>OU343219.1:124342779-124423988 GCA_910596185.1 Chrysanthemum makinoi
GGGATGACCTTTTTGACACTTTGATGGATCTTAGGGATGACATGGAGGTTATGGATGACTAAGCTGCAGGGTTTGAATGATCTCATTACTCAAGCTGAGGAGGAAATCGAGACCAAGGAAGAACAAATTCAGGCGATGAATGGTTAAAGGGTTGCTCGCTATGTAAAGGGATGGTTTCTTTTGCTTTAGTGTCATCTGTTTATAATGTCTAATGTCTAATGTCTTGGTTTAATATTATGGTTTGTAGATATATTAACAATGAAACATGTATGTATCTTTTGATGGTTTATCCATATGACACTCTAAAATATGTATGTTGATCCAATGGAATGGAATGGGATGCGTTCGCTAGTTTGTTTCATCTTTTTTTAATGTTGTTTTGCATTTAGGAATTGGTTGTGGTGTTTAAGTTCATATCGGGTAGAATGTATTATTGTAGGTTTGAGGTTGATCCAATGACAGTGGTGCATCCATGTGTGTCAATTCCAATGCCTGGATATGCCATTCATTAGTGCTTTGCTTAGGTTGTTTAATTTTTAGGTTGTTGTCAACTTTTTATGACTGATTATGAAGTTTAGAAGCGGAGAGCGTTTGGTGCATGACAATTATTTTGGATTGAACCACTAGATTTAGGGTGTTTTGTTGTTGTTTTTGGTTTAAGTTAATTGCATTCACATGATTTTTTATTTTTTTGACTGTTTGAGGATGTTAGAGCTTATTTAAGTGCTTATAAATAGCTTATTTATAGGCTTAAAGTAAGGTGATGAGTGTCTAAATACTCATCATTTTGCACAATCTAACTGCGAAAATCATCTGAAAACACTCAGAAATGCATCAAAATGATGAAATATCACAAATCAGTGTTTTATGTGTTTTAAATGCAAAAATATCAAAATCGGATGAAAAATGATTCAAGTTTGCAAAATTGGCAGTTTTAGTCCCCAAGTTTTAAAAGTTGTCAAATCTAGTCCCTGGAATCCAAAAATGTGGAATTTTATCATTCAAGGTCCCTGAAATATTCTAAGTTGTAAAAAATGGTCCTTGAATGATTCTTTGGTCAAATGGCGGAAAAGGTCCCTAAACTTTGAAAATGTCAAAATTAGTCCGACTTATAAAAATGGAATTTATGCAAAAAGGGTCCTTGTACTATCAAAGTTTGTCAAGTTTAGTCCTTGTGATAACATTGGAAAAAAGTTTAGTTTTGGTCCCTCAAGTTTGCAGAATTACAAAAATGGTCCTTATGCTTTATTAATACCAATTGGACCCCTTTTGTATTTAGAACCCCATCCAAAACCAAAAAGAACCCTGCCATATACCTCTTGACCCCTGTCATTGCCCATTGTGAACCCCCCTTTATTAATACCACTCAATCAAAAGAAGTCAAAATGGGCAATCGTTCATCTTCCCTCACAGAATTCGCGCCAAACCAAAACCAGTCATGGTTTTCCATGATTTACTCCATCTTCCCCCCCCCTTACCTTGTCCCCTCCACCTCCACTAACACCAAAAATCTTTAATTGACTTAAACCAACTCCATTTATTGATCAAACCTGCTATGTGACTTTTGGCGCCAAAATCCACTTGGATGGTTATGATGTTTCTGAGAGATCCAATGGCTCAGATTGAGTGGGAAAGATTCAGAGGTCAACAAGGATTCCAAAAAGGCTATAAAGAGGAGCAAGGAAGCTATGTATCAATATATCTAGTGTAATTTTATTTTTCTTAGTCGTTTTTATTATTGTAAGTTTTTCAGTGTAATTTCAAGCTTCAAAGTACTTTATTTAAGCATTTCAGTGTATTGTTAAACCTTTTCAATTATCAATTTCAGTTTCAATTCAAGTTTCCAATTTATGCAAATTTCCTTTCAAAAATCTCATATGATTCAAATGTTGTTGTTAGTTGTTATTATGGACTGATATAGTACATATAAGCTCCCAGAAAGCTTCTTCAAGCTTTTAGAAACACTTAAAACCAGTTTAGAAGTTAAAAGGAAAAATCACCAAAAATACAAATTAAATAGTTGAAAAAATAAAAAATCATTGGAAATGGTGTACACAGCTGGAGCAGGGTGAATTATGGATGGCCTTGGGTTAGTGGCTTAGTGGTAAGCCTATAAGAGTGGTCTTGATCATTGGTTCTCAGTAATTGCAGCTTGGATACCCATTTGTAAGCTTTTGATCATTTTAGCATTTCACTGTTGTAGTTGTTCATTAGCTTAAATTTCTGTTTCTTTGTGTTAATTAGTCTTAGTTAAGTGTATTTAATCATTAATACCAGTCAGTTGTTCTTTTAAATTTTTAGTTTACAAAAATCTCATCTTGACAGTTAAAAGAGCATCATGATCATTTCTTAGTTTAATGTTGTTATGCTTGTTGTTTAAGGTTTCATTAGTCCTAATAAGTGATATTATGAGGTCTGCAATCAGTTTTATGGTTTAAATTTGTGATTTGCTTTGTAAAGTTCCAAAACTGTCACTTAAAGGGTGTTTTGGATTTGGTGTTTAAACTATAGAAGATCTTGTTTGAGTTGATTGTTTGTACTGTTGTGTCATATACACACCTAATATCTCAGTTTAACCATAAAAATCAGTGGTCATTTGTGGAAAAGTCAAAATCTCATTTGATCACATCTTGTGTGTCCACTGTTGGAATTTCATGATCTATGATCATTGTTTTGTGTTTACAAGTTGCTTAAATTGCTCAAATCAATCTTAGCTCACCTTAAAACAACATAATCAGTGCATAGAATCAGTTTAAATTTCATTTTAGTCAACTTAGCTAGTTTTTATAAAAGTCAAATTTCTCATTTTGGTCGTTTTTGATTAAAATAATAGATAATTTCAAAGTGAGTTTATAGTGAGCTTTAGCTTAAAATCTTTTGGGATATTAAAGTTTAGTTGCTAAACAAAATTAGAAAAATACTAGCTTTCTTTGAATCAGCTTATTAAGTGCTTATTTTCTAGTTTCCTTTGGGACCTGTTCTGAAAAAGTGCTCTCAGGCACAAGTGGGTGGTCCAACTTGATAAGCTCACATAGAGCTTATTAGTTAGTCAAATCTTGTGATTTTTGGTTCCTTGGGAAGTTGACCTAGCCTTCTTGAGTTCAAAAGCTTAGTTTTCCATTTTGAAGCTTAATAGCTGGGCTTGCACCTAGCTTCTTTTTTGTCCAACAATCAGTTTATACTGACTCAGCTTAAGCTGAGCAGTGATTTGGTGCCATCTTCATAATCTCACCAAAAGCTCTATAGTTGTCCATAGCTTATCATCTTTAGTTTTTTGGAAAGCCAACCAGCTCATCTTGACACCTCAAGGCTTGTTTTGAGCTTTTGAGCTTATTTGCTTAGCTTAATTTGTCCTTAAACATGGTGCAGGATGTTTGGTTGCTAGGATTTGAATAAGTGCTTATTTTCTTATTCCAGCTTTTCAGTGTGCCTCTTTGTGTTTTCTAGCTTAGTATTAGTAGCTTATAGCTTGTTTTAGCTTATTCCACTTTTGTTTTCAATCTGTAAGCTTGTTTGAGCTTATTTCATCAATAAGCTCTCATTATCAAAACTGTTGGCTCATAAGCTTCTCAAACGCTTATTTGTGATTTGTAAAATTTGTCTTTGTAAAAGTTTCATATTTTTAGTATTTAAGTAGTTCTCAAAAAGAAAATCCAGAAAAACTTCATTTTTAAAATAGTGATAGTGTTTATTTAATAGGATTTAGCTTTTTGATTTTTCTTTTCATCTTATTAATAAGCAAATCTTGTTTTTATATTTTCTTAGTTTTCTGTCACCTTAAGTTATTTTTAGAAAAAGTTTCATATTTTTCTCTATCTTTTAGTATTTATTAGAATTTTTAATAGTTAAAAGTCTTAAATAATTAGTAATAAATAATTAAAAAGCATAAAAATATCTTTTCAGTTTTAGAATTAGTTTTATCATATTTTAGATTTTTCCAAGTTGAAATTTCATTTTTCCAGGTTTATTTGATATTTTATAGTATTTAAGTGTATTTTAAATAATAATTAATTAGTAATAATTAGATAAAAAGTGTGAAAAATATATTTTTAATTTTAAAATTAGTTTTATAATATTTTAGATTTTTCTGAATCATAATCTTATTTTTCTAGCCTTATTTTGTATTTTCTTCTATTTTAGGTTATTTTTAAAATAGTTTAAAATAGTTTTTAATTAATAATAATTAATTAAATAGTGGTAAAAATAATTTTCTTTTTCTAATAATTTTCTTTTATTTTTAGGATTTCAAAAATGTCATTCTCATATTTTTAGGTCTTTTATTTCTTAGATCTCACTTTTTATTTCGTACGTATACGTAGTTTTTAAACGTACGTTTTACGTTTGTCTTATCTCGAGTTTGTTTTCCAATTTCTGTTCCAATTCATTCCAATCAATCAATAGTGTAATAATTCATCAAAACCTTTACTGATCACTATCCTTAGTGATCATTCTATCATCTGAAAGTTTTGACACACCATTGAGTTCCGTGGGACTTAACGACCCGGAATTCATTATATTCTCCATGACTTCATTGTATTTGTGTTTTAGCAGTTTTAAGCTTCTTACGGTTAGCCATTCACAAGTGGCTAGCTTGTGTGAGGTAGCTTGACTGTTTAGCACAGATCATAAGGTCTGAGGGTGTTTGTTGTATCAGTTCCTTTGTTGGATTTGCTTATTTTTGTGCTTAATTATTTATCTGGGACTGCTTATTAGTTATAGTTGCTTAATTAGTTGCTTTAATTCCATTTTTAGCTTTTGTTTGTTCATTTGTATGCGCCATGTGGTGATTTTAGTCTATCTGCAGTTATATGTGTCTTTTGATACAAATGGTTTGAAGTTTTATGGGTGTTTGGGACTGTGGGTAAGCACCATTTCTATCATGGGTGTTTTGGTTTAAAAAATTGTTTGATTTTTCAAAAATTAGATTTTTTAATAAATATTTAAATTGCAGTCAAAAATGAAATATTTAAATTCTATATTATCACTTTGGAGGCACATTTTAAAATTATCAAATATGGAGCCAAATCAAGCCAAATTTTTTAAAATAGCTTAGGAAATTATGGTTTTCTTAATTGAAAAACCGCCCCATCATGAGCCCTAATTTTACTAAAATAAATCAGGCTTCAAGCAAAACAACAAAAACTTAAATTTTTACACCATTATTTACCAATTAAGTTTACCAATTTTCTTTAACACATTACTTCTGACGAATCATGGCAACTCAAGCCAATAATCCGAATGATTTGGTTCATTCTGATCATGAATATGATAACCCTTTAAGATATGAATCAGAGGTGTATTCTGATAAGGGTGAGGATGCTGAAAACAACCATTCAAATGCGAATGTAGTTAAGAGGGGCATAACTAGGTTAGCTAAGTTTCGCAGAGAATATGGAAAACCCAACGGAATAAAGGTCAGTGTAACCTTCGATGCACTGAATAGGTTATCAGGAAAAACATAGCATTGTTTTCTAGTTTTTGGGTGATTTGGTTCGTGGAGCATATAGGTGTCAGGATTCTATCCTGGAAGAAGGTTGATTCAGAAGCAAGAGATAAAATGTGGGACGAAATCACGGTACACATATACTTTTTTTAACTAGTAGTGGCTTGGTGTCGAGATACAAGGTTTTAATAAGTTTATCTCTGCATTTACATTATGTGCAACTAATTAACAACATTGTTAATCTTTGCAGCGATATTTTGATGTTGACTTGACAAATGTAAAAGTCGACAATGATTCGCACTTAGGTCAACTAATTCTGGCGAATTTTTGTGTTTGAAATTGATGTGAAACTGAACATATCATTTCTAAACTTAAAAAAACCCTTTTCAAAACTAAATGAAGTCCCGCCAAGTATAGTGCAATTTTAAAAGTCAAGATTGGGTAAATTTTGTAAACTACACGGCCACCAAGGAATACAAGGTGTTAATTATTCATTTTATTCGTTCAAATATCTTTCACATTTGTCGCTTCCATATATATTAGTTGTATACTATCAATGATATTACATCTAAACTTTATGATTTGTGCTGCAAGGTGAAATCACTTTGCGTTAAAGTGGCGTTCCAAGTCTGCTTTTTCAAGATACAATGGGACGAGGTGGATACGCCCATGTGATAAATAAAATGGTAACATTAAAAATTTGAAAATTTGCATTTAATAGCATCATACTTTCGTTTATATTGGTTTATCTTACAAGTGTATGTATTGATGTTTATTAGATCGAGTAAAGAAATTGAACCAGATGAAGAACCACCGTGGTACCGGTTGAAAGGAAGGGTGAATAAAGATGGAGAATATCACTATGATGATATCGGATCGGAGGAAAAATTGTAAGTTTGACTGCAAATTTTATTACTATGTTCATTGTTAGTTATAAGTTAACACTGCTAGTGTATTAGTTAAAATTGTTAGTTATAAGTTAATACGGCTAGTGTATTAGTTAACACCGTTAGTTAAGTTAATCTGTTAGAATTAAATAACCTATTTCCCATATTGTGTGTGCAGAAAGAAACGGAGGACAAGATCAAACAAGTAACCTTGATCGCACTGATGCCAGCGACATATTAGGTAAGGAAAAGGGAGGATATGCGATAGAGTGGAGGTGGAGTAACATACAAAGAGGTATTTTGATGTGCCTCGAATCAGACAAGTATCTGATGAAAGAGTGGTGTTACTTCAAAGTGAACTTCATAATGAGAGACGCCAAAATCAAGAAAAAGAGGTGGTAATCCAGATTTGATGAATCACTGGCTGCACAAATGGGGCAGTTGCAGTCAACGTCAAATCATTGACACCAACGGAAGTAAGACATTTTTTATGTTGCTTTTTTTTGGGTAACAAACGTGAAATTATATTACCAATATAATCCATGATCCAAAGACTCCTCCATATAACAATAGAATCCATTCAGCCTTAAGTTGAACTTGTTTCTTGACATAAGAAAGTAACATTCCATCTTTTTTTTTACCCTTTTAAATACTGCTGCAGTCTTCTTAAACAATTTATATTTCAGGTGTCTCCGTGAACATTTATCTTATAAATAGCAGTGCTGATGAGGATGCCGGAACACGTGTTGCTGGATGTGAGAAAGTTGCGAGCATTCAGAAGTCTAATGGACTTGCAACTTTGGAAAAGGAAATGGAAATAAGTGAAGTAATAAATCATCCCCCTGTGATTTTTGAATTCTACATACATGTCTTATTTACCATGTTTTATATATATATAGAAACTGTTAACTGTCGCATCTAAGAAACCGACTAGATTAAAACGAAATGATTCTTCACGTCAAGATTCCCAATCACAAGAACATGAGTCTTCATTAATAGTACTGCCACAAGTATGTATCTAAACATGTTCATATGTTTTTTAGTTTAATTAATTTCTGATACATATATACATGCAACAAATTATTTTTTTAGGCAATTAAGTGCAAACTGTGGCACTTAAAGAAATCATGCAATATTGCGTTGGGTACCGTGTACAAAATTGATGAAAAACAAATGCTTCATAACAAACCACTCCCAAAGGATTGCTACAGAGTGTATATTGAAAAATCTTTAGTGGATGCAGCATGCATACCGAATGTAGGAAGTAACGGTTTCAAAACAGTTAAGGATGCAGTAGGTGGTTTTATGCATAGCTAAAGAATCAAGTGGTTTTTGATGAAAAGGTACATACATGCATGTGTTTTATAAACCTACATATATCATTCTTCATATTTAATTAAGGTTTGATACCCCGCTTTTGTTTCACAGGCAACACCACCAAGTACCATACAAATGATTGGTGAGAACAAAACTGCACCTAAATTAACAACGAATCGCTACATCTCTATTGATGCCATGCAAAAGGAAGCTAAGAAGATCAAGAGTCAGAAGTCGTTAAATTATTGAGAATTTTATTATTTACGACATTACAATTTTATATACATTTCAATTTTATTGTATTTGAATATGTTTTGATATATATATATATATATATATATATATATATATATATATATATATATATATATATATATATATATATATATATATATATATGTGGTGGGCTCTTTTCAGAACCAAATAAATTGTAGAACTGAGAACCAGCGTCAACAATCAGATTTTTTTGAATATTAATTTTTATTATTTAATTCAAAAGGGTATAATGGTAAAATTACTTTTTTATTTTATTTTTGAATCTTTTTAAATAAAAAACATTTTTTTTAGTTCCTAAATTTTAGGAATTTAATTTTTTTAATTTTTTTTTCCAATATGTATGATTTCAAAAGACAAAGTGCACATGTGTTTTTTTCAACGTGTATATTTTTAAAATGTTAGATGCATATGTGTTTTTTTAACAGTGTAACTTTATATGTCTTATTATTGTATAATTGTTTAAACTTTTTTTTTTACCAACAATCCATTATTCTTTTTGAAGTTTGATACAAAAACTAAACATTAACCTTTACCAAAAAAAAAAAAAAAAGAAAAAAAAGAAAAAGAAAAGAAGATTCGTACACTTATATGTTACATTTCATTTTATTACAAATACAAAAACACATATGCAATAGTCATATCTCGTCAAAAGCCGCGAATTATCTTCATGTATCTATGTGTGTGCATCCACATTTAGCTCTTCAATGCTATTATTATCTTCATGAATCTGAAACAAACATACACAAATATAATTAAACCACAAACAAATATGAAACGAATTTTTTAGTCACAACAACTAACATAACACATGTGCAAAATCTTTGCCTTTATCTACTGAATGATACAAATATATTTTTTTTATCAACAACTATCAACATATATGAAAATTTTAAACGCATATGTACAGTTTAAAACATATATGCATAACTTTTTCATTTCTTTTATATCAAGCATAAAACACATATGCACACCATTTTCATTGATTTTATTCAAACCATAAAACACATGTGCATTCGTTCATTGATTTTATATTAACATTTAAACACATATGCACATCATTTTCATTGATTTTATACAACCCGTAAAACACATGTGCATTCGTTCATTGATTTATAAACATTGAGACACATTTGCCTTCGTTTCATTGATTTTATATTAACATTAAAACACATATGCATACCATTTTCTTTGATTTTATACAAACCATAAAACACATGTGCATTCGTTTATTGATTTTATATTAACATTGAAACACATATGCACATCATTTTCATTGATTTTATACAAACCATAAAACACATGTGCATTCCTTCATTGATTTTATATTTGGTACGTCCACGAGACACCAGATTAACTATATTTGGGTCGTTCAAAAAAAAATTAACGATATTTGATCCTTTAATTGTACAATTAGACATTAAAATCTACTAGTGAATATACATGCCTGATTTGATTTTTATGCATATGTATTCCTTGATTGATATAATCTCCATACCCTTTATAATCGAACATATATATGACATTTTCTTCAAACTGCATTATACAGTTACAATTATGACATATATAACAACTATTTGACATTGAATATTATAACTACATTAAAATAATTTGGTCCAATCACATTACTTTGTTTATTCATCTAGCTCCAATACATATACTGTTAATTAACATATTTCATACGACATATGGAATACAAATTTACCTATTTGCTAGTCAAGTTCACAAAAGTTAATCCCATGCACATCTAAATTTTTTCAAATCGAAAGTAAAAAAAAATCAGATCGAAATTAAAAAAAAAAAAAATCTAATCGATTCTATGATCATTGTAACCATATTTTTTCAGATCGAAAGAATACAAAAAAAAAATCAAATCCACAGAAAAATAAAGCTCGATTGAAAGCAAAAAAAAAGTTAGATGGAAAGTATAAAATTAGTTCTAAAGGATAATAATATCAAATTCAAGATTCATTGATATCAATTTACGGACACGTCTTGTTCTTGAATAAAGAGCAAAGAATATTTTGTGAACTTTTTAATATACAGTTTAAAAATACTAAACATCAAGGAAGAACAAAAACCATGTCAAGGAAGAACAAACCTGGACATAGAGAATTTTGGATATAAGTCTCTCTTATTCGGCCATGATTGAGCCCCGTTGGGTTATGAGGGCAAACAAGTGATTCGAAGACGATGACGGCTATATAAAATTCGGGTATTCATTTTGATTTGACCCCATCCAAAACCGCATATATGGTGGAACAGTTACAACAAAAAAAGCTAACATGAAATAGCTTTTTTACCCTTTATTAATTTATTAAACATACCTTAATAGTTGCTTAATTTACAAAAATGACACAAATCATATTAGCCATTGATCAAATATCTAATGGTTGTGATTGGTTCTCACAGCTTCAATTTATTTTGGCTCAAAATAACCCTACACTATATATATATATATATATATATATATATATATATATATATATATATATATATATATATATATATATATATATATATATATATATATATATATACGTGTAAAGTTAAAATAAAAAGACAAATATCCGTAAAGAATAAAAAGATTTGTATGTTTTTAAAATTTTCCAAAAATCCAAAGAAAATTCCACAAGATCGTGATGTTTGCAAGATAAACTTTTGTGAAAACATTTTTTATAATTTTGAGTTTTGATACGCTTTTTTTAATGCACAAAAAACGAATTTTGATGCGCAAAAAAATTTTGATGCACAAATTTCAATTTGTTTTAGTTAGATGCTAAGAATGTTATTTCATTGAAAAGTCAAAATAAGTTGTGCAAAACCAATTTTTGATGCAAAAAAACGATTTAATGCAAGAAACGATTTTTAAAATATCCACTTTTAGAAAAAGTTTTGACAACTTTTCACGCACCATCAAACCCGATCTTGTGGAATTTTTGGGAATTTTTTCGAGAACTTTTTTTGAATTTTTTTTTTATCTTTTTACGGATATTTGTCTTTTTATTTGATTTTTATCCTATATATATATATATATATATATATATATATATATATACTAATATATAAAGCATTTAGGCCTTTTTATAAATAGAAAGGCTTAAAAATTCAGCCTCAACACTTTCCTATTAGGGAAAGAGTAACCGACATGTTTTTAAAAATAAAATTAAATTATGTAATCAATAGTATAAATGATTGTAATTGAAAACATTTAAAATACAACTAAGTAAATAACCATTATTAACTTTTGGTTACATAATTTTAAATTCACATTGAGTTATAAGTTCCTTGTTTTAGCATAAAAAAGACTATGATAATATTATAGATTCGTTTTAGGGAGTAATTGTGTATAATTTTTAAAGTGTTGAAAGAAGAGATGTTACTGAGACAAGTCAACCACGATTTTTTTTGCAATATCAAAAATTGACATTGCTTTTGTTTTCACATTATCACCAACTACGACGTGTCATCACTATTACCTTGTACCAAAACACCATCATTGTTGCTTTCTACCTTTTTGGTTACAATGCATTGCGCATGTACTACTATAATGTATAAAAATGATGATTTTGATGCTTCAATTGTATGCTATTGTGGGTTAGTTGGTTACATGGGTACCCGCCGCCGCATAGCGCGGGTGCCCGTCTAGTGTGTGTGTGTATATATATATATATATATATATAGATTTGCGTTCATGTGATGACCAAGCTTAAAATAAAAACTATAGGAACCAATAAAAAATGGACATGTGTAATTTGAGTATTAAATTTAAATTGAATAAGTAATAAAATCATAAGGGCAGTATAGGTATTATACATATCCCAATTCTTAGCAAACGTGATCAATGTAGGGCTGAGCATCAAAGGTCCAAAACCGAACCGGACCGACAAAACCGACCGAACCGACAAAAACCGAGCCGAACCGACAGCCCGTCGGTTCGGTTTCGCTTCATGTTTATGTGTTTTCGGTTTCGTTTCGTTCGTTCGCCCAAAACCGACAAAAACACACCTAAATACACCTAAACCGAACCGAACCGACGGCCCGACATTAAATCAACCTGACCCGACGCCCGTCCGGTTCGGTTTCGGTTTAGGTTTTTCATAGAATTCGGTTTTCGGTTTTGTCGGTTCGGGTTGGTTCGGTTCGGTTTTGGACCGACGCTCAGCCCTAGATCAATGTATCTCTCTCATCACATAATAAAACCGTCATTTATCTTTTTCTCCATCTCTATTTCTTTGTCAAACCCTACAGAACTACTTTTGTGGCCATTACCGCCACCAAAACAATAACTGTTCTTGATTTATGTAGTTCCGCCACTAAATCATTCGCGCTGCCTTTTCTATCATATACATTGGTTGCTAATGTCGTTATTACGTCCTCCTTAGTCACGGATCATTATCAGTCACTACCATCTTCAGATATAATCCGACCACAAAAGTTGTTTATTTTGTTGACGAGATTAAAACCCATAGAACCCACCTTTTTTTCTGACAATAGGTCTACAGACTACGGTTCATAATCGAGGAACCAAAGTGGGATTGTGGTTTATGTTTTTATTTTAGTGTAGTGATCTGCTGATCTTGTTTGTTGGGATTTTAGAACCAGTTAACCATTAACCTCTACGAGTACGCAGCGGATATAGGATCTAGTTAATGCAATTATGTTAAGCACATATTTAATAAACAAATAATTAATACAATATTAATTAATTAAAAGGGATAAAAGAAACCCTAACCTTGCTTGGCAATTGATCTCTATTAACGGAACGAGAAACCAATACGAAACCTTAAGTATCTAAAATAGATACCTCGAAGAGTATCACACACAAACCCGATTAACATATACGTTCGATTAAAACGCTAGTCGAGAACGTAATATATAAAACCAACAACCCTTGTCACTTGAATGTAAACCCACGATCAGAAGACTACCAAGGAACCAAGTCAGCTTCTGTCCGAGATCACCAATAAGCTGCTAAAACAGCTTGTACGTATTACCCGATATCGGACACACCTTGTCCGATATATTCAGGTTCCTATCCGAGATATAGAACCACGAGCAGTAGCAGTTTCACTTCCTTATAGCTGTTGTTTTTGTGTCGACAAGGAGACAAGAAACAAAAGCTAACCAATTCAACTAAACACTTGTCTTGAATACAAGTTTAGAATTTAACAAACCTTTAAAACCCTTAATCGTTTTTAGAGGCAAAAGACCAAGAGTAAAAGGAGCAGGAAACAATTGGTTTTAGTGAGTTAGGAGAATGTAATTATGCGTATGTTTTAATGAGGTATGTGTTTGTTTATATATCAAACAATCCAAACTCTAGTAGAAGTCCTTGGCTTGGTCAACAAGTAAACAAACCCACCCCAACCCATACTCTCCCATGTCCGACAGCATGGATCAACAGGCCCAAGGCTCCACTCAAATCAACCAACATTAGAAGCCAATAACAGCCCATGGGTCAAATATGTGATCGGGTCATAACATGCATAACGGGTAAGTATATATTCAAGTATAATTACGCTCGACACGCATATACTTGTGTTTATCGTGTGCCCCCATCGGCTCACAAACTTCTAGTCGTTTACGTGTGTTTATAACTCCCACAAACCAACAGCTCCCACTTGGGAGTTGGTGTGTCGAATGGCACACAAAACTAACGACGGAAACGCCTAGCAAACGCTCACCGCTTTTAACTAAAAGTGTCCGAGAGAATAGTTTCGTAAAAGTTTCTCAACAGCATGGTCATTCAATGTCTTGCTCTAATCATCCTTTGTTATAGATACCGTTAAACCATGGATTATGGATCTCAAATCATTCCATATAGTTTAACCATTTAGAATCTCGTTATAGATTTTAATTCAGATATACCAAATGTAATCAAGAATCATCTTGTATTACCCTTTGGGTCCGGCCAGATAGTTATCTGATTAAACTGAGAGGCGCCATGGTATCTTTCTGCACATATCAAGTGGAGTAACAATCCTTTATTGACTACAAGTGTTGTGGATGCCGCTTCACATCAATTCAAATATAGCTTTTATAACTACCTTGTTCAGATAGCGTTTTGCGTATACTTACAAAAATGATATCCACACATAATGTAACTTGCTTGTATCTCAATTCTAAGGATGAAGATAACAAACCATTTTCAATATTTTACTTATGACAAGGATCCAAAAGTAAATGTTTGAAAGTTGGGGAATCCAATATGCATCTCTAGTGAATACATATGAGTTTGGTGGGAACAATCCGAATTCTCGTTAGAATTATAACCAACACTCACATTTGCCTTATCATAACAATATTCCCATATTGTTAACCGACAATGGACATATTTAGAATAATGAAAATTATTCAAGGATTAAACATACAAATATAGGATAACAATTATTATATGACTGAATAACAAATACCAAGTATCTTTATTCATCATAAAGTAAAAATTGTCTTTCAATCCCAATTATCCAAATACTAAAACAGATATGCATGAAACGCATTTAGTAAGTTGAAGCCTAATATTTCCAACATTTTCAACATTTCTTTAAAAGAAAAACTAAATAGTCATCTGAATAAACTTTCCGAATACTTATTTCAAAATATCACTTATAGTGAGAGATTTGAAATATAAGATGAGTGTCTTATCTCATATGCTCATACTATTGCAAGAATTATAGTATGGAGATGTCGCCCTACCTTGCATGAGGTATTAGAAATCAACGACATACCGACAATCATCTTTACGCTTCTAAAAAGTATAAAGTATTCTCATTCATTAATGTGTAATGCAACAATGCTCTATGTTGAGCACAACTAGTTAGCAAATTTTTCATAAATGATAAAATCCTATTACAACTAGTATAAATAATCCTCTAGCATCATTTGTACTTATACAACACTATGCTTTATAATTCGTAAACATTTATAAAAACAATAATCTAAACACTCTCAATTAAATATTGTTGTTGTCAGCTCATTTTGTTCTTGTACAAAAGCAACAACTAGTCTTATACACAATATAATATATACATGATGAATTCTTAGTTTAAAAACACAAGGTTTCCATCGATGTAAATTATTCCAAGTGAAATATATCATTGAAGACTTGCTTGAATAATATATTGCATTTGTGTTAGACTTTATTTTCCGCATTTGTTTATTCCATATAAACATCTATTCTAAGGTTGTTTGTTTTATTCCCTAAATTTCAAGTGAAGTTTCATTCCAAGCTTAAGGATCAATATCTAGCTTAAATAGAATGATATCTTCAATATGTAAATTTTAAGAAAAAACACAATGCTCCCACTCAATGTCAGATGTACTCAAGAGTTATCTTAATTCAACCAGAATCATATTGTAATTAAATTCAAGATCTCAGCTCTTAGATGCATGATACAATCCAAAATATGGATTGCTCAAATTTTGTATACTACATAAAGATAATATAGATTCATAACCCTTTTGATTACACACCGTCCTCGCAAAAGGTAATCATAAAGAAAGAGTTATAAAATCTAATTGTCATTTTCAACATACAAATCACATGTATGACAATTAAATATCTTTATATAATTAATGCATGTATTATATAAGAAAATTTAATCACAGTCAATTGATTAAGTATGATTAAAAACTTCTTATTAAATGGCAAACATTAATATGTTTACAATTTTGTCCTTGTGAGTCTTTCTACAAAAGAAACTCATTCCAACCTCATAGGTTAACTGTTAGGCGAAATAACAATCAAGCTCAAAACTCGATTTGCCTTTTAAGGACTGCATCTTATCATTCATAGTACTAAAACATTTATTAGATTCAAGATGTGATAATTTATTTTAGTAGTTAGCTGATTCACAATAATCTTCTAACTTATATCTCTCAGCATTGATATAAAATATCACTCATGTGATGAGGCATCCTTTCGGATTTATGAATGAGAGTAATCATTATACTTCGATCGACATTTTCATGTTTAACCTTAGTATGACATTAATAAGTGGATTTTAGAAGGTTAAGTATTTTGTTCTGAAAAACTTTGAGATATGTATATACTCCCACTTACTTTTGTAAGTAGAGACAACTCTCTAAATACTAAGTATTTAAGCAACAATAAATTGTTCCTTATGAAGATCCACAAAATACATTTTAAGTTCTCATCTCAAGATTTGTCAATAAAATGCTTCATAAGATTTAACAAATTCAGAACTTAAATCAAGACATAATGGAATTCCTTCCAACAACTCAAATTAGGGTTTATAGAAAAACTCTAATTTAGTATCACTCTTTAACCAAAAATTCTAGCAATAGTTTTGTGTTTCGTCAAGCTAGGAAGAACACCAAAACTACAATCTTCAAGCTAGGAAGTGTAGAAAAATCAAAAATCCAAAAGGGTTTATGATTCAATTGGTTTGAATAGTGATATGTGCTAAAACACATATAATTTCTTTATCAAATCAGACCCAAAATAACCAAGAAAGAGCCGTTTATTGCTAATATTTGTTGTTTTCTTGAGTTTTGGCTTGTGTGTACGGATAGATATAAACACGCAAAAGATAACCAAATCACAAAAACCCGAAAGCACGAGAGATAAAGAGTGCTAAAGCTGAGCCTAAGGTCGAATTGAGCATCTCGTGAAGATTTTTATTCTCTAAGGATGATTTTTAGAAGATATGATCAAGATTGAAGAATTGTCAGAATCAGTCCCTCTAATTTGAGCACTTGGCAGAATACACCCTTGAAGTTTCAGATCTTACATAATCAGTCCTTGCTTATTTGAAGAATGACAATAATGGCCCTCGGAAGATATTTTCAGAATTTACAGCCATGGTCCCTGGATTTTCAGCTTGTACATCTTTGATCCTTAATAAGTTAAATGGGTACAAGTTAAGTCCTAAGTCCAAAACATTACCCTTGGCCCAATCCTTAACATATCCGGTCCAATATATCTTTCCCTTTAACCCGGTCCAAACCCGTAACCCGTAAATAATACCCGGTCCACCCATTACTCAGTCAACCAAAAACGAATTAATATTAAAAATCCATGGGCGCCAATATTTTCCCCTTTTCCCACTTAAACCCAGGCACCCAAGAACCCTAAAACACCCTTGCATCAATTCGCCAAAATTAGTTAAAATCAAGGGCAATTTGGTACTTTAACTCTGACACGGTGACACACGGATGCCACGCTGGCAATCCGTGTATCATTCCATCAAAATACTCTCCGATCGGAGTAGCAGCACATGATCCAAGGGTTGTAAAAGGTGTGATGTCATTGATATGATCTAACGGATGATAGGCACTCAAAAGAAGCACACATTTGGCTTCTGGATCCTTCCAAGAGCTCAAATGAGCCTATAAATACCACCTTCATTCACAAGTTGTATTCACTTTATTTTTTTACTTAATTCAGTAGCTTAATTGTAGTTTCTATTCAGTTTTTAGTTCATGTTTTAAATTCTAGCTTTTGTAATTCACTACTTGTACTCAACTTTCAAATTTTAATAAAATTCAAATTTTGCTTATTATTATTGTTCATGTTTTAATGCTTTCAATTCAGTTTAGATCTTATGTTTGATTGAAATTATTATTAAAATTTATTTGCAGCTTATTCTCATCAATAAACCAAAATAAAATAAAAATCAGAAAAAATAGTTGAAAAATAAAAAACTACTTTCAATCTATCTCTAAGCTTGTAAAAAGCTATTGCTACGCTTTCATTAAGCTCATTTAAGTTTCTTATAGCTTATAGTGAGCTTATCTTCATTTCAATCTCAATTCACAACTAAATCATAAAACCAAATAACATAAGTCAACTGCAAAGATTAAGTTCTCATGATTCCAATTGCCGATAAGGATATGGATTTGGGTTGATTGTGTTTACTTTGGGGTTAATATCAGATTTAGGTTACTGTTTCATTGAAATCTTAGGCAAGCCATCGTGGCTGGACACTTGTAAGTTCCATATTTCATCTAATATCTGATTCAATAGGATAGATATATTGTCAGTAGTTTAATTGTGTTTTATGTAGAATAGTTTTAATTTATTAGTTGATTAGTTGATCTGTGTAGCTGATTTATAATCTTAATGTTTCATATCTCTCATGTTTGCATCATATTAGACTAGTACACAGTTGCTTGATTTTGAATTCGAGGTTATTAGTAGTTTAGATTATTGCAGATAGGTATAATTTGAATAAACAAACTTAGATCAAGTGATAATTAAGGTTGAAAAGTAGATTAAGTGTTTAATCTTTGCTTAACAGTTAGCTTAAGGTGTGTTTGGATCGATGATTCTAAGATAGAGGTTCAAGCATTAGAATAGTTAGGTTGCAGTAGTATCAAATTGCATAATATGGTCTTATTCAGTCATTCATTTGCATTTTAGCACCGAGTTAGTCAAAATTGCATAAGATCGCTTCTAGTTTCTAATTCAGCTTTGAATCAGCTTGGTTAGATTTTGCATATAGGTTTAGAAATTAGTAAGTTAGCTTGCATCAGTTCTATTTTATTATAAAAACATCAATATCAGTTCACAAATTAAGTTCAAAGTTCAATTTGGTCAAAGTTCTAAATCTGTCATAAAAGTCAAAGTTGGAAAATATGGTTTTTACCAAACTTTGTGGAATTTTCATTGATTCGTTTTTGTTTCAAATTAAGTGATATTTTGGGATTTTCTAGTTCAGCTTGGTCTATTTTGAAATCGATTTTTGTGAAATTTTTAGAAACTTATAAGCATCAAATCAGCTCTTCTTTAGAGCCGATGCCCTGCTCATTATCACTAGTACTAAGTGTGATACGTGCAACTTGCTAGCCTTTGCATAGGGTTCATTCTAGATAGTTAGATCTTGAAATTTCGTTTATCAGTTCTTAGCTTGGTGGTTTTAGTTCCTCATATCTGCTTTTTCAGCTTAGCTTATTGGATAAGCAGTTGCATTTGCTTAAAGTTGATAGGTTAAACTGCTTTGTTGTTCATAGTGAATGAAGTCATTTCAGTTTAGCTTGCACTCTAGAGGTTTAGGTCTCTGTTAAATAGGTCAGATTAAGTAGATTTAGCATTATCTAGTAGCTTTTATCATTTGATGACCTCTAGTGCTTTTTAGCTTATTCTTAAAAGCTTATTCCTAATCAGTTTGCACTACAGCTTGTTAATCTCACACATAAGCTATAGTTTTTATATTTTTCATAGATTTAGAATAATATTTTAGAATTTCCTAATTTTCATAATTTTCTGGTATCAGATACTATTTTTCTTATTTAAAATCAGTTGTTAGAACTTTTTAATTACTTTTTAATACAAATAAATCAGAAAAGCTACAAAAAAATAATTTTTCAATTTTCATAGATTAATAAAAATATAAAAAGCAAAAAAATAATTTTTCCAGATTTTTCCTAGTTTAATTTGTAATTTTTAGCATTTAAATTAGTTTAAAATTAGTTTTTAATTCAAATAAATTCCAGAAAAATCATAAAAATTAGTTTTAAATCTTAGTTAAGTTTTTAATATCATTTTTAGTTTAAAAGTATTTTTAAATCATTTTTAGGACTTAGTTTAGACGTAGTTGCATTTTATTTACGTTTCATTTTAGTTTAATTACGTACTTAGGATTCCCCGTAGTGTAATTTCCCTTAATTGCTTTCCCATTCCTCGTAGTTTTAATAAAATCTAAAATCTAAAACATCGAGCATTTTAATAACGAACAAATAACGACGTTGCCCATTCACTCCTCGTTGGGACACGAATCGGATTTCCTAATCCGTATCACTATCACTCACGGGTTTTGATTCATTATCCTTTTTCCTAAAGGGATTTTAAATCATTCCTTGTGGTTATTTTTGATATCAATATTGTGGTTTTATCCATACACACACACCCCTAGCCTCATAACGAATCAAATTTTGTATACCGCGCCGCCGGGAGGTTGTGTCGCGACAATATCGTTAAAGGTTTGACGATTAGTGACTCAAGATCCTTCCTTTGTGAAGTTACTATTTTTTTTTATAAAAATCAAAAAAGTAAAAAATATTTTCCTTTTTTCTTTTGTATATATATATCATTAAAAATACAAAAAGATTTTCTCTTTTGTTTTTGAGCTTAAATAGAATACATCAATTATATAACATTCTCAACGGAGGTGTTATCATTAGTAAGTTCCCGAACCAAAGATCAAAAACTTGCCTTTGTGTTGCTTGTGAGTCGATTTATTTCTATCGGATAAACAAACTGTGTGGTGGGTATAAGGACGGTCTGACATTAAATTGCGGCTGAAAAGAGGCGGGTTTTTAATAAGCTTCGCGCTGACCTAATAAAGCTTCTCCGCTCGCTGGTGCGTTTGTCTTATAGAAGTGATTTATTCACTTGGGATTATTGGTTAAGTTCATTGTTGTTTTCAATACCGTCTCATTTAATTGCCTTGATTTTGAAAGTGCATGCGCACTCGCTCTAATAACTACGACGATACGTGAAACCGCTACAATTCCAAGAAGGCGAAATAGACGTGCTCCATTAGTCGAACCCGAGATTCGAACAATCCGACTTCATCGCCGAAATGGCGGAGGACAACCGATCCATGCTAGAGCAACTAAAAGCACCCACCGAGGGTTATGGAGAAGCCATCGTCGTCCCGGCAATCGTTGCCGATTACTTTGAGCTTAAACATGGTTTGATAAATTTGGTTTCGTCGAGCCAATTTTACGGATTTGAGAGGGACGATCCTCACTCTCATATCCGACGATTCAACAAGCTCACGCCTACGATCAAGTACCGTAACGTTCCGGAAGAGGCTATCAAGCTACTACTCTTCCCATTTTCACTTGAGGGGCCGCCCGGATTTGGCTCGAAAAACTACCCCCTCGATCGGTAACCACATGGGAGAATTTAGTGTCAAAATTCGTAAACGAATTCTTCCCACCGTCCAAAACAACAAGCTTAAAAAATGAAATAACAAAATTCACACAAAGATTTGATGAATCATTTAGTGAGGCATGGGACCAATTCAAAGATTTGCTTAGGCAATGTCCCCATCATGGTTTTACGGAATTACACCAACTTGATACATTTTATAATGGTTTGAATGAGACTGATCAAGACTCTCTCAATGCCGCCGCGGGTGGTAATTTGTTGACCCGATCAATGAGAGATGCCTTGTCGATTATTGAGAACAAATCTAAAGTTCGTACCTCACGTAGCAAATCGGTTGCTGCCCGAGTGAGTGTTACACCATCGTCCTCGTCTTACGAAAATACGTCTAGCACCGATGCTAAGATTGATAAGCTTACGGATATGATTCAGGCTTTGGTTAAGATTAAGACGGCTAAGATTAATTCTTCTCCACCCGCTCAAGTCAAAGCGGTGGAATCGACTTGTACTACTTGTGGTGGCCCGCATGCTTACTACAACTGTACCGCCACCGATGGAAATCCTTTCGAAGCTAATGTCGTAACCGGAGGTAACCAATACCGTCCTCAAGTTGAAACGAACCCTCGTGTTAGTAATCCAATTGGACCTCCAAGATTTTCTCAATCGAACAATCAGACTCGTTTTAATCAGAATCAAGTTCGTGGACCAAATGTTCAAAACCAATTCAAAGCTCCACCGAATCAATACACGAACCAAGGGGTCAATTACAATCAAGGATATCAAGCTTCAAGCTATCAAGCTCCGCCTTTTCCTTCTAATGAATTCTCAAATTACGTTCAGCACAATAATGCTAAAATCCACACCATGCAAACTCAGATTTCAAGTTTGAGAAACGAGTTCCAATCTTCATTAACTAGACAAAGCAATGAGTTTAAGAACGAAATTCGACTTCAGAACAACA
Source organism: Chrysanthemum makinoi (assembly GCA_910596185.1). Lineage (NCBI taxonomy): Eukaryota > Viridiplantae > Streptophyta > Magnoliopsida > Asterales > Asteraceae > Chrysanthemum > Chrysanthemum makinoi. The sequence goes on from OU343219.1 coordinate 124,364,517, forward strand.
AGATGGATGCTTCGCAGAATAAACTTGAGAATATGTTGAATGCTGTTTTGTGTCAAATGAGTCAACCCTCGGGTTCCGGTTCTCTCCCAAGTAACACCATTCCAAACCCGAAGGGAGAAATGAAATCCGTTACCATTCGTGATGATGGGCCCTCGATGAATACTTCCTCTCCGGTGAGGAGTGTAGCACGAGAGACCGAGGTGACAAAGGACCCGGTAATTCCTCTTGATAATGGAAAAGCCACATACGTCCAACCTCTGGTTGCCCAAGTTCCTTCTATCTCTGTCATAATGCCGAGTTCTAACCTTACACCGTGCAAATCTATTCAATCACGGTTCGACAAAATGAAAGTTGTTTCCGGAACCAAGTTTAAACTTACGACTGATATGATCAAAGCTGCTGACATGATTTATGAAAAGAAATTGGAACAAATTTCAAAGATTTCATTTGAGCCTACACCGTCTAATTCTTCATCGAACCAAGCTCCCGAGAAGCTTGGTGATCCCGGGAAATTTCTCCTTCCTTGTTCTTTGAATGATATTGAGGAATGTAATGCCCTAACCGATTCGGGTGCAAGCATAAGTCTCATGCCTCTTGCGATATATCATGAGCTTGGATTGAAGAATCTTATACCGACTCGTATGACTATCGAATTAGCTAATCGAACAATTGCTCACACGGTTGGTTTAGTCAACGATGTTATGGTACGAGTGGATAAATTCCATTTTCCCGTGGATTTCGCCGTAGTTGATATAGAGGTCGACGCCCGAGTCCCTCTCACTTTAGGAAGACCATTCTTGAAAACCGCGAAAGTCCTTGTGGATCATTACCAAGGAACGTTAACGATCAGAAAAGGAAATGAAAAGATTGTGTTTTATGCCGAACAAACGTCAAAACCTCCACCCGATGACCATTCTATCCATAGCATCGGTGTGATTGATTTTTCTCAAGAAAGTGGTGATTCCATTTTACCGTCTAATCCGATTATGACCGAATCTTTCCCGTCTCTCACTACGGATAGTGACCCTATTTGGGAAGAGATCGAGGCCTTTCTTAATGACGATTCAGTTCCCGTTGAGATTGATGATAATACTTTTGACCCGGAGGGGGACATCCTTTTACTCGAAAAATTGTTATATAATGAGCCGTCTTCTTACCTCCCTCCAGACGATCCAGATGATGTAAAGAAAGTTAAACCTAAACCGTCTCGAATTGATCTTTCAAGGTTTACGATAAAGAGTACGTCGACAATACGAGCTGAACGGAAAAAGAAACAAGAAAAGGAGTCTACAACGGTAGTGGTGGAAAATGCTAGCTCTAAGAGCACACCACTTGTCCCACCTCTGATTTCTAAGAAAATCGACCTTCCTTTGAGTGGCAATCCCACTCCTTCTTCTGAAATCATGGAACCTTCTTTTGAGACATCTTTCGATCCAGAATCTTTTAAAACATTCACGAATCCCTTGTTTGAATTCGATTCTGAATATACTCAAATTTTTGAAAATCAACTCTTTGACGAAGAAAGCGAGGAGTTCACCGATGAACTTGGTCCCACCGACTCAATTTTTTCTGAGGATGAAGAAGAATACGATGATCCGTTTTTCCCGAAGAAAGATAAGGAAGTGAAGATTTCGACAGATGAACTTGTTGATCCTGAGGTCCAATATTATTTTTTATCCGAAAGTGATTCCTCTCCTCGTGAGGATTTGCACGTAGATGATACTTTGATTTCGTTCCTCCCCGAGGACAAGATTTTTAACCCTGGGATACTCATCGGAGAGGACATTCATATCACAAAATTTTTTCGGAAAAAGGATCCTCTCTTGGATGCCTTCGTTGAGGAACCTTTGAGTAACACCTTTCTATACCATGAGCTCCTGACTTCTTTGGAGTATTCTCTTATCGATCCGTCATCCCTTCGTCCGCCCGCAAAACCACCGGATGATGGATCATTCTTTCATATGCCTTATGTGAGTTTGGGAGGAGTTATTTCTTATGTGCTTGAGCCCGATATTTTCTTTCCATCCCAACCCACCCAGTCTCATTCTTTCGGGAATGAGGACACCATTTTTGACCTTGGTATCTCTACCATTTTCTTCCCCAAGGACAAATGAATTCGGGGACGAGTCAAGCTAGCAACTCGGTGACCAAAAACAGTAGCGCTTCGTGGGAGGCACCCCATGCTTATCCTTCTATCTTCTTTCTATTTTCTAATAAGTGACGTGAAGGGGTCAGTCTCTTCGATTTCTCGTGTTTGGTTGTTTGTGATGTTTTTGTTTAGGATGTTCCCGATATGAAGACTCTCGTGCTCAAAGTTGTCTTTTCTCCACTCGAATTTCATGATCAATGCTGATGGAAATCCGATATCCGAAATCTTATCGACTGACGTTTATCTTTAAGCATACTTAATAAACGGCTTTTTAGATTTTCGTTGATACCCTTGCTTTTAAACATTGAGGACAATGTTTCGTTTTAGTCTAGGGTAGGGTAATCTTCGATTTGATTTAACCGCACTTGCTTATTTTTTTTATTTTTTTTTGTCGTATACTCTCGCAACCCCATTTTTCCTTAGAAAATGAAAAATTGTGCAAAAATGATAAAATTTAAAATTTTTTGTAAGCTTTTGTTAGTTTTATGATTGGAAAGTTCTTACTAGTCTCTTAGAAGTTTCTTTAAATATGCGTTTTCTTGAAATAGTCTTTGCTAATTGTTTAGACAAGAGGCTATAAAATGCGATTCTAGCTCAAAAGGCCAAGAATTTGCAAGTCTCCCTAAGTGATTTTAAATATGCAAAGCTTAAACAAGGATTTGCTAGTTTCTAATAAGTGATTTTAAAAATGCGAGACTTGAGATTATTTTACGAAGCATTAGCTAAGTTAATATATGTTTTGACACCTTGTTGACTTTCCGCTGATGAGAGTAGGAATAGAATTCTGACTTGACCGGGCGTGTTGAGCCCTAGCCCGACAAGGGTAAAGATGTCACAAATACATAAATTGTAACACCCCAACCCGACAAGGGTAAAGATGTCACAAATACAGTTTCATATCAGAACCTTAAGTACTATACAATAGCGGAAGCCTTTACAAAACTTACAAAAGAAAATATAAATAACTTAATAATCAAAATAAATCTAAGATCCCTATTTCAAATCTTGCGCTCATCTCTACTCTCAACCCGCATCGCTATCCCATAAGCTCATCTCGAATGCTTAATACCTGCCACAGAAAAGAAAATGCGGCTGAGCTTACAAAGCCCAGTGAACAGATATAACGAAACAAAAGCTAAACGAAACAAAGATACGAATAACGAAATCACAACGGAATTAGAATACTGAATCATTAAGGATTCTCGAAGCATAATTATACAAAAATCCAGAAGAACACATAACAGTTAAAAACACCTCATAGCACATTAATGACACAAACGTAAACACATCAGAATAACCAAACACTTAACATATCAAGAATAATAGATTACATAATAACCAAACGAAGAGTCTAAAGGCTAACTGAAGCAGTACCTGGAAAGTAACATGGCATTCATACTAGTCAATGAATGTACATTTAACACACTTAAACAATATAGTAGCAGCGGAACAATAGCAGTCAAATCATGGCAGTCACACACATACAAATAGAAAACACAGTAGGCAAACTATAACTAAATAGACCAAACAAAACATAGCATAGCCATTAGCAATTATCAGAACAGATATCACACGCTAAACCATTCCCCATATCAAATCTTAACATAAACAAAGTCTAAACATAACAGATCAATCATAAGCAAAACGATAACTAACGAATAGGCAAACTTTACAAAATTAACTGAACAATCATACATACTAAACTTTCAGGATACTCAATTTCACACTAGCACATTCATCTCACAGATCAACAAATTCACATAACGATAAACTAACATAACATCGATGACAACATACTAATCATATTTAAACATATTAATCATAACCTAGCATGGCATACGGTAGTTACATAATCATATAAGAGCATAAACACATACAATAACATATAATAAACCTAATACATAAATATAAACACTTGAAAATACCGAATCATAAACGTAATACTTAACATAGAAATAACAGATAAAGGTTTAGTTAAACTACCACGAGCCAGAACATATCATATCGAACATCATACTTATTCAATTGATCTTAGAAAATAATTTGGAGTAGCTAGCTCCTGAATTTTGTGAAGACGCCAGTATTGCACACGACATCATTCACCGAAACATATCGATAACATATCGATCTAGGATGCATCCATACGCCCCAACAGACGGATAGTGGCCATACTATCAATAAACAGATAACGTAAAGGGACGTGGCGTAACATCACTTACTGCCTCTAGAGTCATGTCAGAGGGGCATCACTGACACGGACATGGAACCCCCATGACTAGTGAAAATATTGGCTCGGGTCAAACAGATTGTCATAAATGACATAGATCATAATCAAACACAAAGTTCAACAGATAACATATCAGATAATTCATATCATAAGGTTCATGTACAAAGGTTCAATAGTCAGAAGTTTATGTCGTAGTCACATATCATACTTTCATAACCAAATGCTCACAATTCAGAAGTTCATAATCAAATATAGCAAGGTTCAACAAATGTACATATCAAAGTCTTTCTAACATAATGTTCAAATAAGATATTGCATGATTCAATAAAACAGGTGTTTCAAACAAGCAACATATCAAAAAATCAGAAAGGGTTCATAGCAATGGCATAGGAAACCCTAATAATTGAAATAGAAAAGTTGACGAAAAGAAAACGCCATAAGGAACCTTTATGAAAAGGTCGAATATCTGTACCTTAAAGAAAATGAGAGAAAAGCAAACGAATGAGTGAATCACGAAGATATAACGCCGCGTCTCCTTCAACGAATCTACACGGATTATGATTTATTTAATACTTATTAGCATCATTAAGTCATAACGGATTTATCGCATTCACACTCTTAGAATTGTAAGTATATTCTTATTCTTAGTGACGGACATAATTACAATGTTTTAGGGTTTTAATCATTAATTAGCCAACCTCATGAGACCATGCATACATTACTTTAATTCATGACACTTAGTTCTTACACAAAATCATAACTCACGCATGCTTACAACACTTCTTAAGACTAGCTTGTTAGACGTTAAATCAACAGTGATTTATGACCTAAATGACTTACTATTTCCACATGAAATAACGAATTTGCACACACAGTTCAAACCCTAATCTACTCTCATTTATGTTCTAGGGTTTTCCCACTCTTTTTATATCATATTAATACGCATTTACTTTACATGATACGTCCTTTAAAACTCATTACTTTAACCTAGATCGTATGAAAACAACCTTTCTTTCCTTGTTTTACCATGCACGCACACATACACATGCAAACACTTATCCATACTTGTGTCGACTCACACAACTTTTAAACTCTTGTTTCAAACATGCATGCAATTTAACCTCTAGCTTTAACGAGACCAAACCCCACGTGATTCAACTTACTTACTTTAATTCAACGCGACACTCTCCTAACTTTAACCATACGCTACTCATACACATATAATACGTCAACTTATATACACATGTACGTCTATGATTTTATGTGACAACACAAGTTATTCACTACCCGATTTAAACACATCTCGACCCACACACATATACCTAGTTTCGAAAACATGAACACGTGCAAACACGACAAACTCACTTGTTTCACCAACACATGCATGACCCTCGATTAATGCTCACATGTTTCGGTTCTATTTTAGCTTCGGCTATATGTGTTTTAACGCAAAACATATCCCTAACGTTTGCATGTTATAAGTATTTAACCGGTTCACATATATATACGTACTCCGATCATGCGGCTCGACTAAATCATGTGGCTCGACATACACTAAACTAGATTCATGTTTTACATATTTAAGCACATAATCAACGTTACATGTATCAAAGTGAGACGAGGAAAGACTTGGTTATACCTTTTAGCTTGCGTCGGATCAAAACCCACGGGTCCAAGGAGTGCAGCCGATCGACCAAGAGAGAAAAAAGAAGGCAAGAAAAATACCGAAACTTGTAACTTAGGGTTTCAATTTTGTGATAAAGTGTTTGTATATATAGTATAGCCGATCGGATCATATGGGTTTGAGTGTGGGCTTCGGCTCAACCCATCCGAAACAAAAGAAAACGCCCAGCTTGGGCTCTCGGCTTGAACCCAACGAAACAAACAAACACGGCCCAAGGTCTTGGGCTCGCGACTTAAAATCCTACCGGATCCAAAGCTAACTAGCGGCCCAAAGTTGATTACAAATAAACGAAGAATGAAGCCAAAACTTATGTTGCGTAACCTTTAACTTTCGTCGTAAAATGCAATTTCTTAAATATGTTCGTTAGGTTTTTTAATTATTTACAAGTTCGATTTTAATTTCGTTAAATGAATCATCAATGTATTTTACGTATTTTATAATTTCGATTTCAAGGGCATTTTAGTCTCTTCACACGTTTCGTATTTTTAGGGTTTTACACCTAGCTTGTTTCCTTAACCATAGATAATTTAATTATCGGCTAAGCATCCGCAGATCTCATTATTTGAGATTTTAAATTTGCGGAGATCGAGGAATGATAGAGTTACTTATGAGTTTAGATGCTAAGCGTGGAGTAGTTGGTTCTCTTTAGAGCCCATCGAAGGTACTTATGGCTTTTTGTTCCCACAAAATTGTTTCACCCCATATTTGTTGAATAAATAATTAGAGATGTTGAGTTTTTGACGATAGTTAGTTCTTTATCTTCTTTAGAGAATCTTTGCCCATGATAGTTGGGTACACATCAAGGTACTGTCAGTGTTGCGGTGTAATAGACAACTGATTCCTGATAGTTTGCTGCTATTGTTTCTATTGTTATAAAAGCCGTAGGATTCGGAGTTTGGCACAAAAATTAACATGAAATAAAGCCCAAATGTATTAAAGTTGAAAAATCCAAAGCCATAAAAGTTGTCATAGACTTCCAAAAAGGCAGAGGAAAATCCAAAGTCATAATAAGACTTCTGATAAAACGGTAATCCCGTTGAGTTAGTGGTTGAAAAGACCAAGGGCCTAAATTGCAAAAATGCAAATGTGCTGAAATAAGTGTTAAGCCAAACTTTGAATCCAGGAGATATCTTCCTAAATCATGTTAAATTAGGACCTTGATGTGGACCTCATTCTTGTGTGCAATGGTTTTCAAGGGAAGGTGGATAACTAATTATCGACTTAGCTTTATATCTTTATCGGAATAAAAGTTATCGAAACGAGAAACATGAAGAAATTCATTTCTCACAAAAATAAAAAAATCTAGAGGAAAATAGGAAAATGGGAGCAAACGGTAATTACACAAGTAACTTCCATGGGTAGTGTTAGCATCTAAAGTCATATTTAACAATAATTTCGATTTTACGCTTAGTTTGGGGACTTGTGAAAAGTCAGGGACGATGTATTCTATCCGTATGGTCACTTCACGCTGTGTTGTGTTTCCTACTCCGTGATCCTAACGTGTTGATTGAAAAATGTTGGAGTTATTGATCGACATGAAAGTTCAACAAACCGTCACTCATAACCGGAATGTGCTTAATAGTAATATCTATATGTGAAATAAAAGGTAAACGGGGCGTTTTTAGAATTAAGGCTTTCTTAATCTCTTTTGAGGAATCTTTGCTACTTTTCATAGGTTTAGTAGAAAGAGATTGAAATCCTTGGTTTTAGAAGCGTGAGTTGATTGCATTGCGTGGGGACACGACAATGGTCTCGTCTGGGGTATTTTGATATGTGCTAAAACACATATAATTTCTTTATCAAATCAGACCCAAAATAACCAAGAAAGAGCCGTTTATTGCTAATATTTGTTGTTTTCTTGAGTTTTGGCTTGTGCAGGTACGGATAGATATAAACACGCAAAAGATAACCAAATCAGACAAAAACCCGAGCACGAGAGATAAAGAGTGCTAAAGCTGAGCCGGAAGGTCAGAATTGAGCATCTGTGAAGATTTTTATTCTCTGAGGATGATTTTTAGAAGATATGATCAAGATTGAAGAATTGTCAGAATCAGTCCCTCTACTTTGAGCACTTGGCAGAATACACCCTTGAAGTTTCAGATCTTACATAATCAGTCCTTGCTTATTTGAAGAATGACAATAATGGCCCTTGGAAGATATTTTCAGAATTTACAGCCATGGTCCCTGGATTTTCAGCTTGTACATCTTTGATCCTTAATATGTTAAATGGGTACAAGTTAAGTCCTAAGTACAAAACATTACCCTTGGCCCAATCCTTAACATATCCAGTCCAATATATCTTTCCCTTTAACCCGGTCCAAACCCGTAACCCTTAAATAATACCCGGTCCACCCATTACTCAGTCAACCAAAAACGAATTAATATTAAAAATCCATGGGCGCCAATATTTTCCCCTTTTCCCACTTAAACCCAGGCACCAAAGAACCCTAAAACACCCTTGCATCAATTCGTCAAAATTAGCTAAAATCAAGGGCAATTTGGTACTTTAACCTGACACACGGATGCCACGCTGGCAATCCGTGTATCATTCCATCAAAATACTCTCCTCTGATTGGCTGGAGTTGCATGAGCACATGATCCAAGGGTTGTAAAAGGTGTGATGTCTGCTGATATGATCTAACGGATGATAGGCACTCAAAAGAAGCACACATTTGGCTTCTGGATCCTTCCAAGAGCTCAGCTGAGCCTATAAATACCACCTTCATTCACAAGTTGTATTCACTTTATTTTTTTACTTAATTCAAAGAGCTTAATTGTAGTTTCTATTCAGTTTTTAATTCATGTTTTAAATTCTAGTTTTTGTAATTCACTACTTGTACTCAACTTTCAAATTTTAATAAAATTCAGCTTTTGCTTATTATTATTGTTCATGTTTTAATGCTTTCAATTCAGTTTAGATCTTATGTTTGATTGAAATTATTATTAAAATTTATTTGCAGCTTATTCTCATCAATAAACCAAAAATTAAAAAAAAATCGGAAAAAATAGTTGAAAAATAAAAAAATACTTTCAATCTATCTCTAAGCTTGTAAAAAGCTATTGCTACTGTTTCATTAAGCTCATTTAAGTTTCTTATAGCTTATAGTGAGCTTATCTTCATTTCAATCTCAATTCAGAACTAAATCATAAAACCAGTCAACATAAGTCAACTGCAGCATTAAGTTCTCATGATTCTGAATTGCTGATAAGGATATGGATTTGGGTTGATTGTGTTTACTTTGGGGTTAATATCAGATTTAGGTTACGGTTTCATTAAAATCTTAGGCAAGCCATCGTGGCTGGACACTTGTAAGTTCCATATTTCATCTAATATCTGATTCAGTAGGATAGATATATTGTCAGTAGTTTAATTGTGTTTTATGTAGAATAGTTTTACTTTATTAGTTGATTAGTTGATCTGTGTAGCTGATTTATAATCTTAATGTTTCATATCTCTCATGTTTGCATCATATTAGACTAGTACATAGTTGCTTGATTTTGAATTCGAGGTTATTAGTAGTTTAGATTATTGTAGATAGGTATAATTTGAATAAACAAACTTAGATCAAGTGATAATTAAGGTTGAAAAGTAGATTAAGTGTTTAATCTTTGCTTAACAGTTAGCTTAAGGTGTGTTTGGATCAGATTGTGATTCTAAGATAGAGGTTCAAGCATTAGAATAGTTAGGTTGCAGTAGTATCAAATTGCATAATATGGTCTTATTCAGTCATTCATTTGCATTTTAGCATTGAGTTAGTCAAAATTGCATAAGATCAGTTCTAGTTTCTAATTCAGTTTGAATCAGTTGGTTAGATTTTGCATATAGGTTTAGAAATTAGTAAGTTAGCTTGCATCAGTTCTATTTTATTATAAAAACATCAATATCAGTTCACAAATTAAGTTCAAAGTTCAATTTGGTCAAAGTTCTAAATCTGTCATAAAAGTCAAAGTTGGAAAATATGGTTTTTACCAAACTTTGTGGAATTTTCATTGATTCGTTTTTGTTTCAAATTAAGTGATATTTTGGGATTTTCTAGTTCAGTTGGTCTATTTTTGAAATCTGATTTGTGTGGTATTTTTAGAAACTGTTATAAGCATCAAATCAGCTCTTCTTTAGAGCTGATTTGCCCTGTTCATTATCAGCTAGTACTAAGTGTGATACAGGCAACTTGCGCTTTGCATAGGGTTCATTCTAGATAGTTAGATCTTGAAATTTCGTTTATCAGTTCTTAGCTTGGTGGTTTTTAGTTCCTCATATCTGTTTTTCAGTTAAGCTTATTGGATAAGCAGTTGCATTTGCTTAAAGTTGATAGGTTAAAACTGTTTGTTGTTCATAAGTGAATCAAGTCATTTCAGTTTAGCTTGCACTCTAGAGGTTTAGGTCTGTTGAAATAGGTCAGTATTAAGTAGATTTAGCATTATCTAGTAGCTTTTATCATTTGATGACCTCTAGTGCTTTTTAGCTTATTCTTAAAAGCTTATTCATAATCAGTTTGCACTACAGCTTGTTAATCTCACACATAAGCTATAGTTTTTATATTTTTCATAGATTTAGAATAATATTTTAGAATTTCCCTGAATTTTTCATAATTTTCTGGTACTGTTTACTATTTTTCTTATTTAAAATCAGTTGTTAGGACTTTTTAATTACTTTTTAATACAAATAAATCAGAAAAGCTACAAAAAATAATTTTTCAATTTTCATAGATTAATAAAAATATAAAAAGCAAAAAAATAATTTTTCCAGATTTTTCCTAGTTTAATTTGTAATTTTTAGCATTTAAATTAGTTTAAAATTAGGTTTTAATTCAAATAAATTCCAGAAAAATAATAAAAATTAGTTTTAAATCTTAGTTAAGTTTTTAATATCATTTTTAGTTTAAAAGTATTTTTAAATCATTTTTAGGACTTAGTTTAGACGTAGTTGCATTTTATTTACGTTTCATTTTAGTTTAATTACGTACTTAGGATTCCCCGTTGTGTAATTTCCCTTAATTGCTTTCCCATTCCCCGTAGTTTTAATAAAATCTAAAATCTAAAACATCGAGCATTTTAATAACGAACCAATAACGACGTTGCCCATTCACACCTCGTTGGGACACGACTCGGATTTCCTAATCCGTATCACTATCACTTACGGGTTTTGATTCATTATCCTTTTTCCTAAAGGGATTTTAAATCATTCCTTGTGGTTATTTTTGATATCAATATTGTGGTTTTATCCATACACACACACCCCTAGCCTCATAACGAATCAAATAGTAAAACCTCAAATACCTAATGAATTAGGGTTTTCAGTTATGGGTTGTCTTGAATACCTTCTAGGTTTGAACTATATTTAGTGTATCCATGACACACGCAATTTCTAACCTTGATATGTTTTGGAGGTAGAGCAATTAAAGCTATCAGGAACCAAACTTTATGAATAAGGTTTGATCAACACATTAGACATACCATAATGAAGTGGTATCCTATGAGTTATTAGAATTGTGAAACTATATCAGAATTCTATAGATAACTTAATTCTCTTTGGACCAAATACTTGTTATTGGGTCAAGCCAAATTGCATATAAAGTATTTACGAACCAAGTGCATGCAATAATGTATATTCATTGAACAATACAAGAACCTTATGTTCACGTGTTCACAAGAAGATAGAACTGTTCAAGGATTATATGTTCATGTGTTAACAAGAAAACAAAACATTTCAATAATACATTATAAGTCTTTGAATAATTCAAAGCCTCATGTTTATGTGTTAACTATAAGACATAACACATTTACTAAATATACTTTATGTTATAAGTCATTGACTAATTCAAGGACTTCATAATTATGTCTTAACATGTAAGCATAATTATACTAACAAAAGTAATCATGAACGCAAACTATTGAGTTCTATAGTAATTTCAAGTTAATTTTATACTTCAGAATTATGATCATTATCATATAACCATAATTATGTTGACTAAAACATGTAGTCAAATGTTGAAGTATCTTTACTTTATATTATGACATTTGAATGTAGTAGGGCAACAAACATCTAGCGTGTTCACGTCCTAGTAGAATCATTATTAGAATGTAGTAGGGCAATAAACATCTCATGTGTTTAAGTCCTAGTAGAATTCTTATTTACATGTAGTAGGGCATTAAACATCTAACGTGTATAAGTCCTAGTAGATTTATTAGTTTTCTTACCTTGCGGTCAAGAGATACCAATAATCTTGTTGTTCCTTGCACACATTTTGAGATTTCTCCCACTTGTGTAAGGTACAACATCATATTATGAAAACAAACAACACGTGATTGATTGTTCAAATGATATGATAATGTCATAGATATCATAAGTAGTTTTAGAACCATAACCTTTAATAAGGAATTGTGGATTATTATTCTATAGATAACACTTCAGGAAGCAACAGTAGGAAGGCAACGAGTTATCTGATAAAATAAAATGCAATTTTCCTTTAAGCAATGGTTGTTCATATTCGGAAAGTAATAGATTATTTCAAAGCTAGTTTGAAATGATATGGGTGACTAACAAGAAATAAATCCCGTAGCTCCCACTGAAATTGACAACATTACATGAATGATATTTCAGTAATAAAATGCAACTGCTCCCACTGGATTTGTCAACATTGTAAGTGTTACATTTCCAGTAGAAAGCATATAGCAGTTTTATATACTTTCCTATTCTCTTCAATTGCCTACGAGTAGCATGTACTTAGGTATTGAGCAGAGTATATGAAGTTCTACTTATGTAGACAATGGACTAACCATTCTATTATTCAATTAACTTGAATCTTTAGCATGCATTCCTCCTTTATCGTCTACATAGCCCCAAGGGTAATTAGCACTTTAGGAATAATAAGAGTCCAAGAAGATTACCTAGCAAATATGCTAGTAATTCCTTTACTCTTTGCGGTTTAAACTCATACATCGTGACAAGTGCAGGATGCTATTTATTTTAGTAGCTCTAAACAAAATGTTTCCAGCATACACAAAATATTCTATCTTTCAATTAACTCTCGAACCACCTAAAAGGGTAATGAAAGATCATATAAGAGTTTATCAATTTGGAATCCTATCTTAGTTTGTCAACTAAGGAGAAAAGATAGGTATAAGTCTCACTCTTCTTACTAGAAAAAGAGACTAAGTTTGTCTTTCAAAGAAAAACAAATTTGTTTACGAATTATGTTGCAATAACACAATTAATCGGAACATAAAAAGTTCAAATCTAGTATTTTTGATAATTACATTCTTAAAAGAATTAACTACCAATTAATTACTAATTAAGACTAAGATCCATCTTGCAACCCCACTTAATTACCATAGGTCCGACCAGTGTGTAAAAAATAGGACAAGAGTTGCGACGAGCGCTAATTGCATAATGCAACTCTTAGATTTATGAGACTGTTTAAGGCATTAGTATCAAGTAATAATGTCAAAAGCATGTTTAGTTCTCATCTTATGCCTTGGGTCCGAGGTCCACCAGGTTAACTCGATATAAGTCCACCAAGTATGAACGTGTAAAAATAACCGAGGTCCCACCAGTGAGAAATAATCACCATGGGTTGGAAAGGCCCTTAGGTCTGACCAGAGAAGTCAATCCAAGTGCACGTGTCCATAGTTGGGTGGCATAGACTTAATATTAACAAATAGGTATGCACATATATATGTGGTAAAAGTCGTGTACAAAGAAGCATGCAAAACAACTTTGTAACACTAATTTTAAAACTTTGGTAATGACACTGTAGTGATCATCATGGTTCACGGTAGCTCCAATCGAACGCACAGGGAGGCAGAGGACCAGGTAAGCGTTGAAGCATAACCTTAGACATCCTTTCAGTGAAACTGTGCTCACTTCTTTAAACCCCCTTTTGAGTTTGTTCTAGTGGGTGAGCCGTACATCCCAAGTGTCCATAGCGTCTAGTTTTTAAATTCTTGAAAACGTGTTTCATATATTAGGTCACTTTATTTTATAAAAACAATTTTCCACGAATCAAATAGCAGGTCACAATGAGCATGGTATTTTGGCGTGTAAATAAAGACCAATATTAATGTTATGGTTACGATATGTATTATTCCATATTGCATACAATTAGGTGTCAAAACAAGTAATAATGCACATATAGGAATCACAAACATACAAGCATAAACATTAATATAAATAACCACATATTGTTCCGAGTCCTCTTGCGAGTGTTCCCCAAATGGAGAACCATAAGACCGTCACTAGGATGCAATACCTAGATCGCCCCATACATCACTTAGAAAAGCAATTGAGTGGGTCTTGTGGCCGGAAAAACACATAAAGCATGGCAATCTCAATTCACAAGTAATTATGCAATTTATGTATTTAAATCAATATGTAATTCTAATTATCACAATAATTCTAATTAACAATTAATATAAATACAAATTAACTTTTAATTCTAATTAGCAAGTAATTTTAATTTAACATGTAATTCTTAATTAACAATTTAATTTTAATTAACAAGGTAATTATAATTCACATGTAAATTAAATTCTAATTAACAAATTAATTCTAATTATCAATATAATTTTAATTTGTGTGTAACTAGTTATTATTTATTAAAAATTGACAAGTATTGCATGTAGTTGTCAAAATTAAAATAAAACAAAATAACTAAACTAGGTTTCATGCAGCCCTTTTAAAACATGTTTATTAATATCAGAAACGTGTAACCCATAATCGCAAAAACGAGTTGACTCGTGATGCCACTGTTGGGATTTTAGAACCAGTTAACCATTAACCTCTACGAGTACGCAGCGGATATAGGATCTAGTTAATGCAATTATGTTAAGCACGTATTTAATAAACAAATAATTAATACAATATTAATTAATTAAAAGGGATAAAAGAAACCCTAACCTTGCTTGGCAATTGATCTCTATTAACGGAACGAGAAACCAATACGAAACCTTAAGTATCTAAAATAGATACCTCGAAGAGTATCACACACAAACCCGATTAACATATACGTTCGATTAAAACGCTAGTCGAGAACGTAATATATAAAACCAACAACCCTTGTCACTTGAATGTAAACCCACGATCAGAAGACTACCAAGGAACCAAGTCAGCTTCTGTCTGAGATCACCAATAAGCTGCTAAAACAGCTTGTACGTATTACCCGATATAGGACACACCTTGTCCGATATATTCAACTTCCTATCCGAGATATAGAACCACGAGCAGTAGCAGTTTCACTTCCTTATAGCTGTTGTTTTTGTGTCGACAAGGTGACAAGAAACAAAAGCTAACCAATTCAACTAAACACTTGTCTTGAATACAAGTTTAGAATTTAACAAACCTTTAAAACCCTTAATCGTTTTTAGAGGCAAAAAACCAAGAGTAAAAGGAGCAGGAAACAATTGGTTTTAGTAAGTTAGGAGAATGTAATTATGCGTATGTTTTAATGAGGTACGTGTTTATTTATATATCAAACAATCCAAACTCTAGTAGAAGTCCTTGGCTTGGTCAACAAGTAAACAAACCCACCCCAACCCATACTCTCCTTACTGTCCGATCAGTGTGGATCAACAGGGCCCAAGGCTCCACTCAAATCGACCCACATTAGAAGCCAATAACAGCCCATGGGTCAAATATGTGATCGGGTCATAACATGCATAACGGGTAAGTATATATTCAAGTATAATTACGTTCGACACGTATACTTGTGTTTATCGTGTGTGCCCCCATCGGCTCACACACTTCTAGTCGTTTACGCGTGTTTATAACTCCCACAAACCAACATTGTTGTGGTTACTTTTTTTAGATTTGAAATTGTTTTTCAATGGATTTGAACTATCGTTTGAACCATAAAATGGATTTGAAGATATTCCTTAGTCGTGTGATTCTATTTTGTGAATCAGAATTAGGTGTTCCATATGCCCCTCGACAAAGATCAGGTGTATTAGTTTTCGACAACGGTGAGTAGTTTTCGACAAACCAACCACGATGACTAAGTTGTCTTGTTGCCTCGTCATTACTGTAACCGACGCTGAAATCTGGTTCGAGGTGACACACACTCTTTAAATTTCGATGATCGATGCTTCGAGTTGAACACAATTTACTTGAAGTTCCAAATGAAGAAGGTGATACATGTTCGTTATTACATGTGGTGCAGTTGTACCCCGGAACCCTCGATGCCGTTATGGGTTACGAGATTCAAGGTCGTACACGTTCAAGTGATACATGTCTAAGATGATAAATGTTTTGGTTTTCAGACACGCTTCAGGCTCATAACGAGATATTACTATAATGGTGATGTATCTAAAGGATTGTACATGTATTTATATTCTGATTTCGTACTACTTTGGCCTCAAATGCGATGTTGGCCGGGTCTGCTGCACCTTATTTTATAGTTCTTAAAAGGATAGGGATCCTCTAATGTTCATTTGAACATTAGAAGTAATGTTATGTTTCTTGTGATTGTATCCGTAAATTAAAATAAAATAAATGTATTGCAATAATGACAATGTACAATCACAAAAAGTATAACATTACCTCTAATGTTCAAATGAACATTAGAGGATCCCTGTCCTTCTTAAAATTTTGTTTGTTGTCCTAGCAATAACAGATGTAATTTGTGTAATGGCTTTAATTTGCCTTGTATGGCTTGTTTAAGATTTTTAAATATTGTAACAATAAATCTTGATATGCAATACCAATTACAAAAAGTTTCGTGTATCAATAAATTATCATTATTATAATAAGATTTTTAAACATTGTCCATGCCGTTGCCGCCGGAAGCTATTTAAAAGATCTATGTTTTTTTTACAGCAAAACCCACGAAAATTGGTCAAGGTTATACACGTTCTCGTTTTTTTATTGAGGCTTCAGATATTGGAACATTTTTAGTAGATTGTGTAGATTTGGTATTTGATCAAGAAATTGGATACGATATTCTTGTTAGTCATAATTTTTATGCGAGTCGTAAGTGGTTGCAATCAATAACTCATGATTGATAATATGGTCATGTCAGTTGATTGGCTTTTCTAAACATGTTACTATTTCTTTTTAGTCTTATGAGTTATGATGTTGTTTGTTTTTTATTTACGTGTTTATCGTCTCGTATGGAAAATAATGTTGTAACTTTTCTTAGTTTTTTTGTTTATTTAGTTGTCAAAAAGCGCAGCCGAAGTTGTTTGAAAGCGCGACAATGTAACATGATGTGGTGACTTTTGGTTTTTGATCAAAGTTGGAATCTAAATGTGTCAAATGTAACAATTGTTATTTTCTTTAATACAAACGTATAAAAAAAATTCACTAAAATTTGTCAATAAAAATATGTCATTTATTTATGAAACTAAATGTGTAAAAATGCTTAAATTTTCACTAAAAATATGTCATAATCATTAGTATGTCATTACAAACGTATTAAAAAAATTTGTATGTCACTACATATTTGTCAAGAAAATTTGTCTGATAAACATATTGTGTCACTATAAATGTACTAAAATTTTGTAACGTGTCACTAAAAATATACTAAAATTTTAATGTGTCATTATAAATGTATCAAAAAATTTAGTGTCACTACACATATACTAAAATTTTAGTGTGTCACTATATATGTATCAAAATATTTATGTATATATATATATATATAAAATTGGTGTGTCACTGTATATGTTTCAAATTGGTGTGTTATTCTAAATTTAATGTGTCATAAGTAAAGTATAAAAAAAGTAGTCTGTCGCGATAAATTTAATAACGAAAAAATAATTTGGTTATAAATAAAGATACATTAATTTGGTCTCTAAAAACTTGATGTGTCACTATAAATTTAAAGGGTCATAAATAAAGTATAAAAAAAATTAGTGTGTTACGATAAACACAATAAGGATAGATTAATTTTGTATAATGGTGGTAGCTACAATGACTAGCAAATGTAACAAAAAAATTTATTATGCTTACCGAAACTTCATGCGTCAATGTTGCATGTATAATTTGATTATAGTTTTTTCTACCAAAACTTAGTTCAAACATGAGTCTAAATTCGAACAAACTCGTGTGCATCACTTGTGTGTTACGAGCATGGACGGAATCATGACCAATATGATCGGGTGCATAATTTTTTTGGAACCGTAATATATAAACAAATTTTGATAGATCGGATGCATTTAAAAGACATTTAGAAAAAATTGATGTTTTGTTTTTCAAAAATTAACACTACATCGAAAAAATTCATAGGGATTCCGGACACCTGCAGGAACCCCCTTATTCCGTCACTGTTACGAGTTGGAAAAAGTGAACTTGAGAAATAGGTTATTATATGATGATCATGAATTAACTAGAATGTATTAAAGAGTGAACTGATACTACATAGGCATGTATTAATAAAGATTGAACAAGGTTTAGGCTAAATAATTTGTGTTATCAGATGTGTATCCAAAAACTAATATAAGTGTATATGGATGTATCCCAAAAATATGAAAAGAATTGGGCTAAACTATTTGTTGTGTGACATCTCAGTATACTGATGACGTATAGTCTAGATTCGGGTCACGAACCCGACCAAGGTCCAATACTAACAAGCCTAGCACGGACTGGGCCACGCCGATCAGTGTTTGGGCTCACGAAGGCCCAAACCCAAAGCTATTTACGGAATAGATATTGGATATCTCTGATGTTTTGAGATAATCATTCCCCAACCGATTTAGGCGGGATACGCCAAAGGTTGAGGAACACGGAACCAGCAAGGATTCCTTGCGTATATAAAGGGAATCACATCCCTCGTTAAAGGTACGATCTAAAAACCCTACTCTCCTAAAAACCCTAAACCGATTACTTACTCTCACGCCGGAGGATAATCGTGGGAGACAATCCCACGGTAAGCCTAACGGTGTTTTCTGTCTCTTAGTGCGCAGGTCTCAAGCAACGATTCTCAATTGGTACGAGAGCCGGAGCTCCAAACAAGGAACGTCCAACTTTTGTATCAACAAGTGGCGCCATCCGTGGGACAGTTCACTAAGAACCAAGAACTAGAATGACGAAGCATGGAAATCAGCGATCGCAACCAGACCTTACGGGAAAAAAGACGCACAGTGGATCAACTCCTAAGCAGACTTCTGGGACAACCAGCGTTGCTAAAAATCAGGGATCAGGCCAGGATATGGTCTTCCCTCTAGTGGAACCGCTCTCGGGACAACCCAGCCACTACAACCACCACCAGTGCCAGAGATCCACTGCGTACTTCTTCTACTCCTCTCCAATCGGTGCTAGAAACTAACTTCACAAAAGCACCCGACGCACCCGATAAGAACAAGGGCATACTGGTGGAAACGGACACCCCTGTTCTAGAGGGAGTCGTGCCGGAACTAGAGCCAAGTAGTTTTGTCTCTCAAAACTACGAAGCCTTAGCCACTCTCATGGAAGAGGAAGCAAAGAAAAGGTCGGACGGAGTCCGCATGCTCGACTCAACTTTGGACCAGAGTTTGAGGCGTCTCCACCGCGCCGACAAAAAGAAAAGCGCGGGAGGGATAGTCGCCGACCCCCAGTATTCAACATAATTGGGAGGAGAGTTGAGGGTGAAGAGACACCTAACTCACAGCTTTCGGAAGAAAGTGAGGAAGATGAGCGGCGCAACAACGTCCACGCCAGACTTGGTAGCCGCAGAATCCAAGACAGACTTGGGCGACGATACTCCCCAAGTGAGAGTCCCTCAAGTACAAATTCTGAGGACAGCCGGCGCAAGCGCCAAAGGAGGGAAGATCCGTCCTCTGATAATTCCTCGGACAACGAGGATAGCGAGACCGACACTGGAAGTCCGTAAAGAAATACCGTAACCAAGAGGAGGAAGACATGTCTCTCCCATGGCGCCGTCAGAAGGTGGATGCGTTCACTAGACGCATCGCTGATTTCTCAGAAAACAAGAAGAGGCGCATGCCTGCTAATTTCAAAACCTATGACGGAACAGTGACCACTCGACGATCACCTAAAAATTTTTGAATTAGCCGCAACTATCGAAAACTGGCCACAAGCAGTGTGGTGCCACATGTTTAATTCCACACTAGTGGGAAGCACGCGAATCTGGTTCAACAAGCTTTCACGTAGAAGCATCAATGGTTTTGAAGAATTGAGAAAGGCGTTCCGCCTAAATTTCACTCAACGAAAAAGTGTGCGAAAAACCCCATTGAACTCGCTAGGGTCAAACATCGCCAAGGGGAATCCACGAGCGCTTTTATGGAGCGCTTCAAGGACGAATGTATGCAAGTTAAAGCATGTCCTGAAATACTCAAAATTTCAGGGTTTATGAATGGGATCAACAACCCAGAACTTATCAAAAGATTGAATGACAAGATTCCCCAATCTTTTGATGAAGTCATGAAACGCACACGGTCCTTCGTCCAAGGAGAAGCTGCTGCGGCGGATAGCAAGAAAAGCTATTCAAACTACCGGGCACAGGAACAACCTGGGAGACAATCCACGGACCGGAATAGTAACCGTAACAGGAACTATCGCAACCAAGGGAGTGGGCGCGACAATGACAAGTACACCCCGCTGACAAAAACGCCGAAGGAAATACTCGCAACAGAGGGCGCAAACTTTCCAAGACCGCCACAAATGCGCACTCCAGAGGATCGGCGAGTGGGGAGTGGCTACTGTGACTAC
The DNA here is from genome assembly GCA_910596185.1 of Chrysanthemum makinoi. Lineage (NCBI taxonomy): Eukaryota > Viridiplantae > Streptophyta > Magnoliopsida > Asterales > Asteraceae > Chrysanthemum > Chrysanthemum makinoi. The sequence goes on from OU343219.1 coordinate 124,385,218, forward strand.
CACGCACAGAAGGGCCACACCACTAATGAATGTGTCCAATCGCCAGCTCATTGACAAACTGGTTAAAGAAGGCAGATTGGACCATTTGGTAAAAAATATTAAGGAGGGGAAGGATAGACAGAAAAGCGGAAACAAGAAGGAGACACCCAAGGAAAAGGCCGACACCATCTACATGATACAATCATGGCAGCGGGTCACTAAACAGAAGGTCATCCAAGAGTTTTCCCGAGGAAACGAAATTTCTTTCCCCACCTTAACTACGGACAACGCAGTGGTTGAGCCACTCACCATTGAGATTAGTGCGGGGGGTCATGACATCCATTGCATGTATGTTGATGGTGGAGCATCGACGGACATCATGTATGAGCACCGCTTCAAGCGACTGCGGCCTGAAATACGCAGTCAGTTAAACCCGGTCAGAACGGCGTTGACTGGTTTTACGGGTGAAAAGATATGGCCTATGGGGCAAATACGATTACTAGTCGATCGGAAACGAAAAACTCTCTGCGACGGCTTGGATGGAATTTATGGTGATCAAATCTCCCTCGCCATACAATGGCATTATCGGGAGGCCTGGGATATCCGCTATGCGCGCAGTGCCATCAACAAGCGACGGGATGCTTAAATTCCCAGTGGAAGGAGGCATTGTTACACTTTACAATGCCACTGTACCGCATAGAGAATGTAACACGATTACATGCGAAACGGCACGAATCCCAGAATAGCGCGCAACCAAAGTTCCAAATCTGAAGGTTGCGATTCACCCGCACTACACGGAACAGAAATATCCATTGGAGGGTCACCGTCGACAACGGCAAAGCAAATGTGCGCGCTCTTGCAAAAGAACTTGGACATTTTTGCATGGGAGCCAAAACACATGACTGGGTACCACGCTCAATCACAGAGCATAGACTGAGAATCCGACAAGGGTACTCACCAATACGCCGAAGAAGCGCCGCCAAGCCCCGAGCGCGTGCAAGCAATATTGGCAGAGGTACACAAACTGGTGGATGCGGGAATTATGCGTGAAGTCTACTACCACGACCGGCTTTCTAACCCAAGAATGGTCAAAAAGAGCGACGGTAGTCGGCGAATGTGCGTGGACTTCACCGATCTTAACAAAGCGTGTCCACAAGATTGCTACCCATTACCAGAGATAGACTGGAAAATAGAGTCTCTGTGTGGGTACTCATTGAAGTGTTTCCTCGATGCGTACAAAGGATACCATCAAATCCAGATGGCAAAGGAGGATGAGGAAAAAACAGCCTTTCACACAAGCCAAGGCGTCTACTGTTACACAAAAATGCCTTTTGGCTTGAAGAATGCAGCGCCACCTACCAAATGGTTAGTAGACAATGCTTTCGAAAAACAGGTGGGCCGCAACCTGGAGGTCTATGTTGATGACCTGGTCATAAAAAGCCATATTGAAGATGAGTTAGTGCGCGATATTGAGGAAACGTTCAGAACTCTACGAGAGATCAATATGAAGCTAAATCCCAAAATATGTACCTTCGGCACCGCCGAAGGCATGTTCCTCGGATACCTAATAGAACCCGACGGTATAAAACCATGCCCGAAAAGACAAAGTCGTTATTGAACTTCCTTCACCGCAAGACGTTGAAGGAGGTCCAATTTCTCAATGGAAAGCTGGCCGGTCTTAACAGGTTCCTGTCTAAGTCAGCAGATAAGTCTCTACCTCTCTTCAAAACACTCAAGAAGTGTATCAAAAAGGGAGATTTTCGGTGGACTACGGAGGCGTAAGCCTCGCACAACTTAAACAACACCTGGCAACGCTCCCCACACTTGTCGCACTCGACTGGGGAAGAGTTAATTATGTATCTATCCGCGAATCGATGGAGCAAGCAGTGCTACTAACAGATAGGGATTCAATACAAACCCCTGTCTACTTTGTAAGCAAGGCGCTCAAGAAGACGGAGATGAACTATAGCGCCATGGAGAAATTAGTTCTGGCGTTGGTGTTTGCTGCTAAACGGCTACACAGGTACTTCCAAGCGCATCCAATAGCAGTAATCACAGACCAACCAATCAAGCAGATCATCTCCAAACCCGACGATCGGCCGACCGAAGTGGAGTGTATTGCTAGGTGAGCACAACATATCTTACAGGCCACGTACCGCAATCAAAGGACATTCTCGCGGACTTCCTCGCCGAGAAGCCGACACCGATGAGGTACCCGCACCAAGTAGGACGGAACCGCATGACCCATGGATCTTGTTTACAGATGGATCCTCATGCGTGGATAGCTCAGGAGTAGGCCTCATTCTCACAAACCCAGAGGGAATGGAATTCACTTACGCACTGCGCTTTGAATTTACAACACAAACAATGAGGCGAATATGAAGCTCTAATCGTTGGGCTACGCATTGCAGCTCGGATGGGTGTACGTAACCTAGAAGCTAATGTGGACTCCCGACTAGTGGCCAACCACGTGTTGGGCGAATACGTGGCTAAAGAAGAAAATATGATTCAATATCTCGACAAGACCAAGACACTGATCAAAGGCTTTGACAGATTCACCATCAAGCAAGTTCCTAGAGGAGAAAATCGCAAAGCAGATGCACTAAGCAAGATCGCCTCGACAAGTTTCGCACACCTATCAAAGCAAGTGCTGGTGGAAACACTGAAAAGCAAGTCCATATCGGAGATGGAAGTCTCCACAATAATAAAGGAGGAAGGTCCTACCTGGATGACACCGATAACGGAATTCCTAAGCAAAGGAACGTTACCCCAAGAGCAGCAGGAAGCTCGCAGGATACGGCGCACATCACAGAGATTTGAACTTCGAGACAACATACCGTACCGACGCTCCTTCCTCCAACCATGGCTCCGCTGTGTTGGCCCCTACAAGCAAATTACGTGCTGCGAGAAATCCATGAAGGTTCATGCAGCATGCACTCGGACCACGGTTCCGTTGTGGCACGCGCCATGAGATCGATACTCATCGCCAACCATGCACCGCGATTCGCAGGACTTAATAAGGAAGTGCAACGATTGCCAAGTTCATAGACCCGCCCCGCCAACCACAAAGATGAGCTAACGCCAATTACATCACCATGGCCATTCTACAAGTGGGGTATCGACATTGCAGACCTTTCCAGCCACAACAGGAGGGTTAAAGTTCCTCATCGTAGCTATCGACTACTTCACTAAGTGGATCGAAGCAAAGGCAGTAGTAACAATCACGGGCAACCAGGTCAAGCGCTTTGTCTGGGAAAGTATAGTATGCCGCTCGAATGCCTGGGAAATCATCTCGACAACGGAAACAATTCTCGCGACAACCCTTTCAAAGACTGGTGCGAGAAGTTGAACATCACACAGACTTCGCCGCTTAAACACCCACAAACCAAAGGCTTAGTCGAACGTGCGAATCGAAGCTTAGGTGAAGGAATTAAGGCACGCCTAGAAAAGCACAAAGGAAGGTGGGTGGAAGAGCTATCACATGTCTTATGGGTGCATCGAACCTCAATCAAAACCAAAGACGGAGACACTCCCTCTCTCTAGTCTACGGGACGAAGCCGTCATACCACCGAGATCGGCATGCCAACTATCCGCACCAAATCAATGCGCAACCAATGACGACGAGAGACGGGTCGACTTAGACATGCTAGAAGAAAGGCGCGAACGCGCATCTATACGAGAGGCAAAATCAAAGTCAAGGATGAAAGGATACTATGACGCTAAAGTGCGCAATGTTTCATTCGCACTGTGTGACTTCGTCTACCGCGCCAATGACGCGAGCCACGCAGAAGACACGGGCAAGCTAGGACCAAAGTGGGAAGGACCCGATGAGGTTACTGAAGCACTAGGAACAGGCGCGTACAAGCTGCGAGGCTTGGATGGTCGCGAACTGCCGCACACATGGAATATCTGCAACCTCAAACGGTGCTACCTATAGGAATGGCTAAGGCCCAGCACAAGCGCCGTGCACTTTACTAAAGTACCCAATAAACACCTATGCATTTAATTTTTATTTCCTTAATGTAATGTCTTATTTGTTTCTCATAAACACTTGCAAGTATTAATAAAACGTCACGGTTTCTAGCTAACTCCGTGTCACTTTTTAATTTGTTATTTCCATATACTGTATGTCTTAACAATTTTCTATTTCTTGCCTACATGGCGTGCATGCACTAAATCAACCCACGATGGTCAAAGGATAAGTTAACCTATTAAACAACTTGTTGAGTAAGAGGGTTGCAAACCCATCAACACCGGATCACATATCCTTGTTAAACACCTTGTTCTCAAGACGTTGGAATAAGTTTGTGCGCATCTCACGATGGGTGCGCGACATCGCATATGGTGCATGTTTAGCAACTTAGAAACCAAGACACTTGATTTCTTAATGTGATATTTACAGCACGATGCATATAATAACATACACGACTATGATAAAAAATAAAAAATACTTAGTATTTATTTTATGCTCTTCATACATGATCACAAATTTCTTATATTATTCGCGCTTGTATACGCATTTGACTTATAGACAACACAAATGCCTTTTAGGCAAAGACTAAACAGCCAAGTACGTATGTTACAAATGGCAACAATATCCACACGAACTCAACAAGAGATGATTTTATTCAATAACCACAAGTTATTACAAAAGGATTGTTACTTTACAACATATAAACCTACCAACTATTACAACGCTCAATAGCTGAGCTACCCACGCGGTTTGAGGCATCTTTGGCCTCACTAAGCTTCTTCAACAAGTCGGAATCTGCCGAGACACAGTAGCAACACTTACCGCACCCCATCGCACCTCGGCCGGTGAGCCGCACCAACCCCACACAAAATCGCCTTCCCTTTAATACCCTCCTTTTTAGCAAGTCTGGCCGCATGCGCTTCCATCACCTCCTTCAAAGGCACTTCTTTCTCTAAGGAAAAAGGATTCGAATATCCCCGGGATGAGCGAAGATAGGTACTTGAAGCTGTGAGTCATGGGCTTCAAAAGTAGTCCGGCTTGCTTCGCACCCTCGCATGATGACGCGCTAGAGTCAACCCCGCCATGATAACATTTATAGGATAATCTTGATCGCGCTCCAATTCACCAATCATGGGGAGCTCCAAATCCTTCATCCTTTCATAGCAACGGTGATCATAAGTCTTAGCATCATAATTCGCACCTTGTCAACGGGCACCTTTAGCAGTTCGCCTCATGTAGCTTCTCCACAGCTTCGCTTTGCGCCTCCAGCGCACTTAACTACCTCCCCAAAGGCATTAACCACTTCTGGCGACCTGTGGTCTTAAGTGCAGCAAGACGAAGGCCATGTCCTATGAGCCATCTTCGCTCAGCTATGGTAGACATCAGTTGAGGATACAACTCCTCGTCATACTTAATGTTGAGTTTGCGCAGTTTTGCCTCTTGCACCTCCAACGCACTGCCCACAAGGCCAAGATCTTCTAACCGAGCAACCAACTCCTTCTTACCCTGCTCAAGATACTTGAGGGCCCACTCACAGGACGCCCTATACTGCACTGCCTCTCCCACATTCAGCTCCAGCGTATGCCCTGCGGTAGCGTCTAGTATCGGCTCTTCATCATCCTTCAAGGGCCGTACCCCTGTCTTTACCTCCACGGGCTTTGCTAGCTACACTACGGTGAATAGATCCATCTCTGCGCAATACAAGACAACAAATACACACAAGGTATACAATGCGCGGACAAAAGAAGAAAGCTCTTACATTAATTGCAAAAGGGGTGCAAAAGAATGAGTACCCACCTCGCCATTGACGCCCAAGAAGATTGGCATCTCATCCCATACCAAAAATTACGACCGATGCCCATATGCACCAAAAATTCCTGGTAGGAACTAATGGGGATGCGTTAGCATTTATCAGCCGCATCCTCATCGACATAAGATCCGGCAAGGGCACTCATCCCTCTCTAATGTACCCCGGGTATAAAAATCATAATGCCATGGAAAGCATGTATCATCCACCCAGAAAAAGAACTCCCTCCAATTCCTAAGCGAGTCTAGTTTCGGTGTAACACGAAGTCTACCGCCGCTTAGCAAAGGATACCCACCCATGCACCCGTGTCGTGTGATAGAAGGCGCGAATAAGTGAATGGTTGGGTTAATGGCCAAGAACCGACAATTCACTTCAAAATTGGTTATTTTAGCCACCCGATGCAGGTAACCGGGATATGTGCAGATTGTAATAGTTTAATACATCGCATAGGAAGCGGGACAGGGGTACACGTTGATTTGCGAATTCGAAAAACAGTGTATATACCCCCACCTTCCCTTCGGGGAAGTCCGCGATAGATGCCTGCGCATCCGGAACAACCGAATGCACGTCAAGGGGTATAAAGTAATCTGAGGTGAACTCTAACAGATCGCTCTCAGTAAGGTGGGAGGTGAAGTCAGACAATTGTTTAACCATGGTGTTGTTATTTGTTACGAAAACGCACGCGCGGCTACCTTTGACGTATGTTTGTTTCTCAATTGCAACCGCAAGTGTTCTTGAACAATGGTGGATTGTGTTTTCTTTTTACCGTGAGAATTGCTCGTGAAAGTGAAGTGAGGGGTTATATAACCTCCTCATCCACGCCGATGAGTGACACGTGGACCCCACCAACTCTCAATGTGTGGTTGAGATCCCTTGATGGGACATGGGTGCAGTAACTTTCCCTCGACTTCCGAGGCGTTCATTTTTTAATCCAATGTCCCGATCCAATGTACTGATGGGTATCTTTTTATGGCTTATTGGCTACGCCGTAGTTTTTTCCCCGATTATGGATCATTAGTCTAGCATCCGCAGCTCGTCACTACGCATACTAGACTGGGGACATGATGACGATAGTCTAGATTCGGTCACGAACCCCACCAAGGTCCAATACTAACAAGCCCAAAGACGGATCGGGCCACGCTGATCGTTTGGGCTCACGAAGGCCCAAACCCAAAGCTATTTACGGAATAGATATTGGATATCTCTGATGTTTTGAGATAATCATTCCCCAACCGATTTAGGCGGGATACGCCGAAGGTTGAGGAACACGGAACCAGCAAGGATTCCTTGCGTATATAAAGGGAATCACATCCCTCGTTAAAGGTACGATCTAAAAACCCTACTCTCCTAAAAACCCTAAACCGATTACTTACTCTCACGCCAGAGGATAATCGTGGGAGACAATCCCACGGTAAGCCTAACGGTGTTTTCTGTCTCTTAGTGCGCAGGTCTCAAGCAACGATTCTCAATTGGTACGAGAGCCGGAGCTCCAAACAAGGAACGTCCAACTTTTGTATCAACATATACAACTATTAATTGATGTAATGTAAATGGAATTTTTAATATCGAAACCGAAAAGATATTAATAGCATGTTTCTAGTATTCGAAAACTTCCCAAATCTTGACGTGAAAAAACTTAAATCAAGGGGCCTATTGATAGAGTTTTTTAATTGATACATTGCCACTAGTTTTTTAGTTTATTACAATTATGCCATTCCATCTAAATAGATTTGATTTCTATCATAATGATTGATCCAATGGTCCACAATGGTTCCTATTGTTTTTATTTTAAGGGTGGTCACCACAAGAACGCTCCCATATATATATATAGAATCCGGATCGATTGAGAAGGTTTTCAAAAACGATAGATTTTTAACTTTGATTCATGTTTTTCAAGCGTAAAACTCATTTTAATGTGATTAAAATTCAAAATGTGTAAAAAAAATTGAATCAATGTTAAAAATCTCTCGAATTTGCGATATATGTAGAATACTGAATCATCTGTATAAATTTAATGAATCATCATCATAACTCGATTTTAACAATTATTTGTGAATCAAATTTGTGATTTATAGATTCGATTCACCATAAAATGATGTTTACTTGTGAATCAAATCAAAAACATGAATCAATTTGCTCAAACGAAGATTTCTCAATCTTCTCAAAATAAAAACCTTCTCAATGGAACCGGAGCCTATATATATATATATATATATATATATATATATATATATAGAACCTAGATCAAATAAGATCAAACTTAAAGTTGTTAAAATGAGATTCAACTAAAACTTGACAAGCGACACTCTCCTTACAACAAAAATTAATTTTTTATTAACTACAACTAAAATTGTTAAAGTTTCGATAGATTTCTTTTTAAAATTTAAGAAATCTAGGTGATACACTTTGATTAGAAGTGTAATGTGTAATGTGTTTTGTATGTGTATCAGGTTTTAGAATATTTATTAGTGTAATGTGTATCAGGTGTATCATTAATCCAAACTCATGTATCATTTGGTTATTAGTTGCTAAAATGTTAATTTGTATTAAAATATTATTTTTATGTGTATTATTGCTAAAATTGTTATTTATAAATATTTTAGTTGTTTTTTAGACTTGATCTTATTTTTACAACTTTAAGTTTGATCTCACGTTAACTCTCCCCTATATATATATATATATATATATATATGTTGGATCGATGTACTTTAACCAAACTAACTTAAATAGCTTGTTAACCTCGGATAAATCCTAAGTTATTAACAATGAAAACACTGAGTAATCTTTATTAAGTACGCGGAATTTACTTTAACAAAGCTAAGAAGAATATAACGTTATTAATAACTCTAAAACTGCTTATTATGCAGATTCTTTAACAACTCTAAAACTCTAATAATGATCGTACTTTAGGATTCTAAACACACATAAAACTCTTTTAAAATCGTACTTCTAATACCAATCTAGGGGTCCTTTTATAGGCTCAAGGATAACCCTAATCGGTTTTCAATTCTAATCCTTGTACGTCAAGTAAACAATACTTAGAAAGTTCTAGATAAACATTACTTTCCATCTATTAATCAATTACAACCGACTTTAAGCTTTGCAGTACTTTGATGAATAAGCAGTACTTTGACTTTTACTTAGCAGTACTTTGACTTCCTCAGTACTTTGTCTTTCTGTATCCCAACAATCCTCCCCTAACTTGAATTCTATTTGTTTGATTTCAAGTTCCTTTGTATATTTAGCTTTAACATCTTTGTCTTCAAAGAGGAATTGTGACTGTATCTTCAAATTTTATCTTTGTAGATTCTGTGCTTATATCATCATCAAAGTAGTCTTTATCTGTATAATTCTTTTCAGCATCATTCAACAATCTTCTTTCTTTTTAGCAACATTCAACAAGCTCCATATTTTCAGCAACATAAGACAATTTGTACATTTAATTCAGTTAAGTTTCAGTCTATTCTCATCACTTCTAGGTGTGTAAACTCTTGTGAGAGGTGAATCATTGAAAATTTAATGGATTTAATGTCTCTTTACCAAAGTCATTAACTCTGGAGTAGCCAAATGTTTTGATATGTAAGATCATGGTACATTGATAACCATATGATTTTTAGCAAATCATCAGCTATCAATAGATTTGATTTGTCTTTACCAAAAGCTGTACCCTTTTGGACTAGTTAGTTCTTTCATCATGGTGAATTAATTACCATATAATGGTTTTTCCACAGCCTTTACCACAAGCCATTTTCTTGTGGGCTAGCCAACTCTTCACATTCATTGATATGGTGAGTTGATTACCATACAACTTATTAGCAAGTTGTCAACTATAAAACGGATTTGAGATATCTTTACCAGAGCCGTTTGCTCATGGATTAGCCAATCCTTTTGTAACCATGGTGGATTGATAACCTATTGATGTTACCATCTCAAAAACCATTTATTTCTTTTAACCTTTGTTTCAAAATATTTAACACTTAACAAAAGTTTTCTTTTCAAAATCAGTAACTGGTTTAAAACTTGCAAGTAGTACTTTGATTAAAGTACTGTTTGATCAGCAGTACTTTGAATAAAGTACTGATATATCAAAAATTTAATCAATTAAGATTCATACCAGTTATTCATCATCATCATCAGCCATAGAAGTCCATCTGATAAACAATTTGATGACCATAAGTGCTGTTTCATTATCTTCTTCAACTTCCATTCCATGCTCCAGCATCCTCCTCATGAGATCTGATGTAAGAGGATATCTTCTATCTGCTAACATGTGAATCATTGTCCCATCTTCTAGCTCTAGAACATGCACTCCAGATTCTTCAAAGAATCTCCAGCAAGTAATCTCCCAATCTTCTTGGTTTTTCCAAATCTCACTAGCATTTGTTTCTTCAGCTTTCCCAAACAGTTATAAGATCTCCAAGCAAGACTAAACCAAATCCTTCTGATGGATTGTGTTCAAAATATTCTTTCACCACATGATATAAATGAAATAAATCCACTCTATCAATTATATGCAATAAATCCCATAGCATATTGAACACCTTGAAGCTTTCATCTTCTTTGTGAAACATCAGATAGTTTCCATCCTTTGACTCTACGACTTCAAAAGTAGTTATTGGAGATTTGTTCATCTTCAATTCAGCATCATCTTTAGAATACTCAAAATCTATAATCCTTAAGTAATTCCTCAGTTCATCATTTGTTTCAGATCTTAATTCAACTTTCTTTGATGGCTGTTGATCTTTAACTTCAGTTATTCTTTTTCTTTTTAAGCTTCCTTTTCTTTCTTCTTCTTTCTGAGCATCAACATCTTAATAATCTTTGATACTATCAACTTGTTTCTGATAATCTTCTCTAACAGCATCATACAAACCTTTCATCTCAACATACTTCAACTTATTTAATCCAATATATCCTTGCTTCTTTAGATAAGCCATCATAACATTCCTTTCCTTAGCAAGATTTGGTCTTCTTGGTAGAGAAGAAATAGGAATAGGTGACTCTAATATTTCAGCATCTTCAGCATTTAATTCCTCTTGTAATTTCTTAGTTGCTTCTCTATTATGAGCTTCTTCAATTTCCTTAGCTTCTCTATCCTTAGCATTCAATTCAGCTTGAAACTTTCTAGCTGCTTCCTCATTCATAGCAACTTGAGCAGCTCTTATATGTGCTAAAGTAGGTTTCTTTTTCTTCTTTGTCTCTACCAATTTACCTTTTCCTTTATCTTTTGGATCTATAACAAGTTGAGAAATTCTTGGTTGTTCTTCTGTAACTCCTGGAATGCTAACACCCCTTGGCCTTGATAAATCATGCAAGATCTCTGCAATGGTTTCATCGTCACTTGCAGTATGTATAGGTTTGGGTGTATCAACTTCCTTTTCTGGTATGACAGTTGAAGGACCAGCTTCCTCTTCAGTTAAAACAGTTGAAGGACCAGCTTTCTCTTCAAAATCTATCAACCTTGGTGAAATTAACCCTTGTCTGTAAGTTCCTTGAAAAGCAAGTACTTTGATCGCAGTACTTGATCATCAAGACTTTGAACTTGAACATCAATAACTTGCTCTTCAGTACCTTGAACTTTGATTTCTTCCTCAGTACTTTCAATAACCTGCTCTTCAGTACCTTGGGTTTGAACATTAGTATCTTGAGGTTCAGCTTCAGATTCTTCATTCAAATTCTTATCTTCCAATTTCCTCCCCAATTGGAATGAAGATGATTGTTTTTTAACCTTCTTCCTTTTGGTTGTCTTCTTAAATTTCCTGACAGGCTTGCCTTGCTTTCTTTGAGACTTGACCCATAGACGATGATGTTGAACCAGTGGCTAGACAAAATTCTTGAGTCTTCTAAACTTAAGCTTCAACTTCTTAATTTGAGTAGCTTGATCTGCAAGAGATTTCTTCAATCTTTTTAATTCTCTTGATAAAGCATAGTTGTTTAGAGTTTGATCCTCAGGCTCCATAGCTGCTTCATCTCCTCTAGTTGGTGAATGTTCTTCTTGTTGGGAATCATGAACAGAGACTTGTGGAGATGGTGGAGGTGAAACTGCAACATCTTCTTGAACTTCAGTACTTTGCGAAGCAGTACCTTGTGATGCAACTTCTAATGCAAGACCGTGATGCAAGACCCGTGATGCGCACCTTGAGAAGCAGTACCTTGTGTAGAAGCAGTACCTTCTCTGTCATCATCCTCTGCAAAGATCAGCCTGACAGCTTGAACAACTTACATCATAGAAGTAGTTAATGGAGTGTCCCTTCCAGTGAATAAATCACTCTTCCTAGCCATGAAAGTGAAAATCTTGGCTTGTTGTACCACAACAGGTAAAAGACTTGTAGGCTTTGGTACATCTGAAAGTTGTTTATTTAGGAACACTTGAATAAACCTTGGATACATTAACCATCTTGAACCATGAGAGATGTGGGAAAGCATTCCATCTAGGATTAGCCTTGAAAAGTTGAACATGCGATTTGTAGCCAATCCCACTATAGCAGATGCTATGTTAGACCCAAATTGCTCCCATGATGTACTTTTAGCACTAATACAATGAAGCAATACATGAACTAAAAACTTCCAGTGAGGACAAAATAAGGGTTTCTTGAATGTTTGTTCAGTTAAGGACCCTTCATAACCAATGTCCCTGAATGTATCCCAAATCAGTTGCTTATTAAAACGAATGCCCCTTCTTCATCATCAAACAATAAATCCTCACGAATTGAGGCTTCAAAAACCTTCACAGTTCTCCCAGCAACTGTAGCTTGAATATACGAATCATCATTCTCCATATGAACCCTAGCAGTTTCCCAAAATTGTTGAATCCGGACTCAATAATATCTGGTTCCACTAAAAGCGCATAACTAATCGGTGGCCCAGTGAGAAAACCAATGATATCATAAAAGATCTCATTGGCTTCAGTCTTGTCAAAATTCGCCACCATGTTGTGTTTTGAAACTGTATTACGATTTGCCATTGATGATATGTGTACACAGAAAGTGATATGATGAATAAGATGGGGGAAAGAGAGAGAAATATGGAAAAGATTATAAGGTATCAATATGAGAGGGAAATTCGGAGAGTAGTTATTTATAGGTGAGATTTAAAAAAATCATAGCCATTAATAACAAAGTTACCGTTAGTAGTAGTTACCCCTCAATATTACCGTTGGAACAGTATTTTGATACGACAAACAGTTCTTTCCACGTGTGCAGTACTTTCCAAGCAGTACTTTTCCATTCTCCTCTTTACAATAGCAAATACAACAAATAAAAATGAATATCCTCCCCTCAAGCAATGCATAGGACTATACTTACACTAAATAGTCCTCCCCTTAAATGTAGCTCAGTAATTAATCATGCCAATACTCACCACCAAGTGATTAAATCTTGAAACATCAAATCCTTTGGTGAGTAAATCAGCTACATTATCATCCGTATGCACCTTGACAACATTAATGAGCCTATGCTCATAACAATCTCTGATGAAGTGGTGCCTAATCTGAATGTGTTTGGTCTTGGAATGATAAACTGGATTTTTCACAATACAGATTGTACTCTCATTATCAATATTGATATGAGTATTCTTGAAATTGAACCCATAATCCAAGAGTTGATTTTGCATCCACAACACTTGTCCACAACAGCTTGTAGCAGCCACATATTCTGCTTCAGTAGATGATGTTGCTGCAATTGTTTGCTTCTTACACTGCCATGAAACTAATCTTCATCCAAGATATTGGCATCCACCTGTAGTTGATCTTCTGTCATAGTTGTCACCTACATAATCACTATCTGAAAAAGCTTCCAAGTGAAAAGGTGAATCCTTTGGATACCACAACCCCAACTTAGGTTGTTGTTTCAAATAATTAAAAATTCTCTTCACTGCATTCATATGAGAGATCTTTGGTGAGACTTGATATCTTGCACATAAACAAACAACAAACATGATATCAGGCCTAGATGCAGTAAGATACATAAGACAGCCAATCATGGATCTGTATAACTTGACTTCAACTGCTTGTCCATCTTCATCCTTGCCCAATGAGTTGATAGATTTAATAGGTGTAGTAACAGTCTTCATTTCATCAAAATTGAACTTCTTAAGGATGTCAGCTACATACTTGTCTTGACTTATGAAAATTCCTTCCTTTGACTGCTTAACTTGAAGTCCCAAAAAGAAAGTTAACTCACCCATTGAACTCATTTGGAATTCATTCTGCATCAGTTTCTCAAACTCCTTGACCATAGATTGTTTGGTAGCTCCAAAGATGATATCATCTACATACACTTGAACTAGCATGATATCCTTCTTATCTCTCTTGATAAACAAAGTCTTATCTATAGCTCCTCTCCTATAACCATGTTACAATAAAAAGGTAGAGAGCCTTTCATACCAGGCTCTAGGTGCTTGATGTAAGCCATAAAAAGCTTTGACAACTTTGTAGACTTTGTTTGGATGTTTAGGATCTTCAAAACCAGGAGGTTGTTTGACATATACTTCCTCTGTAATCTTGCCATATAAAAGGCACTCTTGACATCCATTTGATAAACCTGGAATCCCATATATGATGCAAAAGCAAGGAAAATTCGAATTGCTTCAATCCTTGCTACAGAAGCAAACACTTCATCATAATCAACTCCTTCTTCTTGTCTGTAGCCTTGTGCAACTAACCTTGCTTTGTTTTTGATAACATTCCCTCTTTCATCTCTCTGACTCAACACCCATCTTGTACCAATGACCTTCTTACCATCGTGAAGATCACGTAATACCCAAACTTCTTGAAGTCTGAATTGAAACAGTTCTTCTTGCATAGCTTCAACCCAACTCTCTTTAGTCAATGCTTGAGCAATATTCTTGGGTTCCTCTTGAGAGATAAAGCAAGTAAATAGGCATGTTTGATGGTCCTTATGATTCAGCCTGTTTTGTTTATAGACAAAGCTAAGTAAAGCATGATGAGGTTTAGTAAAACTCTTAGCTTTATGTCTTGTCATCACTCCAGAAGTAGAAGGACCAATGATTTGATCAGTAGGATGATTCTTATGAATTCTTAAGATAGGAGACTATGGAACTCCATAAGTATCATCCAAATTAGTGAAATCAACATCTTCATTGGAATCTGAGAAAATACCTTCATCTTCAAACTCATCATCAGTATCTTCTAAGCCAGGCATGGTAGGATCATCCAAATCATCCAAAGTACTGTTAACAGGTGCAACAGTACTTTGGTCTAAAGTACTGTCATCCAAAGTACTGTGAGTGAACTCTGCAGTCTTGTTCTTTTTCTTTGATTCCTCATAAGCTCTTCTTTGATCATCAGTATAAGAGTGTGCTAGAACATCTTGAAAAAGCATGTGGTTAAGTTCATCTTGAATAACTTGATCCTCAGCAAACAATGAGGATTTTGGCTCATCAACTTTTCTCTCGCTCAACAGCTTTAGGTTGTTCATCATGAACAAGCATCCGGTCTAATATGGACTTCATGAACAACATACTGTACCTCTTCTCCATTGTGTACAGGTTGATTCTCTTCTCTAACAGGAACATAATTCATTGAAGGAGTCAAAACTTCAAGATCAAACATCCAATCAGGACCTTTACCCTTTTGATTTTCTTGATCTTCTAAAAACTCAACATGAAGACAATCTTGAACCTTTTTGGTGACTCTGTTGTACACTCTAAATCCCTTGCTGTTGGTACAATATCCCAATAAATAACCTTTTTCTGACTTGCCATCAAACTTACCCAGATTATCAACTGTATTAAGAATAGTGACAGGGAATCCAAAAGGCTTCATAAAACTAATATTAGGTTTGTTTCCCATCAGCAACTAATAAGGTGTCTTCATCTGTGGTTTGGTGACGATACTATGTTAAGTACATAGCAAGCAAGTACTTTACAGCTTCAGCCAAAATTTGAATTGAATAGGTAAGTGTGAGTCCAGCAAGCATAGTTCTGGCTGCTTCAATCAAAGTCCTATTCTTTTCTCTCGCAACACCATTCTGCTATGGTGTTCTAGCAATACTGAACTCCCTCTTGATTCCTTTGTTTGCACAAAATTCATCCATAAGCTTGTTCTTGAATTCAGTTCCCTTGTCACATCTAATACCTCTAACTTTCAGGTCCTCGGCTTGGTTTTCAAGTGCTATGATTAGATCATGAATAACATCAAATGTATCATCTTTAAATCCCAAGAAAAATACCCAACTGAATCCTATCAATCATCTCATCACTACTAAGCAGTAATTTTTCTTGTTCAAACTTGTAACAGAAACAGGACCAAATAGATCCATATGTAACATCTCCAATGGTTCTTTAACAGTCCTTTCCTCAAGCTTCTTGCATGAAGCTTTATGTTGTTTACCCTTCTTACATGCCAAACAAGAGTGATCATTCTTTTAAGTTTTTGAAGGTAAACCTATAACTAAATTTCCTTTGACCAACTTGTTGATATTCTTGTAATTGTTAGGAATTAGAAATTCCAGGTATAAAAGAGTCGGTCGCCTCAAGTATATATATTCGTTAGAAAGCTCGTAGTTGTAGTTATTTAATGTTAAGTAGTATTTAGTTAAGTAACACCGTGGAGGACGGACGAGTCTTTACCCAATCGTGATGCGATCCACAGCCCGTTAGGTGGCGTTTTATTGTAAGACTATAAATACTCTCTACCTCCCAAGGTAGAGAGTTGGAGCTCATAATAAGATTTTTCTTTCTCTCACTAAGTTCCCTAAACCTCTAACTTTCTCTCTCTAAAAATCTTCTTATACGCCACTTGTGATTATGGTTTAGTGTGTTTGTGAAATCCAAGATGTTACAATTGGTATCAAGAGCCATGGTTAGATCATCTCTTACATATCTTTGGATTTCTAGTGGTTTTTAGGTGGTTTTTGAGTTTGAATAAGTTTAGTGGTTTTTGCATCATTTGGTTGATTTCTAGTGTTAAAGTTTGGATTTTGATTGTACTTTTGTGTTTAGAATCATCACAAGTGTTTAGGTTTTGATTTAGAAGGCTTGAATCATCATGGTTGGATTGTTTTTGGATTGAAAAGTGGTGTTTATGTGTTTTTCATGCTAGCACTTGAGCCACGGATAAGTGTTCTTGCTAGCGACTTGCTTTGTTATTTGGTAGAGATTTGTAATTGAAGGTCTTAGCGAGTTGGATTAGCTTAACTTGTCTATTGAGACAAGTTTTAACAAAAGTACACTTAGTGGATTCTCCACTACGGGTAGCTTACTTGGTGTAAGTTAGCGACTTATACTTTATATTGTTAGCGATTTGGTGTTAGCGAGTTGGTACCTAGCGAGTTGCTATTTAGCGACTTGACAAATTAGCTACTTAGTTCTTAGCGACTTCCGTCAAAATTTTGCTAGCTTAATTGGATTGTAGCGAGTTGTTATATAGCGACTTGGGACTATAGCGACTTGGCACTTAGCTACTTGGTTCAAAGTTTCCTAGCGACTTGGGTGATATCCTTTGAATACGGTTTTCTCTTGATTTAGTAAAATCCCGTGAAAGAATCTATTTCCGGTTTAATCATAGAGTTATAAAATCCCGTTTAATCAGCCATCATGTCTACCAACGCTCCTACAATCATCTCCATGTTGCGAGATGTTCAAGCGGTGGTTCAGATACTCGTCCACCCATGCTTGACGTAACGACTACAACTCTTGGGCTCAAAGAATCGATTGTAATTGCCTTGGAAAGGAAAATGGGGTCAACATTCTCAAATCGATTGATGAAGGACCATATAGGGTTGAGACTACTAGAGACATAATTGATACAGCTGAAGATGGTACATTGATTTACTGAATGGACAGACCAAAGATGTATGATGAGCTCAATGATAAGGAGAAGAAGAGATTCGATGCATATCGTGGCTTCTAACATCATATTGCAAGGTCTTCCAAAATACATATACAAGCTTATCAACCACAACACCGGCAAAGGTCGTATGGGATAATGTTAAGATGCTTCTCTCGGTTCAATTAACTATGGAAGACAGAAAATCTCAACTCTATGATGAATTTGAGCACTTCAAGATGAAACCAGATGAGAGTGTCTATGAGTACTATGTGAGATTCCATAAGCGGTGAATGACATGAGGAACATCGAATGACCATGCCTAACATTCAAATGAACTCAAAGTTTGTTAACAACATGAATCCCGAATGGCACAAGTTTGTCACTTCAGTGAAGCTCACTAAAGGATTGAAGAATACAAACTATGAGCAACTCTATGCCTTCCTTCTTCAAAATGAGAGACATGCCATGTTTGAAAAGAGGATTCTTGAACAATTCAAAACAAATCCAGGGGAGACAAGCTCATCAAATGATTCAACCGCCTTCTACTCAAACATTGGGATTACCACTAAAGCTTCACAAGTTATACCCATGGGTGATGGAACTCACAAACTCATTCCCGATCCAATGTTCAAACAAGCCGATGCGATGCACACGTGGTAACTTCATTAATCAATCGGCTCTCCCTGATTAGTCAAAACATGAACTCTCTCCCACACACCAACAATAACCTCGTGAACAAAGATCTAATCCACACAATCAAGCCATGCCGTCAGAGACGGGAAGGCTATAGTACAACCAGTTCAAGAAAGGCAGTATGAACAAGGAAGAGGTGGAGTTGGTAGAGGATATGTGGCAATCGTAATAGGGGAAGAAATGGAAATCAAGGTCAAGTTAAGACGATCAAATGTTACAAGCGTGGAGGTGAGGGTCACATTGCAAGGAACCGCACATCGCCAAAACGCCTCAAAATGCTTGAATACTTCGTGGATAAGATGTTGCTTGTTCAAGCCGGAGATGGTGTAGCTTTGGATGAAGAAGAGTTGTTATTTCTGCTGGGGAAATGCCAAGACGTATGATGCATGTGGATGAGCGACCTATTCAGGGAGATAGGTCACAATCATCGAATGCCTTTCAAGTAGCTGATTTGTGATGCATACGACTCGATGTTGATGATGGACCCATCGCACAAACAATTTTCAAGGCTAGCATTTCTCCAATGGTCTCTCCTAAGGTCTCATCTTCACCACAAGCTGGTCCATCCAAAGACAAACTCATTTCTGAGGTACTAAAACTATACGATGATCCGATATACAAAAGATGCATGACAAAGTACAATCAACTGAAACTATTGAGTCAAATATTGAAGATATGGGTAATATCAATGTTGTCCCATATGATCAATATGTGAAACAAAGTGAAAGTGAAGTTGTACCAAGTGATGCATCTTCTGCATTCAACGATGACTATGTTTTGATGAATACACCGCATGTGCCTCGATGATTCTCATATCTCTGAACTTAATACCTATAAAGAACGTGTTGCTATTTATGAACAACGTGCTAAATTTGAGTTGACCTCCCGTGAGCAGGAAATGGATGACCAAATGCGTACAACTATTAGAAAAGTAGGTTTAGAGAAGAAGTATTAAAACAAGAGTTAAACTCCTTACAAGAAAAGCTTTCTAAAACTGCTAAGCAAAAACAAGAACTTCAAGAAAATGTTAAAATGCTTAAGCAAGAATTTAATGCTAAGGAATCAAAACTTTTGAATGATTTTTCTAATCTAAAAACCTTGAAAACAAGCTTGAAAATAAGTTGTACGCATAAGGAAATACCATTCAGATCGCTTCACTTAATCACTAAGCACAGAGTTTTGAGTGATAGGCATAGTACTCCCCTTGTTGAGGAACCAAATCCGAGTTGTTAAAAAGGCTAGAGCTGACCATAAGGTTATTTATGATGGCAATGAAATTCTTAAGCCTAGACAGAAACCTAGTTGCATTTGAGTGCGAGGAAGATAAGAAATCTGATGAAGTCACTAGGGAAAAGATGAACAAGAAACTAGATGATCCTAAATGTAAAGAGAAGAAAATAAATATCACACCCCATGATTACAAGAAGGAGAATTGGATTTCCTTGAACAAGTTTAAGCCTCGACATTGTTAACACCCTCAACAAGTGTTATGGAAAAGGGATTTAGATAAGCAAAAAGCAGAGAATCTTGTTGTAACAAACCCCCTTTAGGAAAATGCCTTCAGCGACCGTGTATCCTCCCAATACACCAATGCATTTAGTTCCTAGGACTATTGCCACTAAAAGCAAGACCTTAATCAGTCCATATGTTATTCTTCAACTATTTGTCGATTTTGAGAAAACTTGTAAGAAAAGGATCACACCCACTGGGATAAATGAAGGGGAAAGGGGTTTTGAACAAACAAAAGAATGCTATCTAACTGAGGTCATGCCTTTCTTCAAACTACTAAAAGATCATTTTGAGAGTCTTAAAAGGGGATAAATTCAGATATTAAAGGAATGGAAAAGGAATTTGATGCAATGATAGTTGAGGTTAGTGACTATGAGCGAGCATTAAAATATAATGAGATTGAGAGGAAGAACTTGCATACCTTGAATGAGAATCTTATTTCAGAATGTATTGCTCAAGACGTGTTTTACATCAAGCTACTAATTGCTCCATTAATGCTTCTCAATTTCATGAATTATCTCGTTGCTCCAAAGTCTCTCATGATCGTGTCATTGAGCTTGAAAAGATTAATTCGTAACTTAATGAGAAAATTGATCAGGATGATCACGATAATTTGGTAAAGCATCTTTCTAAACTAGAAGTTGAACATTTTGATTTACAACTAAAATATCAACATCTAAAAGAAAATGTTAAAACCTCAAATATCAAGACATCCTTGGATGCTCCGAATTTGATGCGCTTTTTGAAATTAGCAAATGTGATGAACATATTCGAGCTCATTGTAACACGATCAAAAGGTTGAAAGCCCAAATCTCTCAATTGAAGGGTGAAAAGAACAATGTGACTGGATCCCAAATGCCTCCTCCTTTAGATTCTCAAGGTACTCTCAAACTTTTCATCTTCAAAACTTAGTTAATGCCTTACAAAAGGAAAACGAGTTTTCTAGAAGAAAATGAAAAGGTTAAACGACATTTTAAAGAGTTATATGATTCAATGAAAGTCACCCGTGACCAAAACAACGAAAAAATAATGTCTTTACAAAAGGAAATTGAGAATCTGAGAATGTCGTGGAAATGGGAAACGCCACTTGTTTTCAATAAGAATGTTGTCTCAAAGTCACCCTTAGACTGCAAATACATTGTGACGGTTAAATATATTCCTCCTCATCTTAGGAATAATGAACATGCTTTTCATGACTACTTTGCTCACCTTAAGGATAGTCTAGAATGTCTCCGTGAGATTGTCGAAGAGGATTTCATTAACAAACCTCTTGATAGAGAAATTAGGTTTGCTTGCCTCCGGGCCAAACGATCTCAAGAGCTGCTAGAATGTGTAATTGCAACATGTCCTAAATCCTTATCCTTAGGTGCAAAAGGCAAAGCTGTGATGCCTTGTTCTATGCCTAGTGCCGAGCATTCAAACCATTCTAGGCCCAGCTTTAAGAAAGTGAACATCAATGTGTCGCCTAGTAATACGATCCTTGCAAGTCTAGTTCAGAATGCAAAAGTAGATCAACCAACTAATGTTCCCATAATTCCCTAGAGGAGTAATCGGGGACCTCGCAAGCTAAAAATGTGCATTGGAAAAGTGTAGAAGACCAACCTAGGAACTTTAAGCTTGAGTTGAATAAAACGAATCGTGTTGATTCTAGTATTAGCCTTAGGCGCATCGTAATTAATTCATTCTCGATACTATTTGCAAACCTTGTAATGATGTCCGCTTGAATTCATTGCTAATCATGAATGTGGTGTGAATGCTTTGTCTAATGCTGTCAAATGCCCGCTAAAATTGTTAAGGCTAATAATCGTGCAAAGAAAGCTAAAAGTCAAAGACGAAAGATTGTTAGAAAACAGTGGAAACCCACAGAAAGAACATTTATAAAGATAGGTTATTATTGGATACCTTTTGGCCATAAGAATAATCAGCTTTTGCCTCAAACCGCTAAGACTATGCCCACTAGAAAATGGATGCCTACCGGTAGAACTATTCCCTTAAGAAGTGAACATACTTTGAATAGGTCAAATACGTACCAAAGATTGCATCTATTCCAATGATTCCATTGCTTCTACTTCGATATGGATGTTTCTATTTCGTGTGGGTGTTCCAATTACTAACCAAGTGGAACCCATTCTTGCATGGGGATCCCAATTATCCAGCTTATCCATTCTTTTCGTGTTCAACTGCGCAGATCGTTCAAATCGCTCGTGGTACTTGGACTCAGTGCCGTTCCAAGCATATGACCGAGACCGTCATGCTCATGAACTTCGTGAGCAAATTCATCGGACAGTTAGATTCGAATGATCATTTAGGTAATTAAGGGTTATGGAGATTATGTTATTGGAAAAGTGTTATCTCCAGTGGTGTATATTATGTGGAAGGTCTTGGTCATAACACGTTCTCTGTTGGTCAATTCTGATTCGATCTAGAAGTAGCCTTTTAAAACATACTTGTTTCGTTAGAGAACTTGACGGTAAGGAACTTTTAAGAGGCTCACGTGGTTCAAATCTATACACCATCTCTATCGAAGATATGATGAAGTCTTCTCCAATTTGCTTGTTGTCAAAGGCTTCTAAAACAAAGTCATGGTTATGGCATCGTCGTCTCAATCACTTGAACTTAGGCATCATCAATGATCTCTCCGTAAAGTACTTAGTTGTAGGTCTACCAGACTTAAGTATGAAAAGGATCATCTTTGTTCAAGATGCCAATTGGGAAAAGCAAAAAGTATGCCCATAAACCCAAACATACAAACTCATCCAATGAAGTTCTTCATACTCTTCATATGGATCCGTATGCCCAATGAGAGTGCAAAATATCTTTGGGAAGAGATATGTGTTAGTAGTGGTTGATGACTACTCTAGATTCACTTGGGTTAAGTTTTTGAGGACAAAGGATGAAACTCCCGATATCATCATCAAACTCATCAAATAACTTCAGATCCTTAACAAAATAGTTCAAATCGTTCTGATCACAATGGAACTGAAGTTTGTTAACAAAGATCTCAATGAATTTTATGAAATGTTGGAATCAGTCCCCAAAGAAGTGTCCCTCAACTCCTCAACGATTTAACGGTGTAGTTGAAAGACGAAATCGAACTCTTGTAGAAGCCGCAAGGACAATGCTGATTTACTCAAAGGTTCCAATGTTTCTCTGGGCTGAAGCTATTGCCATTGCTTGTTACACTCAAAATCGATCTCTAATTCACACTTCTCATGGAAAGACTCCATATGAACTTGTCCACAATAGAAAACCCGATCTATCATACCTTCGTGTGTTTGGTGCTTTATGTTATCCAACTAATGATGGTCAAGATTTAGGAAAACCGAGAGCTAAAGCGACATTGGAGTTTTGTAGGCTATGCACCAAACAAAAAGGTTACGAATCTATAACAAGAGAACCCTAAATATCATGGAAACAATTCCGCCACGCTTTGATGAGTGACCATCGATCAAATGGCTCGACATTCCAGGTTCGGGACCAAGCACTTCAAACAAATTCCCATTGGTTCATCTCTTGTACCAAACTCCTCATCAAGAACTCCATATGTACCCCCTCTAGAGATGATTTAAAAGAAACCGCTTGATCCAATGTTTGATGCACAATTTGAGCCAAGTAACAATGATATGTCAATCCAATCAACAGAGGCTGCTTCTATCCCTGTCAATGAAATTAACCCTTCAACTTTGTTGGAATCACTCCTAAACCTTATTCAAGTGTTAGTTACACATATGTAATAGTTAGCTTATTATGGCCTTTATGTTTGTTATTAGCCTTAAGCTTATGTAGAAGGCCCATGAGCTTAGGCCCAAGCCCATAGGAGAAAGGGAAGGAGTAGGAGTATTGCCCTAGCTCCTTGCCTATAAATACCTTATGTAAACCTTCATTTGAAGGTTGGTTGTTCAAGTTATTCCTTTCACATATCACCTACGCGTAAACCGTATTACCATTATGTGTGTGTGTGTTTGTTAACTTGTTCAATCGCCTTATCCCTTTCTTATATGCTTGTGTGGTAAACCTTGTGACCTAATAGTGGTATCAATCGCCAAATAGTTGGGTGAACAAGTTTGTTTTTGAAGGTTTTTTTCTTGGTCTTACGCGTAAAGTTAACGTATTCTTTGGTTCGCTTAAAAACTTGTTTTTTTACACTTTTTAATCCAAGATTCTTGTACTTTCAACGTTTTAAGGTGTTAACATACTTGTTTTTGGCAAAAAGTTTCAAACTTTATGCGTGGATCATTGTTTTTGAGCTAGTTTTTATTTGTGGGTGTAGTTCTATGCATAAGCTTTTAAGGGCTTTGGATCATCAAGTTTCACACTTTTGTGTATTTTGGTGTTATTGAAGCTATTTTATCACACAAAACTGGTTTAGAAACACTTTTGGGCAAAATCAAAGTTACGAGCATTCTTACGCGTAGTAAAACCCTAAAACTACGCGTAAGTGCCTCCTTGGTTTGATCTTCATTTTCGTGGTTTATTCCGTGTTTTCTTACTTGGATAAGTCTAAAAATACGTCGACTTTGGATATCTTTTGCCTTCGTGATAGTGTAAAAGATCATTTGGGCAAAACCCAAAATTACGCATAAGCATAAGCTTACGCCAGAGAAATCCTACGCCTAAGATCTTTCCTACGCCTAAGCCTAGTCTTACGTATAAGAAAATCCTACGCCTAACTTTCTACGCCTAACTTTTGTCTACGCCTAACTTTAGTGTTTTTCCTACTTACGCGTAAGCTAAATCCTACGCGTAACTCCTTCTTGTTACGCGTAACTTTGGTGTTTTTACGCATAAGTGCTACTTGGTTCTTGTCTTTCCTACGCCTAAGGACACTTCATCAACAAAGGTTCATTCGACTACAAAGATCCATTTTTACCAACACAAGTTTATCAACATGTCACAACCACCATACTCTAACTATTTCCCTTACACTTATCCTCATCCTCAACGCCAACAACAACTAACTCCACAACATCAACAATGGAATCAACAACAAGCAATTTATCAACAACAATTTAACCAACAACATACTCCACAACTTGCTTCAAATCCACAACCTCAAATGGTTCAACCACCACCAAGTCTTCAAGTTCAACCCGTACACAAATGACTTTAATCAACATCCATCAAGGATCACTATGCAGGAACCCACTTGGTTTGCAAAGATGTTTGAAACTTTAAGCAACCAACAATCAATTCATGAGGCTGGATCACTTGATAGACCTCCAATGCTCACTCCAGAAACTACGATCAATGGGTGATAAGGTTCTTTAGGTTTTGTGATCTAAAGAAGCCACATGGAAAGTTCTTAAAGAAGGTTATCTTGGAAGGTCCATTTGAGATGCCTACTGTCATTGTACCCGGAGATCCAAATGCCATTCCACCAAGAGATGAACAAACGAACATTGCTATTGTTGCGAGTGCACTTGAATCCTCAAGTACTTCTACACTATGAAGCAGATGAGCTTGCAATGGAATATATCCTCTTAGGATTACCAAACCTAATTCTTCATAGTGTTGATGCTCAAAAGACTGCAAAGAAAATGTGGAATCATATTCGTCTTCTTATGGAAGGATCGTACTCAATCGAAGATTTGGAATCCAAAATTTACTTGGCTTATGAACACTTCATGATTGAACCGGGAGAGACACTCGAGTCCTATCATCACCGATTTTCAGACATCATCAATGATTTGGATAAACACAACATCATCATGCCAAGAATTGCAGTGAATACTAAGTTCCTAAGTAGTCTTGGTCCGGAATGGGAGAAGTATGTCATTTTTCTCCGTCAAGCTTAAAACATGCATCATTCTACATATGGATTGTTGTACGATTACTTGAAGCCTCATGAAAAGGAAGTTGATAGGAAAGGATTCTCCGTGCTCAAATTGCTCCACCGACACATCCGAAAAATCAACAACTTGCCTTATATGCTCAAAATGCTTATTCTCCTCAACCAGAACTCAACCAAGCTACAATCACCACATGATCCTTCACAACCTCCATCTCAACAAACTCAATTGGTTCCATACAACAACAATGCTCAAGCTGAAGCTAATGAGGAATCGATCCGTTCAAGCATTGCAACAAGTATTTGCTATGATTGCTAATGCCTTTAGCCGTTATACCAACAAATCCAACAACCGTATTCGCTCCTCATCTAATACAAGGAATCAAGCATTTGTGAACAATGGACGAGTTGAAGTTCGAATCGTGGTTATGGTCGCCGATGGGCGGTGGTCAAGGGTTTAATCTTTGTGGGTAGGAATAACAATAGAGCTCAAGTGGTGGAACAAGGAAATGCTCAGAATGGGTTGAATGGTCTTCGATGCTACAACTGCAATGAGAAGGGACACTGGCTAATGCATGCCCAAAGCCAAGGACTAGGGGCAGTGCTTATTTCAAAGAGGCTCTTCTTTTGGCTCTTAAGGATGAAGTGGTGGATCTCTCACGCACAAAGAACGAGTTTTATGGCAAAGCAGACTGATGATGATATGGAGGACTTGCGGCCAATGCATACCGTTATGTTGATGGCTAATATGCATGAGTTACACATGAGTGACAGGCCCGAGTGTATGACATCGATGGCTTGTCTCGGTACCGAACAAACCATATTTATCTCGATCTCTATCTCGCCAACATCTGAATTCGGCAAGACTCAGAATGTTCAAAATGAGCCATCCACATCTCATTCCGACGATTTTCAACTAGACCCGTAGTTATATTTGACGATCAAGATGACCAAACGGTTTCCCTTGATAATCAAATTGACTCGGTGGTTATACTTGAGGATCTCAGGAATGATCATGTTGAGACTCACGTTGAACACGCCGAACTTTTGCCTCATCCAGCTTTTGCTCGTTTAATACAAGACCAACAAACCATAGTGGAAAAATGTCATGCCATTAATCGGGACTTGAAATGCAAAAAGCATCTGTTAACAAAGGATTTGGAATGTTTACAAAAGCAACTCAACTTTTTCAAAACTCAAGAAAACGTGAAAAAGGTTTTGAAGCGACCTTTGCCAAATCTTATCAAAATGAAAATATTTAGAAAGACAGATGTGATCTAGCCGCTTGAAGAATGCTTTGTTGTGCCAAATAGAACAAGCTGAAACATGAACATAAAAAGCAAATTAACGCTCTCACCTTGGAAAATCAAAAAGCTAAGGTCGAGTTGTTAACTTGTCAAAAACAGCAGTTCTGCATACAAAAAGTTTTCAACGAAACGAATAGATGATCATCTTGAAGAAATCATCGGCTTGCAAAACAAACTTAAAGAGTTTAAAACTGTTGTTTACAAACATGGCGAAGTCACCGACCATTGAAAAGTTTACTTTAAAACCCAATCCAAATGGATATGGACCGAATCTTGCCGATTACAAACCTAAGCTTTCAACAAAAGCATTCAAACCAAATCTGAAGTTTCGGTGCGTAATATAAAGTTGATAATTCATGTTATGAGTGTTGTTGAATATCATCGTCAAGAGGAATTAGATGCATAAGACGAGAGTCGATCAAAATTAGAAAAAGTTGTTTACAACAAACCTTTTAACTATTCAAAAGCGGTCACTTTCGTCACACCAACGGATTCTTCTAACACACCAAGGATTATCATCAAAACACCTGAGTCTTCTAATGTTAATCCCCAACCAGATTATGCACAAATTTATGGTCCTTTACCTTCCATCGGTGAAGTAAATTCAAAACACGAAAATCGAAAAATTATCAGATATTTTGACATTTTCATGGCTGACCTCAAAATTTTACAACATGAGATAGAATATCGCTCTGAAATCAAAATTGATCATTTTCAATCGCCTCTAGGGCGAGAACAAAGAGACATTTTTCAGAAAAATCTTTTACCTAATGTTAAAAATTTGAAAAATTGTGCATTAGCCTGGGAAAAGGATTTTCATAAGGAACTTGGAGTGATGAAGGTCGTTTTCGAGAAAAAGCGAAACATCTATTTCTAATACTAAACGAAAAAAGAAAATGTTGAGAAAAGATGTTGATCGACTCTTGGAAGATGTCATCTGCGCTGATGTC
The DNA here is from genome assembly GCA_910596185.1 of Chrysanthemum makinoi. Taxonomy (NCBI): domain Eukaryota; kingdom Viridiplantae; phylum Streptophyta; class Magnoliopsida; order Asterales; family Asteraceae; genus Chrysanthemum; species Chrysanthemum makinoi. The sequence goes on from OU343219.1 coordinate 124,413,015, forward strand.
CATAATGTTGTGTTATTGAATTCTTTGTCATATGCATTTGATCATACCTCTGCCGATCGTTGATTCTGTGATAAATATTGAGAACACTGATAATGTGCTTTAGATCGAGTCCTTAAAAGTTGAAAACAAACGATTGTCAAACGAACTTTCAAATGCAATACGTCGTCTTAATTGGTGTCAAAAGATATTCACGATCAACAAATTGCTTTTCAACACAAAATCGCCCAGATTGCCATGCAAAATCTTCGATCCTAAAATTGAGCGACTGGATGATCAAAACGTGTCTTTTAAGTGTCAAATCTCAAAATATGAACAAGAACTTGTAAAAGTTAAAAGGAATATGGTGTCATATTTGATTTACTCAAAAGACTCGTGATGAAGCATCAAATGAACTTGATCATTATCTTGCACACACTAAAGAAGTTATGCATTTTCTGGAAATGTTCGGTCTGAAAATCAAGATCGATTCACACTATCCTCAAGTTAAGAGAAATGTTAGGAAAGTATGAACAACTTCCGCCAACCATCATTAAGAGATTAGCCCCAATAACACTTAGTACTCATGAACCTAGAATCTCTACTGCCAAATCACAAGTAGCTAACGTGCTTCCTTCTCTTGAAAACAGAATAGTTGAGCCTTTTCCAAACGTCCGCACTTCACAACCTAGGAGCACTCAATCGAAGAATAGGAAGTTGCGACCTAAGAAAAGATCAATCAAGAATGCTAAAGTAGAAGAACACCCTAGGACTATGAATAAGACTCACGTTGCTCCCACTATAGATATTGCGTCTGGCAAATGTAATAGAAATAGTGATGTAACGAATGCTAAACCGTTAAGTACTTTTGATATTCGATCGATGCACCTTGTGTTAATTGTGGTAAAAGTATGAATTCTGATTGTCATGATAAATGTGTTGCTAAAGCTATCATCTCTCGTTTAAGGAATCCTAAGAACCGAATACCTCTAGGCCCACTAATCTTTCTAAGTCTATGCTTGGTAGACCGCCATCTTTAGATTCTAAGAAACGCATTGTTTGTCCCTCCTACCCTGTAGCTCGAGTGTACCACCTAGTGCATTCACTAAGACTAAAGCAAATACTAGTTGGAGATGGCGGAAATGGATATATAACACACTAGGATTTAAGTGGATACCTAAAGCTATTGATGTGTGTATATCTACTATAAGTGCTACGGAACCCTCTAACATTTCGGGTTCCACATCTACTTCTATTCCATCCGTGTCGTCTGTGTGTTAATGTGTGATCATCATTCTCTGGATTGTTGATAGCGGATGTTCCCGACACAAGACATGCAATCTTAAACTGTTATCAAACTTTATTGCAAAGTTCATTGGCACCGCCGTTCGAATGATCACTTCGCAGCTATCATGGGCTACTGAGACTATGTCAATGGGAACATCGAAATTAGCAGGGTTTACTATGTGGAAGGCCTCGGTCATAATCTGTTTTCATGAGGGTCAGTTTTGTGATGGAGATTTGGAGGTTGCTTTCGAGGAGAAAACTTGTTTCATTCGTGATCTACAAGGAAATGACCTTATGTCTCGATCGCGTAATTCTAGTCTCTACACTATCTCTATGAAAGACATGGTTGCTTCATCTCCCATTTGTTTACTTTCAAAGGCAACATCAACAAAATCTTGGCTATGGCACCGTCGTTTCTCACATCTAAACTTTCAAACCATCACCAACCTTGCTCGACACAAACTAGTTGAAGGACTCCACGGTTTCGGTATTCTAAAGATCACCTTTGCTCGGCTTGTGAACAAGGCAAAAGCACTCGTGCTCATTTTCCTTCAAAGGTGGAACACGCTCTCGCATGTGCTTCATCTTCTTCACATGGATTTGTGTGGCCCGATGCGCGTGCAAGCGATCAATGGCAAACGCTACATCTTAGTAATTGTTGATGACTATTCACGCATGACTTGGGTCTACTTTCTTCGAAGAAAAGATCAAGCTCCACAAATGATCATCACCTTTCTCACGAAAATACAAGTTCACTACGAACACCGCTCGCATAATCGAATCGATAGAGGCACCGAATTTGTTAATCAAACTCTTCGTGAATTCTATGAGAAAGTGGGAATGGACATCAAACATCTATTGCACGCACACGGAACAAAACGGAGTTGTCGAAAGACAAACCGAACGCGTTAGTGGAAGCCGCAAGAACAATGTTAATCAATGCTAAACTTCCAGATTACTTATGGGCGTAAGCGTATCATCGCATGCTATACTCAAAACCGTTCTATGATTACAAAGCGCCACAACAAAACACCTTTCGAGCTCGTCCATAACAGAAAACCGAATCTAAAACACTTTCATGTATTTGGATCTCTTTGCTATCCGAATAATGATCGTGATGACTTTGGAAAGCTCAAAGCCAAAGTTGACATTGGAGTCTTTATCGGATACTGTGATAATTCCAAAGGTTTCGAATCGGAATCGTCGTACAAAACTGGTGATGGAAACGATTCATGCTCATTTCGATGAACTTACGGAAATGGCTTCGAGTATAACGACTTGGAACCCGACACAACCGCTTAAACTTCCCCAAACCCCATCATCATCACCAACAAAGCCCCGAGCACTTACTCGTCAACAAATGGAAAGGTTATTTGCTCACTGTTCAAGACGATATTGATGAACGTGCTCGTGTGTATCCGCTTCGTCACGCTCAACCCGATAATACTCTTATACCCGATACACTGCTACAACAACTACGCTTGAGATGCACCTACACCATTTGACTCCACCACAACAGTTGAACAAACCGCTTCCAACAATGATGAAGCCGCTGATGATATTCTGAATGAAGTACCCCCACCTGCAGATTTTGATCCAAATGCGTTCTTCAACCCGTTTGCTAATGAGAGCTGCACTGATGTCGCGAATCTTCAACAAACCATTTGAATCCTCAGAATCCGCACAATGTATATCAACATCAACCCTCCACACATAGATGGACGAAAGACCATCCTCTGGAAAACATTATTGGCAACCCGAATCAACCAGTCGTTACAAGACAACGTCTTCACACAGACGGTGAACATTGCATTTATGCACTCACCGCTCGCCAATCTGAACCTAAAACATCAAAGACGCAATGACAAAAGACAACTGGATTGAATCCATGCAAGAAGAACTCAACCAATTCAAACGTCTTGAAGTATGGGAACTGGTTGAAAGACCGACAGAGTCTCGCATTGGTCTAAAATGAATTTGGAAAAACAAATTGGATGCTGAAGGAAATGTTATCCGAAATAAGTCACGTCAGGTGGCTAAGGGTTATCGCCGTGAAGAGGGTATTGACTTTGAAGAATCTTTTGCCCGTTGCTCGTCTTGAGGTTGTTCGATATTTCTAGCGTTCTCGGCTCATATGAATATGACGGTCATCGATGGATGTCAAAACTGCGCTTCTCAATGGACAACTTAAAGAAACGGTTTATGTCACCAACCATGGATTCGTTGATCCCGAGTTTCCGAATCACGTCTACAAACCGAACAAAGCTCAGATGGTCTCAAACAAGCTCCTCGGCATGGTACGATAAGCTATCATCCTTCCTCATTGCTAATAATTTCACCAAAGGTTCGTTTGACCCAACTCTTTTTATACAATATCACGGGCACATATCTTAATTGTTCAAATTTACGTGGATGACATCATTTTGGGTCTACACATAAAAAGTTTTCAATCGCTTTTGCAAAACTAATGAAGAAAAATTTTGAAATGTCCATGATGGGTGAACTCACGTTCTCTTCGACTGCAAGTTCATCAATCAACCCGTGGTATTTTCTTGAGTCAGTCCAAATATGCCCTTGAATTGTTAAACAAATTTGGAATGAAAAACTGTGACACCTATGCCACACCAATGGCTCATACCAAGAAGCTAGACGCGGATTTACATGGGAAATTGGTGGACCCTACAAAATACCGTAGTATTATTGGGTCTCTCATGTATCTAACACCTAGCGACATGATATTGTCTTTGCCGCTATCTATGCTCCCGCTATCGGGCAGCGACCAACTGAAACCCACATCTCTGAGGCTAAAAGAATCCTCCGATACATAAAGGGAACCATTAACTTGGGGATCCGTATCCAGAAGGATTCGGTTTTGAACTAATCGCTTTTCGACGCCGACCACAGATGCTTAGACTCACAGAAAAGTACTTCAGGAGCTTTACAATTTCTTGGTGATAAACCGGTGTCATGGCAATCGAAGAAGCAGGATTGTACATCACTGCCATCAACGGCGAGAATATGTAGCCATTTCCGCATGTTGTGCTCAAGTCATCTGGATGAGAACACAACTCAAAGACTATGGTTACGTATTTGAGAATCCCGATGTAATCTGCGACAATCGAGTGCCATTTATCTGCAACTCCGCCAAAGACTCGAAATCAAAGCACATCGATCCGATATCATTTCATCAAGGATCACGTGGAACGTACGTTGAATTATATTTTGTGGGTACAGAATACCAATTGGCAGATCTCTCACCAAAGCCTTGCCTCCCGCTAGGTTTAATGAGTTGGTCCACCGGATTGGTATGAGGTGTTTGACTCAAGAGGAATTGATGACCTCCTAAAACAGTCTTAAAACCTGTCAAACACCAAAATCTCTTTTGTAAATAATTTTTCAAAAACAAAATACAAAATATAAAACCTGATAAAACAACAAAAATATTCTTCTAATCTAATTTTCTTTCAACATGGCAAGTTTTTCCTTCAACACTATAATCTTTCAAAATTCAAGATTTTTCGATCAAGTGTTGAGGGGAGAAAATATAAATTAACTGCTTCAAATCATCCGTGTACTTGCATGTTATCTTATCTCCGTTGTTTCTTTTAACAAATGGTAAGTTTTTCGGTACAATGACACCTCTGACTAAATTTATAACATTTCATTATTTCTTAAGTCGAGGGGGAGTGTCGTCAAAGTTTCTTTCTTAAAATCTTTGTTTGGTAACCAAAATGGAAGTTAAATGGCTTTGTTTGAAAAGGGAAAAGGTGGAGGGACCAAAACTGTCAAAATGTTAAAGTTATTTTAATAAAACACCTCCCACCTACTTTTTACTTCACATTTAATACACACAACCATATTCATCCTACGCCTAAGATTGAACCAAGAACTGCTGTTTTGATCATCATTCTGTAAGTGTTTTAATGATCTTAACATGTTTTTAAGCTAAGGTTTTTAATTTCATGCAAATCCAACGGCTAAAAAGTGTTTTACAAGTGATTATGTGTTCTACGCATAAGCGTATGAACACATACAATCATTGTGTGTTTTTGGTTATCTGGATAGTGTCAAAACGTTTCTTATACATCAAGTACACCATTTTAACCATTAAAACCCACCCAAAAACACTTATTAATGATTTTTGAAAATTAGGGTTTATGAGTCGATTTGGGTTTTTCCAAATGTGAAGTGTTTTGGTCTAAAAGATTGTTGGGTTATGGTATATGATGTTGAATTGATGATTTCCAAGGTTGTTAACCACCCAGAAACACTAATTGTTTAACAATTTAAAATTAGGGTTTAAAGTTCATAACTTTGGGTAATTTTGATTCACAACTAATTAGATGTTAATACCGCCTAAAGACTCTCAACAACACTCTAGACTCTACCGTAATTTGTTTGGTGCATATCCCATGGCTAGAAATGATATGCGTAAGTCTTAAACCTTAGGGTTTTGACTCACGCGTATAACTTTCTACGCCAGAATCGTTATGAATGTTCATACCTTAACTTGTTGATAAAATGATGTTTTGTGTTAATGTTAATGATTTGATGAACTTATTTCAGGTCTTGCTACATATATCAGAATCAAGGTCATTTGAAACTCTACGATAAGGATTACCCACGTAGTCAAGTTATGCGTAAGAATAAATCCTACGCATAACTATTACGCGTAAGGTTCTACAATGGGACTACTACGCAGATCTCGTGAAGGATATGCGAAAAGTGACTCTACGCGATAAGGTCTACTCTACGAGTAAGCCTTACGTAAGGTATATATATACGCCACGCGTAAGCCCCACGATAAGGTCCCCTTTTTCCTACGCTGCAACATTTACGCCAAGTTAGATCCTACGCAGAAGTCTTTCACGCATATCATCTCTCGCTACGCTTAACTTTGCCAAAACTACGCTTAAGCCCGGATTGACCTTCATAATGAATTGTTACGTGTACAAACTTGTAAATAAACTAATCATATCGTCACGAATCCAATAATGTCACTAATAAACTTAAACGCTTGATATGTTGTGAACAATAAGTGATAACATAAACTTTAAAACTTAAAGTTAACTAACTCACTAAACATTTCACGACGTCATTGGACTATTAGACAAACAAGTGACTTAGGACTCGTAACAATCATTGACACTGTACATTCAATAACTAGACAATAAGACCTTCGGTTGACTAACACTATGTCTTTCGATATGTTGGTTCTTTTGGCTAATGTTATTTCGATCACCGACATGGCTGAACAAATGAATGTGGATGCACGAAGTTCTTACAATTGCTAATATCTTTCCAGAGGGTTATCCGAGAAAGATTGGAAAGAACAACCTTAGGGTTGACTTTGACACTCACATGCTCGTAATCTTCTTGTCTCATTGCATGGATATTCTCAGAATCATCCCTACCGTAACATGCTCTCACACTCGCCACAGCCCAGAGGTCTACATTCAACATTCTGGGATTCTATGCGAGGATCATCGGTCAAAGTGCAGTGAATGTGACACTTAATCACAAACAAGTCACTATCACTCCCGCCGACTTACGGCTGTTCTCATCATTCTCGACATCGCTCCAACCGACTTCTTTGCTACCCCATGAAGAGACATTCCGAAATTTTGATAGATATTGGTTATGATGAAGCTTCGTGAATCATTACTAAGCACTCTCACGTGAGTCAAGTATATTCCTCAACCATGGAGAACACTCTACATGATCATCACCAAATGTCTCGGTCGTGACAGTGGCTATGAGCATCCCAAGCTCATGGAACTGCAAATTTTCTCGGTCGCTTGATCAACAAGAAGGACATTGAAATCGAAGCACTGATATGGGAGGACATGATGTTATTTCACAAGAAGCTTGGCTCCAAGATTCCCTATGTCGATACACCAAATCGTTGATCCAGAGAGCACTTGGACTTCATCCGATATCCCCAGAGGCTCAATGACCCGATAATCACGACATATTGATCGAACCCATATTATTTGTCGAATCAAAGAATCGTCAACAAAGAAACAGGTGGTGTTACCGATCACCTTCTAACTAATGAAATCAAAAGCTTGAAACATATAAAAGGTATCGGTTAGCGTAAAGAAGGCAAAGTTGGTCATCTTGATGAAAATCTTCGGTACACCTACCGAGGACCGAAGAGGAAGGCTGGAAGTGTCACAAGTACAGATATTTATAGGAAGCTTCCCAAAAGGAATCCTCCTTGTAAAAGGATTGTTCCCGTAAAGGAAGTGAACCTATTCCCACACCAACCCAAAGAAAGCTTGTGGACGAAAGCTCAAGGTAATCACACGATGAAGAGATTACCTACTCGGACCGCAAATGCACCTCCTTCCGCCAGCCTAAACCTCCAAGTCCGCCAAATGACAAAGAAAAAGGAAGACTCTCGTACTTGTACCTTATGATGAAAGCTCGAGAGTGATAAAGAGCCACCGAAAATGTATACAAGAAGAAGATCAAATTCCTTAGACACCAACACAAAGCTGAAGAATTTGCTAAAGACCAAATGGGTGGTCCCGGAGGATCAAGTGGTGCCGCCCACTCTGAACCATCTCCCGATGCGGTTAATCAACCCGATAAGGGAGCTGGTGCCACCACTCTTGTGCAACAACAAAAGCTTGTGGAGGATACTATCAATATGAGTTTAGGAACCGAAACCGAGAAGTCCAAAAAGATAAAGATGTTGATTATGATATGTTTCTTCTAGATAGTCCCGCATCGTCAAAGGAAGAAACTCGAACCTCCGGGATCCAGAGTCTCCTCATATCTCTTCATCATCGATTCGTCTTCTCACTCCTCGCCACCACCATCAAAGAAGTCAACCAAATCATCATCCAAATCTGTGAAGAAACCATCTAAATCTTGGATTTCTCAAGCTCATGAACGGATTACCAAAGCCGCCAAACAAGTCGAAAGAAAACGTGCTCAACAAAAGTGAATTTCTTTGTCGATCACATACAAAGATATGTATGACGAGCATGAAAAGATGAAAGGAGAAAGGAAGTTTGTTCAGAAATTCATGAAAAATCACCGTCAAGAGGAATCGAACGAAATGATCGGGCTACACTAAAAAGTACCTTTCGAGTAATGCCTAAAGTCACAAAGGAGTTGTTCACCAAACAACTTTATCCAAATCTTATGCATATCGCCAAGCAAACTATTCGATCAACGCCCTTAACCGTCACAATCAATCCAACCGATCCGTAGTTTTCGATAATGAATGGTGGCAAGCTTGTCACACAAATGTCTGCACGATCTGGGACATTTACTTCTGTTGAAGGAAAGTTGTTTCAAGCATTGCTGGACTACCAACTTCAAGAAGCTTGTAGATTCAAGAAGTCTAAACGCCCTAGAGACGATGAAGACAAGGATAAGGATAAAGACTACGCACCTAAACGCCGTAAGCCTCGGTGAATCTTCTTGATGCAACCTCCACAAAGCCTCCCTGCTCAACAAAAATCTCCTCCTCGCTCTTTCTAACAAAAACCTCGTGATCGATTCCGAAGTTACCACCCCGACTCAGAAAACCGATGATCACTTTGAGTATACGGGTGGTGACGATGAAGAGGTCCTTGAGCCCCAACAACAACCACCTCTCCCAAACAAGTTCAGAAACCAAATCATCATCTAGGCCTTCAAAAAGAAGAAGAAGAAGACGCCATACCGACGCCGTATCATGGCTAGAGGACAATAAAACAGAGGAATTTGAATGGTTTGCTAATCTTGTTAACAACACTCCCTACCCTCAAGAAGGTCGATTTGGTAGACGGTTCTACATTGGAGCATGCTAAAATTCAGCAAGAAAAGTTCCATGTGAAGAAAATGACGAAACTGAAATGGGTTTAATCAAGAATGAAGCATTTCAACTTCTAAAAGACAGCTCTGAAAGTGCCCTCGAGGTCTAATATCACCTTGAAAACATTGCTCGAGCTATGTCTAACAACATGGATTGGCTCAACCCTAAGCAAACATTGACTTCACAAAGGGACAACCCTCCATACTACAATCATTGGACCAAACCTCCACCAACAATTGGCCAACCAGCTGAACCAAGGATTCCTTTCAGATATTTCTTCAACAAAGACTTGATTTTCTTTACACGGTGCATGGCGATTCAAGAAAATACGCTACATCGTTGACACTTCCATTCCCCGCTACAAACGCATAGCCATTGAGGAACGCGGCCAATCACTTGTTCTCCAACACGCTGGAAGCATACAATCGAGATGCATTGTATGGGATTCATCATCGCCGTAATGCCGCCGAATCTACCAATGGCCGCCAAGTCGTAAGTCTCAACATGCCGTATAGTTCTAAAGATATCGTTGCCATCATACACGTTGACCTTCGCTCAAGTGGGACTACACATTCCTAAAGAAGATCGTAGTCAAACGACAAGATGAACGGACTATGCTTTCGAGGCTGACTTTGAGAATTTGTCTCTCAATGACATCAAGACATGTACCTTGCCAAGGTACGTGGTCGCATGAGACAATTCTCAACCGCAAAGACAACGCGAATTTATCAAGTCACTTCTCATCTTCATAGGACGATTGTCATCAAGGAACGTAGAAGATCTCCACCGGCCGTTGAATCTTATCGACGCCGCGTCAACTTCACTCCAGCTTGATCTTCCCGATATCAACCAGCCATCTCAATATACACTCATCAAGAAACCTTTCGCGTTGTTTACCGAGTGAACTTCAGAAACCGCTTAATGGCGTGTAGTGAACTCCACAAGTTCGGGATCATACTTTGAAGCGGTTATGGATGGATGCCGTGTTGAAGGATATACGCCGTAAAATGGGTCTCCTAAGCGCCGGAATTCTCGAAAGGAGGATGTGAGACGGATCATCACAATGATTGATGAACGGTTGTTTCAAGGGATCAGCTCGCACGATTGAGAGTTATGTCGGTGGTGGTCTAACCGTGATTAACATAACCGCCAACGCCTGCACACTCCGGGAACATCATCCGCACTTCCTGGTACCCCTTGAATTTTCTTCATATAATTTTGGATGTTTGATTAATTATATATGGCTTGTGCACACATTACATGTACAACCCGTACTTGTAAATAAAGGACCCTCGTGGTACGCCAGCGCCACAATCCTCATATAAGGAGCGAAAGCTTCTTACTTTTGAGTAAAACCTATCAAACCTTTCACTTTTCAAGGTTTTGCTCAAAAGAACAAGTACTTTCCCTTATGATTTTCAAAACCTCAACCGCTTATATCACTCGTTGAGGGGGAGTACTTGAATTAAAACTTTGTTCAAAATTGTTCACAGTGGTCATTCTTCCCGCAACACTTAAAATGGTCATATTTATTCTCAACTTTTCAAAAATAACATCATATATGCCATTTTTGAGGGGAGAAAATAAGTGATAAGAAATATGTTGTGTCAATGCAAATGAATATTTGTGCTATAGACTTAACCCATGAATTGACGAGATCTTAACTGTTAGTAACTCGAAAAGACTTGTCCTGACGGGTAATAATTTCAAGCTAGTTCGCTAGTGATGTAAACGTGTCTCAAGAAAGGACTTGTTCGAATAGAATGTACCATTCGAGAAACTCTTGGTAGACATGAACTCTGACGGGTTTGACAACCTTTCGAGATTGTCCACACCTTCAAGGTAGTTATTAGAGCTAGTTGTCACCTAAAAATCGACAATGCAACTCTTTAACTATG
>OU343219.1:124424088-124545936 GCA_910596185.1 Chrysanthemum makinoi
TTGGACTTTTGGGTCATGGGTCATGGACTTTACCCATTTTGATGTCATGCATATTGTTCATGGGTTTTGGGTCAAGGTCCATGGGTCATAGGTTTTGGGTCAAGGTTCATGAGTCATGGGTTTTGGGCATGGGAGGGTTATGGATAGTCTAACTTATTTATTTTACATGTTACATTTAACTAGTATGTATTTTTATAAAAATGCAAGTAACCAAAGTTACTTATAAGTGTTTTATAAAAATGGTTTTGGTTTTATGTAAAGTATTTAACTAAACATGTTTGATGATTTATTTGCTTAGTGAAATGATTTAGTAAACTATTGGCTCAAAACTTTACGTATTTTATTTATCTTGTTAAAATGATTTTACGATTGTTATCGACAAAACATAAGAAAATCGTAAATATAAATAAAAGTTTTTACGGTTTATTTGTATTAACACACAACTTGCATAATTTTTCGTTCAAGGACATTTCTCGCAAAAATGGCAAAGTTTAGGGACATTTTTTGCACTTTACTCATAAATTAATAACTTCGATAAAATTAATAATTTGTCCAGTCCCAACTTGCGACCAATACAAATTTGGACTCCAATCGATAAATAATAAAATACTGTTTTTTTTTTTCTGAAACCAAAGTGTGTATATATTGGTCCCAAAGAAACTATAAATTAATAATTTTGAAAAAATCCATATACATATATATACATAATACATGTGACAGCTCACATTTTTCAGGTAAATACTAAAACCTAAACCTAAATGTTTTACTTTGAACACATGATTTCTTACTTTAACGTATAACCGTTAGGTTAACCAGCGTACGACAAAAAAAACTTTGAATGTATACCGGCACTAGACTAAGTTTAGTCTATGTTTAATTAGTACTCTACGACTCTTATAAACATATTTTATAAGTCACTTGCATTTGGTTTCATGAGTTTTATGTCAATCACCTATACTTGCATTATATCTCATGCATGCATGCAATAACCAGCCCAACTCACCACCTTTGAATTATATACATATAAACATACTCACATGTGTCAAAATTTTAAATAAAACCTTCCCTCCTAAGCCCCCCAAAACCGGACGTATAAGTATGGATTTGCCAACATCTCTTTTAAATCTTGAACTTGCAACTATACCCTAAACATGCTAACACCACCAATCTTTGTAAGCATTTTATATAACTCATTTCATACTATATTTCATTTATATTTAACTTATCATGCATTATTTTTTATCACCGCTATAGATTTGTAGTGTCGAAAGTTGTTTAAACATAGATATACAATCCCTAGAATCTGTCCATATTTTTAGTCAACTTGTGTGCTAGTTTTAACCACTTTAGATAACACTTATGGCAAATATAATTACTCCTCAATGTTCTAATATGTCTTAGGTATATTGATTCCTTCCAAACTAACTAACTATATTTCCCAACCACTTGTGAATGGCTGATACTAAAAGCTAGACAGCCTGGAAGAGGAATGCAAGTATACCAAGGATTAAAATATCCTTGGATCGTTTATGTCTGGCGTGATATCCCGAATACAATGACTTGTGATTTGTTGAAAATAATATTATTATAGGAAACAGGAATCGATTGACTAACACTAGGAATGTGAATAGTAATAGCTCACACGGCTATGTCGTTAAAAGCGCTGTCAAAACCTAAAAACGTAAAAGATATACAAACGTATGTTTAACATAAATTAAACGTAAACGTATAAAAACAAATTGATTATAACTATAGTAGGGATTTGCATGTCTTAGCGACTTAAATGCAAATTAAATATAATTAAAATATTTAACTATAATATAAAAGTTATATAAAAGTAAGGAAAACTTAAAAACTAAAACATATACATGTAAGTAATAATTACATAAATATAACAAAATAAAAAAAGGAAAAGGATAATAATTAATTATACTAAGAAATTAAAACATATCAAAATTTTGAAGTCATTTTAATTCTATATTTACAATTGTTTTAACGATTAAAAAACGTACGTTTACTGAATTTTACGTAAACGTATAAAATAAAAACGTGAATTCGTATATTTACAAATGTTTACTACTATAAGAAATAAAATGTGCAAAGGATAACTGAGAAGTGAGCTAGCCTAGGTGGGTTATGCAGTGAACTTGTCACCAATGGAACCTAGGTTCGAATCTAACACACAACCTTTTTTTTATTTTATTTTTGATTTTTCTTTTTACAAAACTACTTATTAAGCTAAAATATATAATTTTAACAAAGCTAACTTTTTCAAAACTTGGAAATAAGCTCTGTGGGAGCTTATTTCCTCCATTAACCTTTAAGCCTTAAGCTTCTAAATAGAAGCTATCACTTGGTTAAAGGGTCTTTTTGGTTTTCTCTATATGAAACGAGTATATATACAAGTATTATACATATTTGAAGAAAATGGAATTTTACAAACTAAAGAAATAAGGCATTTCACACTTATGACCACTGATTGAGCTTTTGGCTTCAAGTTGGAGTCATAAGCTTGAAACAAGCTTGAAAAAGGAAAACAAAGGTAAAGAAAGGAAAAGATAGATTAAAACATTTTATATGGACAATATTTATAAGTATGGTGCACTGGGATAAGCCAATAAGCTTGTTATAAGCATATAAGCAAATCCAGGTACACCTCATTACCAAACAACCCCAGGTCAATAATATGGACAATTTAAGCTCATTAAATAAGCTCAAAAAGCCAAGGTGAGTATTGCAATAGCAAGGCATGCTGGTTGGCTTTCCAAAAGCTCAAGTTCACTCGTGGGACCCATGATGAGCTTTGAGGAGCTCATGAAAATGGCACCATTTCACTGGAGTATGCATATCACCAAGCATACTCGAGAAAGTGGACAAAGTTCAAGCTTGATGCGACCTAGTAAAGGGCATGTGAGTGAAAATTAAGCTTGAAGTTGATTAAGGGCTGCTTAACTACTTAAAAGCCAAAGTTCACAAGCCAAGCTCGGTGATGAGCTTTTGATGAGCTGTGAAGTTGCTTGGTTTTGGGCTTTTCATTAATAGGACTAGTATAAATCTGATATTAAGTATATTTAATGAATTTGAAACTTTACAAAGTAAGCAATTAAATTGGCTTATAAGCTTATGCGTGAACTTTTGCTCCTTTGTTTGGCTTATAAGCTTTTGAATAAGCTTAACAAAAGAAACAAAAGGAAAAAGGTATGTATGTAATATGAACAAGTTTAAGGAAAATGGAAAGCTACAAACCTAGAAATAAGCATATTATGGGCTTAGGCTTATCAGTTAAGCTGATCAAGCACACAATCAAGGCTAAGCTTGAAATAAGCTTATGAAAAGCTATCTGATAATAAAAAGGTAAAAGTATATATGTACAAGTATAATTATCATATATATACAAGATAGTGTACTGGGATAGGCAAATAAGCTTGTAATAAGCTAATAAGCAAATCCCAATACACCTCAGTTCCAAACAGTCCAAACCAAGGCCTGCAACTTTTTTGAATGGCCATTTAAGCTGACGGGTTAAGCTCAAAATGGCAAAATGAAAGTTGGAGTTGCAAGATGGCCTGGTAAGCTTTCCAAAAAGCCCAAGTTCACTCTGTGAGGTTCACAGATGAGCTTGTGAGAAGCTTATGAAAATCCTTCCATTTGCCTAAGTACACTGGGTTCCCAGTATGCATAGTCAAATGGGACAAACAAAGCTCCTTGCATTACCCTATTAGATAAGCTGCAAGATGAAAATTAAGTGCAGGATCATAAAGTTGGGTTGCTAGGCTTTCTAAAAGCCAGGGCCACACCACTAAGGATCACTAATGAGCTTCTGAGAGGCTTGTGGAAATGGTGTGATACCACTGAATTGCTCAGGGGTATGTTGTGAGTGGGCAAACACAAGTTCTCAAATCTTATCTATAAGCTTTAATAAGCTCAACTCATACTCAGACATTGAGATGGGTACCTTGGCTTTGTGAAAAGCCAAGGGTCACATACTCAAGCTCACTAAGGAGCTTATTAGAAGCTTTGGTAACAAGCCCCACTCAACTGTTTGCTTCAGTTGAGTGGGCAAAATGGTACAAAAAGATGGGCAATAAAAAAAATGGTCTAATAAGCTAAAAAGCAGAAAATAAGCAAACACATAACTAAACAGCTAGTAGGGCTTCATAAATAAACAACAAACATAGCCACAAGTCCAAAGGTCAACAAGCTACAGGCTTGTGAACTTGGGCTTGTGGCCAGGATACAGGGCAAAAACAAGCTTATTTAAGCACAAATTTAAGCTAGAAATAAGCTGAACTAAAAATTAACAAAAATCATACAGAAAGATAAACAACAAAACTAAAACATACTATAAACACAGGTTCTAAAACTAAGTATTAAAAGCTACACAAAATTATCTATTTAATTCAAAAACACAAAATCTGAAATTTTGACTTTTTAAGTTTATGATCAAAGTTGACTTTGATCAACTTTGATCTGTATTTAATGACTGAATAAGCTATATTATGATACAAGAACATGAAATAAACAAGTATGAACAATATTTAAACACAATTGGTGAGTATGGCCATACAAATCCTCACAGTGATCAAATGAGAGGTCCAAGATGATGATTTTGACTTTTATATGAATATACAATAGGTTTGAATGGCTGTCAACCTTCAAAGAACTCCGGTACACTATATAACCACCAAAAACAACAACTTAGTCTCATCTAATCACCCTTGAATCAGTTGTGCCCAAACACACCTTTTATAGAACCAAATTGAGATATTCAATCCATATCATTGCATAAACTAATTTCATCAAATCCAGAGGTTTTCATTGGGTAAATTAGAACTTTTTCAGTATACATAAGTAGTCACACAAAGGTATACCTAGGATTATCAAAAATTGAGCTTATGACAGTTAAAAAATGGATTTTAGACATCAATCAGATTCAAAACATAACAACCTAATTTAAAGCTATAAAATCATTACATAATAACACATAAACATGAAAATATGAAAATTACAACAGATGGATAACTTAAACCATAAAAAGCAAAAATTGTAAAAAGTGGACTTACAAGGTGAATGAACTGAGACTTTGGAACCAGGGATCAAAACCATAACCTTTTGTCCTCCATAGGACTCTAATACCATGGCAATCCAGTATGAACCATGCTCCAAGCTGTATCACCCAAGAACATTGATTTTTGATTTTCCACTGTATTTTTCTCTATTTTTTTATGATTTTTGGTTTTAAAGACTACAACTAATTAAAGGTTTCTAAAAGCTTAAACAAGCTTTGTCAGGAGCTTATGTGACCTATAGAGTCCATATCATCAACAATAATCAACAGAAAAGTAAATGACAAGAAATTAAAGAAATTATGAAAACATGAATTATAAAAGTAACTTATATTAAACTGAAAACAGAGTTCCATTACACTATTTTGAGTTTCATTATACTAATTAAAGCTTTTAAATGACAGTAATTAAAAAGAAAGCAATAAAGATTACACTATGATTAAGCTATTCTAAGTGACAATGGCTCAAGGCCAAGGTTGACAATTGGCTAGCCCAAGAGTAGTTTTTCCTCTGTCTTTCTTCTTCTTTTTATAGTCTTTTTACTCCTTGGAGACCACTCATAAGTTCCCACTTCATTTTATGACCATTGATGCAGCAGAAGTCATCCTAGCCTTTGAAAGCATTTTTGGCGCCAAAAGTTGAATAGACGACTTATGGCGGTTACTGCTTTAATTAATGCGTCATGGAGTGTTGCAGAGGGTTAGGGGGAGAGTTTGGATAAGTTTAGTGGATTGGTAAGCTAAGTAGGGTGGTACTGGTGAAAACCGTGGGTAAAAATGGTAGTTTGGGGAAAAAGGGTGTGAAGGGCATTTATTGTGGGGGTAGTAGTGGCGAGAGGTGGTGGAGTGGGTAGTAAAGTAAAGGGTGAGCTGGAAGGGGTAAGGTGGAGGTGCAAGTGGTGGTGTTACAGGTGGGGGTGTGAGGTGGAAGAAGAAGATAAGGTGTGGCGGGTTTTGTAGCTGTTTGACTAGTTTTGACCAAAGGGTCCAAAAAGGGAGGGGTCACAGGTTTGGCAGGGGTTCAAATCTGTTTTGACAAGTCTAGGCTTAGGTTAATATGACAAGGACCAAAGTGTAATTTTCCAATTCTTGAAGGACCATCTTTGCCAATATACCAAAGTTGTCACAAGGACCAAAATTGACAAGTTCCAATAGTACAAGGATTAGTTTTGACAATTTCAAATTTTCGGGGACCAAACTTGATATTTTTTGAAAGTTCGGGACCAAACTTGTAAATTTGTAATTTTAAATCTCAAGGACCAATTTTGACAACTTAAGAATCCCTAAGGACTTAAAATGATATTTTTCTTTATTTAGATTTACCGGGGGACTGTTTTTTTGACAACTTTTGAAACTTGGGGGACTAAAAGCGCAATTATGCAAACTTTAAATGTTTTTCACCAGATTTTGATATTTTTGCATTTAAAACACATAAAACACTTATTTGTGATATTTTTATCATTTTGATGCATTTCTGAGTGTTTTCAGATGTTTTTGCAGTTTAAATGGTACAAAAATGATGAGTATTTACACACTCATCATATATTCAAGTTCAAGTTTATAAGTTATGGATTTTTTTAGTATT
Organism: Chrysanthemum makinoi; assembly: GCA_910596185.1. NCBI lineage: Eukaryota > Viridiplantae > Streptophyta > Magnoliopsida > Asterales > Asteraceae > Chrysanthemum > Chrysanthemum makinoi. The sequence goes on from OU343219.1 coordinate 124,430,739, forward strand.
TTTAACATTTTATGGCAAACTGGTTGTCGTAAAGGTCATATTTCGAAAGTACTCGACACAAAAGACATAAATGGACGACCTAGACTCCAAACTAGAACCTATAATTAGACTTTTTGGAAATTTACGACACTGACCTAACTCTAGAAACTTGAATTTTGAAAATTTAATGAACAACGAATGAGTTATAGCCTCGGGAAGTTGAGTAAAATTTTTGAACGAAACTGTTACAGTATGTCAGACTTTAATTGAGTATAAATGGACACCTAAAACCTAATTTGACAATCCAAGGCCTTTATTTTTTGAAAGTAGATATTTTTATCTACATTTGGAGATTTGAATGACAAAAATGGGACAAGAAACAAAGAAGTTACGCCCATTTGAAGTCGTTATTTATCTAAATTCAACAACTATAGTTAAGGGTTTTTTAGATCGCAAACACGTTTTACTTGTTTTTATTAAACGATTTGACCTATGAAACTTTATAAAACTTAATTACAAGTCTATAAGGGTGATAAACTTTATAAAACGCATATGCATATAGTACATAGCGTATCATTCCTAAGACAAATTATTTATCTAGGTCGCAGTTAGGATTTTTGCTCATTGAACTTACGTTATATTTTCCGTATTCACCACTTGATTGAGGTGAGTTTGATAGCCTCACTTTTACTTATTTAATATTGTTTTGAATTACTTTAGGGTGAGAATATATGCTCGTTTACTTAAATACATTACTCGTTTTACTTTTGGACACAAGTACGTTAAACTTTTGCGGGTTGCCTAAATTACCATGTTTACCATGAAGTCCCCAGTATCATGAACGAATGTTGTGAATAGGTCTATTAGGGTTGACATCTCCGTCCGTGTAAGTCACTCTTACTTGACTCGAATTACGGGGGGTCCTGACTCGAATTATTGGAGGTTCTGACTCGAATTACTAGGGTCAACGAATGTATTTCATTTGAGGTTCTGGGTGTTTTTGGTATGAAACACCTACCGGGGAAACATACATGTAATACCTCCAAAATATCGCAACAGAAGATTGTGTCGTTGAGGTATCACTTATGAGCACACATTACAAGTTATAGAAAATGACCTCTAAATGAGACGTTTTAAAAAGTTACTATTCGATCAATAAATTCAGAGTTACAAACATGAGGTCCCAAAGTATAATACATAAATGTTTACAAAATATTTCGAATGGTAAATGATAAAATCACAAGTCTTCAGAATATGCTATACAACTCTATGTCTCATGCAACAACTATCGCCTTACTGACCTGAGATAAACATGCTAAAAAGTGTCAACACAAAGGTTGGTGAGTTCATAGAGTTTATTGCAAATAAGATGTAAAAACTTTATGATATGATTCCTATGACAAGTATATGTCAACCTAATCCTACTACATATCCCGCCCATACAAGATTTGTAACATCTTAGATCCACATATAAGTACATATTTAATAACTGTAAATGTTGAATGCGTTATGTGTAGGACATATGTGTGGACGATATATGCAAGTACTTGATGTAAAATGTAAAGGCCAACTGAATCTCATGACTTGCTTTCATATGCTTACACCCTACACCGGATTATATTCACCCAAAGTCAAGAATAAAGGACACAAGGGTGGGGGCGTCAGCCTGATAGTACTATCAAGACCTCTCCATCGGCTCCCTCTAGGAGTTAAACAATTTTCAAAGAATAACGCAATCAAGAATAATGCAAACAAGTTTAACACATTAAGGCCTATATCGAAATAAAACTACACATCATGTCAAAAAGTATAAAAATTGTAGCGCGGCATAAAGTATAAATGTTTTGAGCACTTGTATTTGTATGTAAATGCAAATAATGTATTTTGATAAATGAGTAAAGTATTTCTAAGCATGTATCTCCCCCAAATAGTTTAAAACGAGTATTAAAAGAGTAAGAGTGGGGCTATGACTCATCGTGAACTAATGATATCAAACGTATAATGAAAATGATGGATAAGCTGGGAAACCTCTATGCACAACCTAGAAATATGATATCATATCTTAGGTTTTGAAATAACAATGCGGAAATATAACAAGTCTATATAAGTCATTATATTGATCATCTTGGTTATAGTGATCGTGTATGTCATTTATAGAAACGATTTAGTTTATGTAACGTGTTTAGTATAAATTTCGTATCACTGTTCGGGCTATCAAAATTCAGAGATCATGTAGTAAACGTTCGAAGAGCTAGGACACTTTAAATCATAAATCCAGCTACTCGTCGATACGTTTACCCAGATGAAACCGCTCACATGAAATTTCCTACTAACATGTTACGGTTTTCATGACATCATTTTTCGTATTGTTGTCAACCGTAACCAACTCCATTTCAGAAAGCTCAATAACTTTTTTAACATCATTTTTCACATAGAGTTTACCTTAAACGAGATGTCTCCTGAACCATAGAAGCATACGAACGTGTAATCTTAGGTCCATTGAAACTCCTATTGGTATTGGGAATAGGGATTGTACCTTTGCTACGTAGAGGCATCGTTGCTGCATCTTTAGATCCTGAATTAGACTCTCTTTTTTTTGAAATCTCGCTACCGCAACAAACACATGGTGAATTCCGATCCAAATGTTTGCCAGTGACTTAGCAAACTCAACCTCATTCGAAATGCCAAGGAATCTAACAAAACCAAAACGCTTACCGACCTTAGAAGATTTCCTTGCAATGTAGGAGTCAACTATATGTCCGTATGGCGCGCTAACCTTCCACAAATCTCGAGCCTCGATATGCTTCGGAAAATTGGTGACATAAAACGAAGTTGCTCGCTTTTCCATTACTTTATGATACGGGTTTTCAATTGGTTTTTGCAATGGTTTTTTATCGCGAAACAACCAAGTCCATCCATCACCATCGACAACAGACAATATGGAATCTGTATTGTTTACGTTTACCCAGATGAAAACATCATTCCCGACAACTTTCGTGTTTTAAGTTTTTCATGATTCGGACTAGAAGAGCCTCAAAAATATGTTTCAAAATCGTCACAGAAATATTTTAAACATATGTCAAGTTTTCTTATATAACTCTTTAACTAGGCGTAACTTTAAACCCATATGTCTATTTTAGCCGATTCGAAAAGCTATGTTTTTATTTTGAGTTCCTATAATACTACATGGATATATTTAGTGGTTCATAAATTTGGTGATAATAACTTAGCATAAGTTTACATGATTTGACTAGTTTGTAAGCATAAAGTTTATTACAAGATTATATACATGTTTACTTGAGTATTAAGGTTGTGTACATCATAAGATCAATATAACAAACATATATAGTATACAAAAAGCATGAAAATCATGAAATGATGAGGAGGTTCATAAGTCTTACAACTTTTAGCTTTGAAAAAGGGAAATCAAGAACAAAAAGCTAGAACACTAGCTTAATTTCTTTCAACCAAAACGCTAGCTTCAATCCTTCAACACACCTTGATAACCCTTAATAAAATTGATCTATATATATATATATTTGTTGTCGGTTGGTGACGCAATATATTAGATGCGGGTTTCGTTCACGTCTTGAAATATGTAAGTGGCATCACTGATTTTAACGGGGGTAACTATTAGCTTCTTTTTGCTTTATATATTTTGATTCATACTTTGTGCTGAAACATGTATACAAGTAGGAGACTTTTGTGTCCTGCAACGTTTTAAAAACTTAGGCGCTGTTGGTGTCACAACATTTCAGCGACTACCTATAGATTCACATGTTTGGTCCAAAAAGGTTATTGTTTGGTTGATATATTTGTTGTTTGCAACTATAATGTAGACGTGACGTAAAATAAGAGTTATTGTTTTGGATTGCAATGTTTTCAGTTTGGATTTTAAATTAGAATAGCCGTTTGGATAAGCTCACAAATCTTGCTCAAAACTGTATGTTATTGTGTTAGAGCACAATAAGTAGCTAGACAGATGAGCTTTTTAAAGGTTGCATCCAAGGGCCTATGAGAACCCCCGCCGCAACGCGACGGACGTCTTTTCCTTGTTTAACTATAAAAGGTGTCGCTAGTTAAAATTTAGTAATAAAAATATAAAAAGTGTCGGTGTTAAAAAATAGTAATCAAAATATAGTAATAAATCAGTATCCATTGTTTCACTTTATTTGTCTTCACTTAAGGCCAATGCTAATGGCAACCACAAATATTGTGGTCATCCGCTGCCACATCAGCGCCATATCAGTTTTCTCTCTCCAAGACTACACCCAACCATAACTTGCTAGTGGTAACCACAACGGCGACCGTAACTTTTTTTTTTTTTTTTTAAATAAAATTCACATATGTCTAAACCAAAATTAAGCAATGAAATTTACATTTGTTGGTTATACTTTTGATCAAAAATAAAAATCACTACATTAATTTTATGAAGCCACGTTTCATAAAACCACATCCACCCACAAAATATGAAGCCAGGGTCTTTTAAGCCACTTTCATTGTTATTATCATCCAACTTATCTTCACACAAACCACATCCACACACACATATGAAGGTTAAAAGTGTGTGCAATTTTATTCTCATTCAAAGCTTATCACAACAACTATACACCAAACGCATCCACAAAATGCTTCATATGTGTGATTTTGTATCCAGATTACATGATATGAACCAAACGTATAATCACCAATATCCTTCTCGAACACTTCATCTACATAACCAATAAAACTTCTTTCTCCATAAACAAGCAGCAAGACATCAACTGAAGAATGATTTGAATATAGTTGTGGTTTGGAGAAAGGATAGTTGTTTGTGATATGTTGCACCCAAACGGCTAGAAAATAAATATGGAGATGTGCAATTGTTTCGGTTGGCTGACAAACCGAAACAATGAAATGGTTGGGGTGTGACTCGGTTGGGGTGGGTTGTGCTAGGGGGAGGAACGCGGTTGGGTTGTTCGGTTGGTTGGGTGTGCAACGAACCATTAGCATTGGCCTAATACTAGTCGTTATGGTAACTGAACGTTTTTAGTGTCTTCTATGCCACATCAGCTTTTTTTTAAGATCAAAGACATGACTTTAAATCCGTAATAAGACAACCCCAAACCACAATAGAAAAATATACCCCACAAATATTAATAAAAAAACTAAACACACACACAAACCAAATGCAAAGTTCGGTTGGCTAGGCAATCGAATTGGACAAAATATGGCAACCGATCGATACATGCGATCACCATAACGACTAATCTAAACTTTAGCAAAACCTTTATAAATATGTCAAATAATATATTTTATAAGCGCGTACGACCATTGTTTTTTCGCAAGGACTCGGTCATATACTCGACCGAGTTGCTTGAGTATGTTGTGTGTGGGTGTATTTATTACATAACTGTTATAGGGTATATTTGTGTTTAAATGAGATATATATTTTTTGATGATCTTAATCGTCTTTTTATATTAAATTAGTCATGAAGAAAGTTGTAAAGAAAAAAAATTGAGTTGTTGTTGATATGGCAATAATGACTACGGTCTTGTTACCTCACCGTTACGTCCGATCTTGAGTAAACTAATGTGACATGTAATTGGTTCTAGAAGCCCAATCCTTCTCTATTGGGCACGTAGAAAGATCATTAGAGTATAAAACTACCAGTGGAACAAACAATCTGCACACTAGTCAAAATATAAAATTAACTTTTTTATAATCAACGAGGTGAAAATCCCCGCATTGAAAACGTTTAAGAACTCACAAAATAAAGAAATGTTGGACCTTTGATACATTCATCCCAAACTGGATACATTCAAAAGGAGTCGTGAACAAATATAAAAAAGTAAAAGAATCCAATAAGACAGAAATACGCGAGTACGTGCATGTTCAAGAAGGTTATCGCCATCGACTTGGTGAAAGAATCTTTCGCTGCTCGCGAAGCTTGTACCCGCACAAGTTGTACTCTGTGAAGGATCCTTTTGTTCCATACTTAAATTTCGTTTTGTCATCGAGTTGAATCTTTCTACTCGAAAGTATACTTCAATCGTCAGTCGATGATGTTGACAAGCGATGTTCAGGATAGTAAGACCCGTCTAATCGCCCCCTCAAATTCCTTTTGCTGTGTCAAGAGTCTTTGTGCAAAGGTCTGCACCAGACGTATTGCTAGACCATTGTCACAACGAAAGGAATTCGAGGGGAAGATGAGAACCGGGCAATATCTTAAACATCCCGTATCAATATTAGCAAATGAAGATTGCACTATTCTACCGAGTGGAAAGATTCCAATCGATGACACGACTATTTAGTTGCGTAAACAGTTCTTGAAACCTGCACCCGCACAGGCTGTACTGCCTAAAAGTTTGTTTGCTTTCGTACCAGAATATTATTGCGTCATCGAGTGGACTCTTTCCACTTTCGGAGTACATTTCAAACGCGGTCGGTAATGTTTAGACGCGATGTTCGGGATAGCGAGACCCGTCGATCGCCCCTCGAATCCCTTTTGCTATTTCAACAATCTTTGTGCAAACGTCTGCACCAGACGTATTGCTAGACCGCTGTGAGAACGAAAGGAATTTGAGCGGAATATCAGAACAGGCCGGTATCTTAAACATCTCATTTCAATATAAGCAAATGAAGCCTGCAATATTCTACCGGGTGGAAAGATTCCAATCGATGACATGACTACCCAGTTGGATAAGATTCTACTCCTACCGACTATAAACGTATGAGCAATTCTAATCACTCCTTACTTACGGGAATGCAGTAACCTATGATCTGAAGGCCAATATAGCGTATCGAGAATATGAGAATATCGCCATTCCAAATAGTATCGTTGCAGTATTAGGATTAGAACCTACTGATATAGCAATACGTAGACGGCAACGTACGTAAAAAACATGACCGAGTTCTTGAAACATGCACCCGCACAGGTTGTACTGCCCAAAGGTTTCTTTGCTTTCGTACCTGAATATTGTTGCGTCATCGACTGGGCTCTTTCCACTCGGGAGTACACTTCAAGCGTCAGTTGCTAATGTTGAGACGCAATGTTCAGGACAGCGATACCCGTCTACTCGCCCCATTGAATTCCTTTTGCAATTTCAGCGGTTGTTGTGCAAAGGTCTGCACCAAACGTATTGCTAAACCGTCGTGGGGACGAAAGGGTTTCGAGGGGTGAATTAGAACAGGGAAATATCTTAAACATCTCATATCAATATTAGCAAATGAAGCTTGCAATATTCTACCAGGTGGAAAGATCCCAATCAGTGATACGACAATTCAGTTGGGTAAGATTCTACTCCTACCGACTACAAACGTATTGGCAATTGCAATCACTCCACCGCTTATGGCAATGCGTAACCTATGATCTGAAGGTCATATAAGCATATACACAATATGAGAATATTGGCATTCCAAGTAGTCTTATTGCAGTATTAGAATTAGAACCTATCGATATAGCGATACATAGACAGTTGTTGTCAGCCAACATTATTTGGCGTGAAACCTTTTATGTTCATTATTCATGCTTCTCGATGTAGCATAAAGTAACAGCAATACATAGCTCTTAAATACACACACCAAATACTGTGCGAACGCACATTTGTGTAGGACGTAATCCACACTTTCGCTAACACGTCGTAGGTCACAGAAACACGTGAATGTTGACGCCAAATGAGGCTCAGATATGCGTATACAATAGCGATACCAGGCAACCTTCTCAACAACTCAAAACGCATCCCAGCAAAGCTGCAGCAAACATACTCGCTACAAAACTATTGATAATCTTCAGAAGAACAACGAAATTGAAATTGAAAATAAATACCTGTATCCGTAAAGGTTGAAATCTTGTATGAAATACCAAACCTTGTGGTGGATGCATTATGGAAACCATAATCGGTGATCAGTATTCAACAAAGAAAAAGCAATCGCAGTACATCAGTAGTAGGATTAGTTTTTCGTGGCCGAATACTGGTCATAACATCCATGTGCCGAATACTGATCAGGAATAGTGGACGCCAAAGAAATGCAGGACTGAGATCAGATCGCAGCCCAAGACGTTTGCGGTAGTTTGTTCTAACGTATGCAAACCATCAGAAACCCCACTATTCATAAAAAACAACTCTTTTTCATATTGATATTTTGAGAAAGCGATAGCAGCAAAATAAATTAAAGCATGTTTGTCCAGAAAAGTGGCCGCAATGGCTACTCTATTTTTACCATGGCCAATATTTATAGAAGTTCCGTTAGAAGTTCCGGCAAAGTATTTAAAAACGGTACGTTTAAGCCACGTAACAAAACCAATAACGATCATGACAGGCCAGTACGCTATATATACATGTTTATCTACACATATTAAAAATGTATAAAGCGATAAGTTTAAACCAAATTTGAATAAAATAAGTAATTAGGCTCAGATTCTTCAATGCGAGAGGGTAAAAGAAATCCGAACTCCGCCACGGTTGCATAATGATAACTACATGCCGCCCGGTTATTGCCATGCCAAGTTACGTATCGAACCTCCAATGACCCACTTCATTTTATTCAGAAAACATGTAATCATCACTGCCCCTTAGTACATCATATATTTCTAAATTCCTCACATGTAACAGTGGCTGCAAGCTTAGTTAGCTGCCTCGCCAACATGTTACTGAGTTCATTTTTAATCGAAACCTATGACACTCAATACCATTATACAATAAATAAGGTAAAGAGCAACGACGGTGGTATTTGAATACAATTTCTAAGACATAGTGCTCACATGTAACAGTTGCAGCAATCCAATAAGGCGGAGCAGAAAAAGCTCAGATGAGAAGATAAACAAGCGGTAGTGTGTTCCAGATGGAATGAAACTGAAATGTGCACTAATTCAACGGGCCAGCATGATATGGGAATAGAGGCTGCAAGCCGAGCGGCCCAGAAATAAAACAACAACACAGACCAACCGACCAACCAAAGTGATGCTTTTTTTAAATGCCACCGTCGATGCTCTTTAGATCTCGACATGCAACCTAAATAAAGACAACATAAACATTTGAGTCATACACAACAACATCCACATCAGTTCTACGACATTGAAAGCTACGTACTGCAAGAAAATTGTACACAAAACCCTAATAGAAGCAGAAACATATAGCAAAAACCTAAAGAAAATCTGAGATATGCACCGCCTACCAACTTTCCTCTCGTGTAAAGAAACGTAGCACAAATTATTCTAGAACGAAACTGAAACGTCCCACTTAAAACGTATAGGTAGAGACAACAGGCCGCTCATATATCGTGGCTACGGGCGAAAGGCCCAGAACATGCAAAAGACGTCCTAAAAGCCGACCATGATCTAATCGAAAGTTGTTATAGCAACCGACCATTAGCAAAGCAAATATTAAATAGCCACCGTCGTTATGTGACTGGGCCGCCAAGATACGGGCTAACGAAATGTATACACAGCGGTTGTTATGTTATCACCATCGCCTACAGAAACGGAGAAGGTTCAAATTCATGTATATAATAGCATTTGTTTTCGCCACACTATAAGAGGCTCAGATTGATTAGTAATCTCGAAAACCGGACACATCCGCCATGGTACGCAAACCTAATTGTTTGCCCCGCCAAGGTGAAGAGGTTCGCGGCTTTGATGAAACCAATGCAAATCCATCATCGCCTCTTATGTCCAACGACACCAACACTTTCGTTCCAGCCACAACAGAAGTAGTACCCGATACCCATCATGGCTGCAACCAAATGGCTACCCCGCCAAGATACGGGCCTCGGCAAGCCACGCTCAGTTTGGCAAAGAAAGCTCACCCGATTCTAAATAAACAAACCAAACATGAGCAAGCGTCTCAAGCTAACTACACATGAAATAATTATATCTCTAATGTAAAGAGCAACGACGGTGGCTCATTAAATTTTTATTCCACATGTTGCAACGAACTTTTTCAAAACCATAGCCACAGATAACAAAATTAAATATCAACCTGCAATAAGGAAACAACTTACCATTTTCTTTGACAAACGATAATCGTAGATCCAGCAAAAGGAAGAGTAAATTTCTTCCGCTGACCATAATAATCAAATCAAAATCCCAGAAGGTAATAGCACCCAAAAAATTGATCTAAACCCATGAGATCAAAAGAAAACCCTTAAAAAATCTGTAACAATCAAAGATTTACTCTGAGATTTGGTGCAAAGAGATGATAAGATCAAGTTATCACTACACGTATTAACATGAAGCGGCGGAAAAAAGAAACGGGCCTCTCCCATTATAAGCTTAAAACCGAACGGCCCAGATAGGCTCAAAACTAAACGGCCCAAATAAGAGATGCACACTTTCGCTAACACGTCGTAGGTCACAGAAACACGTAGATGTTGATACCAAATGAGGCTCAGATATGCGTATACAATAGCGATACCAGGCTACCAACATGGCTGCAGCCGTACACTTGATATGACTGCCATGCCACGATGTACGCAAAGGAAAGGTATGCGCTATGGTCAGCATATTATCATCATCGCCTATAAAAAGGGAGAAGACTAAAATTCATATGCTCAAAACTGAATGGCCCAAATAAGGGATGCACACTGTCACTAACACGTCGTAGGTCACAGAAACACGTGGATGTTGACACCAAATAAGGCTCAAATATGCGTATACAATAGCGATACCAGGCTACCAACATTGTTGCAGCCATACACTCGATATGACTGTCGTGCCATGATACATGTATATAGTAGTGATAGCAAGCGACCAACATGGATGCAATCATGCATTTAACATAACTGCCTTAGCACGATGCGGGCCAAGAGCATCCTGTCATGCATCTTAAGTACGAAAACATACTAACCAACGCATGCAAGTCCACGAACAGAAGGAGCACAAATTTGAAGCCCTCATTTTAACTACGGAAACAAAGACACACAAAAACAAACGGTATGCAAAACAGAAAAATCACAGGTAGACGCATGCAGTGTACACACAACCTTCTCAACAACTCAAAACGCATCCCAGCAAAGCTGCCGCAAACATATTCGCTACGAAACTACTGATAATCTTAAGAAGAACAACGAAATTCAAATTGAAAATAAATACTTGTATCCGTAAAGGTTGAAATATTGTATGAAATACCAAACCTTGTGGTGGATGCATTATGGAAATCATAAGCGGTGATCAGTATTCGACCAAGAAAAAGCAATCCCAGTACATCAGTAGTAGGATTAGTTTTTCGTGGCCGAATACTGGTCACAACATCCATTTGCCGAATACTTATCAGGAATAGTGGATGCCAAAGAAATGCAACACTGAGATCAGATCGCAACCCAAGACTTTTGCGGCAGTTTGTTCTAAGGTATCCAAACCATCAGAAACCCCAGTCTTCATAAAAAACAACTCTTTTTCATATTGGTTTTTTGAGAAACCGATAACGGCAAATTAAATTAAAACATGTTTGTCCAGAAAAGCATACGCAATGGCTACTCTATTTCTACCATGGCCAATATTTATAGAAGTTCCATTAGAAGTTCCAGCAAAGTATATAAAAACGGTATGTTTAAACGGCATAACAAAAGCAATAACGATCATCACAGGCCAGTACGCTATATATACATGTTTATCTACACATATTAAAAATGTATAAAGCGATAAGTTTAAACCAAATTTGAATAAAATAAGTAATTAGGCTCAGATTCTTCAATGCGAGAGGGTCAAAGAAATCCGAATTCCGCCATGGCTGCAAAAAACACGGTTGCATAATGACAACTACATGCCACCCGGTTATTGCCATGCCAAGTTACGTATCGAACCTCCAATGACCCACTTCATTTTATTCAGAAAACATGTAATCATCACTGCCACTTAGTACATCATATACTTCTAAATTCCTCACTTGTAACAGTGGCTGCAAGCTTAGTTAGTTGCCTCGCCAACATGTTACCGAGCTCATTTTTAATCGAAACCTATTGCAATCCAATAAGGCAGAGCAGAAAAAGCTCAGATGAGATGATAAGCAAGCGGTAGTGTGTTCCAGATGGAATGAAAGTGAAACGTGCCACTAATATAACAGGTCAGAATGATATGGGAATAGAGGCTGAAAGCCAAGCGGCCCAGAAATAAAACAACAACACAGACCAACCGACCAACCAAAGTGATACTTCTTTTTTTTTAAATGCCACCGTCGATGCTCTTTAGATCTCGACATGCAGCCTAAATAAAGACAACATAAACATTTGAGTCATACACAACAACATCCACATCAGTTCTACGACACTGAAAGCTACGTATTGCAAGAAAATTGTACACAAAACCCTGATCAAAACTAACAAAAGCATAAACATATAGCAAAAACCTAAAAAAATATGAGATATGCACCAGCTACCAACTTTCCCCTCGTGTAAAGAAACGTAGCACAAATTATTCTAGAACGAAACTGAAACGTTCCTCTTAAAACGTCTAGGTAGAGACAACAGGTCGCTCATATACTGTGGCTACGGGCCAAAGGCCCAGAACATGCAAAAAAGTCCCAAAAACCGACCATGATCTAATCGAAAGTTGTTTTAGCAACCGACCATTAACAAAGCAAATATTAAATAACCACCGTCATTATGTGACTGGCTATATAATAGCGTTTGTTTTCGCCACACTATAAGAGGCTCAGATTGATTAGTAATCTCGAAAACCGGACACATCCGCCATGGCTGCAAACGTAATTGTTTGCCCCGCCAAGGTGCAGAGGTTCGCGGCTTTGATGAAACCAATGAAAATACATCATCGCCTCTTATGTCCAACGACACCAACAATTTGGTTTCAGCCACAACAAAAGTAGTACCCGAAACCCATCATGGCTGCAACTAAATGGCTACCCCGCCAAGATACAGGCCTGGGCAAGCCACTCTCAGTTAGGCAAAGAAAGCGAATCAAAATTCCAGAAGCTAATAGCACCCAAAAAATTGATCTAAACCCATGTGATAAAAAGAAAACCCTAAAAAAATCTGTAACAATCGAAGATTTACTCCGAGATTCGGTCCAAAGAGATGATAAGATCAAATTATCACTACACGTGTTAACATGAGGCGGTGGAAAAAAGAAACGGGAGAGAGTTATCACTACACATGTTAACATGAGGCAATGGAAAAAAGAAACGGGCCTCTCCCATTATACGCTCAAAACCAAACGGCCCAGATAGGCTCAAAACCAAACGGCCCAAATAAGGGGAAACTCGAGAGGGTCGCCTTTGGGAGCGTTCGTCGGTAACCATCACGACAACATAAAAAGGAAGGAGTGAGGCTCACAAATTATTCTAGAAAGAAACTGAAACGTCCCAGTTAAAACGTATAGGTAGAGACAACAGGCCCCTCATATACTGTGGCTACGGGCCAAAGGCCCATAACATGCAAAAAACGTCCCAAAAACCGACCATGATCTAATCGAAAGTTGTTTTAGCAACCGACCATTAGCAAAGCAAATATTAAATAACCACCGTCGTTATGTGACTGGCTATATAATAGCGTTTGTTTTCGCCACACTATAAGAGGCTCAGATTGATTAGTAATCTCGAAAACCGGACACATCCGCCATGGCTGCAAACGTAAATGTTTGCCCGCCAAGGTGCAGAGGTTCGCGGCTTTGATGAAACTAATGCAAATCCATCATCGCCTCTTATGTCCAACGACACCAACACTTTCGTTTCAGCCACAACAAAAGTAGCACCCGAAACCCATCATGGCTGCAACCAAATGGCTAACCCGCCAAGATACGGGCCTGGGCAAGCCACACTCAGTTAGGCAAAGAAAGCGAATCAAAATCCCAGAAGCTAATAGCACCCAAAAAATTGATCTAAACCCATGTGATCAAAAGAAAACCCTAAATAAATCTGGAACAACCGAAGATTTACTCCGAGATTCGGTGCAAAGAGATGATAAGATCAAGTTATCACTACACGTGTTAACATGAGGCGGTGGAAAAAAGAAACGGGAGAGAGTTATCACTACACGTGTTAACATGAGGCGGTGGAAAAAAGAAACGGGCCTCTCCCATTATACGCTCAAAACCAAACGGCCCAGATAGGCTCAAAACCAAACGGCCCAAATAAGGGATGCACCGACCATCCTTGAATTTTTATAAAAATCGACCGTCGTTGCTTTTTACTTTAGAGATATAATATTCTAACACTTATAAAGAAATTAATTCAATTGGTTTTTCTTTTCTCATATTCTTTTATATAAGTTTTGGTGTTATGGTGACCAATTATCTCATGTTAGTTTTTTACTTTACCACCAAATAAATATAATAAGACCGCTGAACAAATTTTAATTTTTCTGTTAAATTAATCACTCACAAAACAAATGCAAGACCGATTCACAAGCTGGTTGGCCAAATGCAGCTTTTGCACAAAATCATCACATGACGCGTCATTGGGTGTTAGGGGGTGAGGAGTCAGAAAGGACACATATTTGGAGGAGGAAAATGTATAGTTGTATGCGAATAGTGAAGCTTAAGATTATTTGTTTGTTTCCACCCAGAAATGTGAATTATATGACTCAACTTCGGTTCAAAATGAAAGAATCCTAATCTTAATTAACGTGCTCATAAAAGATGAGTAATTTGCTAAAAAGAATAAAAGAAAGTCATGTTTCATAGAGTGAGCAAAGACACTCTTTTGAGTCGTTAAGTTAGTTCACATATCATCTTTCATATATTATAGACTAAAATACACGGTTGGTCCCTAAACTTGTTAATTCGCTTCGCGTTGGGACAAACCTGAGCATTATCATCGTCACTGGTCCAAAACATGGCCTTTATATGCCAAACTAGTCCCTTGACAAAGTCAATGTCTGATTTTTGTTTTGTAGCGTATTTTAGTCCATACACATTTATATTTTGATAACACATTTATATTTTAGCCTTTATCTTCCATCCTCGTCATCATCTAGTTCTATGCAAATGTTTCCGGGCTGTGCTAAACAAAAGTATAAACCTCCACCGCCACCAAGTTTTGTCGCTGACCATCCGTTCATGTTCATGATAAGAGAAGACTCTTCTTAAGCAGTTCTAATTGTCGGTGTTGTGCTCAACCCTCTAGATAATAACTAGATGTGCTGGATCTATAGTCATACTAATCCAACTGTTAGTTCCATATATAATGAAATTAATTTCTCGATTCTAATTTCTTTAATTATATTTGAAGACTTTGTTTTCCTATTGAATACCATATACAGATATACTTAAGCCATTCTTGAACCATATTTTTTTGTGTATTCGTGATTTGAAACACTGATTCTTCTATTCTTCTTTGTTCTCAATCTCATGATTCCATGAGAAGTATCGAAATTTTTTGTTTCTAGATAAATCTTATGCTATCGATAAAAAAAGGGGTCAGTTACAATTGTGTATACTTTACCAGCCGAAGTTGTTATTGTTAAACTTCAAGAACGTAAAGATGGCACATCTGACTGCTGGTTCACCATTATACATGGCTAAGGTTGATTTTAGAAGCCTTCATAGTTTGGGATCTTATGGCTTGACAGAAGTTCTAATTTTTGTGATATTTGTTCATATTTCTTTGATACTGAAGTGTCGATGATTAGCCGTTACAACTTACAAGTATAGAATCTTTGGCGGTTTCAAATCTATTCATATTTTCGTTGTTATTACCGTGAATGATTTTAAAGACCTTAAAACTTGATAAATTCTTCTTATATTTTTTAAATATTTCTTTATAACCTGTAAAAATGTAAAATTATACTATGTACTTCATTTTTGTTGAATGGTAGTTTAAAAGGAGTAAAGCAACCTCAGATTTGTCGTCTATAGATTTATACGATTCTATTAATTCAAAAATAGTAGACAAGAAATATTCTAATTTAATTCGATGGAGATCAAGGGTGATCTTTGCTAAAATCAGATCAACTAAAACTAACAAGTAAATTTTCAAGGAAAAATATGATCCGAAAGGCTAAATGACTCATCTTGGCGGTTCAGGTTTTTTGATGATCTCATCAGCTACTGTTGTACTGATCAGTGTGATGATACCAGTATACCCTTGATCTGTACAATACTCAAATTCTCTGGGTGTGATTGATCCTTTAGTTTCCTAGAGGCTGTTCTTTGTAGTGTTGTACGCACAATAATTTACCTCAACCACTGTCGTTCAACACAACAAGATTACCTCAACCACTGTGAAGTGGTCCGGTGTGTATGCAGCAACTGAAATTCAACTCCTTCATGGATCATTATAAGACACCCATCATATAAAATGTAAAATTGTAAACCTTTAAATGTAACTGATAACTATTTGCTTGATATACTAAAGAGTCCTACTTGTGATTGGTCGGTCGATATGGATTGTGTTTTATCTAGCAGGTCAAATGGGTAAAATACGTTACATTATTAATAGCTAAAGAGAAAACGGGTCAAATGGGTTGAAAGTAAGGAAGTGTATCTTTACTGCACACATCCTAATTCATCTTTATATTAGAAAAAAAAATATTATTATAATGGTTACTTACTGTAACATATTAGATTTCATAAACACATCAAACCATGGTCAATAAGAGGCGTACACTTGAAGGTTTTAGAAAGATAAATAGTTAGAGGTTTGGGAACTTAGTAAGAGAAAGTGAAATTATTATTATGAGCTCCAACTCTCTACCTTGGGAGGTAGAGAGTATTTATAGTCTTACACAAATCGCCACCTACGGGCTGTGGATCAGGCATACAGTGGGTAAAGACCCGTCCGTCCTCCACGGTGTTACTTAACTAAATACTACTTAACTTTAAATAACTACGACTACGAGCTTTCTAACGATTACATATACTTGAGGTGACCGATACTTTAATAACTGGATTTACTAAATCCTAACAATCTCCCCCTAAGGGAGGTCACCTCAAATTACAATGAATACAAACAGATATTACATTAGATTGTTCTTGGATTCTTGATTAAGTTCTTTACTCAGTAGCTCGTAGTCTTTGATTCTTCATGTTCCGCATGTTTGGATAATTCTAGTGGAGGTCTTTAACTGATCCACGTGATAATGAGTTTTGAGCCAGCTTTGAGATCATCATCTATCATAAATCTCTGACTCATCCTTTGGGGCGTTGGTATTATGTGATGTTGTGGCATTTTGGACCGACATGCTCACATTCTGGATCATTATTTCTTCTCATCAGAGTAGCGGAAGCTTTCGTTTATTCATGATATTGGCAGCAGCGTAGCAGAAGCATGGAATGAGAATATCAGAGTCATTGATGCACTAATCATGATTTCTTTTGAAATGAATGTAATGTGTGAGCATGCGGCTATGGATTGACCTCTCCATTCGGATCACCGCAAGCGTCGGAGTACCTGCATACAACAAATAGCAATAAAGCGCACGAAAGTGTCTTTGATCACTTTCGTTGAATTGAGGTACACGCCCACGGTTCCCGATTGATCAGTACAAGTACTGCCTGTGATCAGGTATAATTCTGAAGAATCTCCTTGACAGGGTTTCGCAGCTGTTCTAGCCGTTCTCAAACCGGAACGTCTCAAAGAAGACAACACGGAGTGAGTGAACCAGCGAATATGAGATTCACTGATTGATGAAAAGAGATTTGAAAAACAATCGTGTACTGCTCAATAAAGTGTTTTTGCAATACAACGTAGGTTTTAAGAAAAATCAATTATCAATCATAAACACCTTTTAAATTTTTGAAACATTAATACACAATCGATGTGCTAGAGAAAAGATTTTTTAAGCACACCGACCGGTTTTTCAAAGGTATCCGTCAATCCATAACCTGAACCAGGATTGAATCATAATTATGACTCGCCCCATTGTTTCTGTTCAGTTGTCACATGGTTGATCTATTGGATAGATCTCACATGCCACCCACCAGGAGCTTGTTTGATGTTGGCTCCAGAAGGCTTTCCATCTTCATTGTGAATATGTTTGCATATCACTCAGATGTTCTGGCAATACCACAAGGATAATGCGTAGGACTTATAAGATATAATCCCTCTTTCCACATTGTGTGAAATAGAGAGTCTTCATAGACAGTGTCCTCTAATGAGATTTATTTGATGATCTCGTGGCTCTAGACTCAATAGTGCACATTTGGTTCCTATGCCGGAGACTAGGGAGAGGGTCTCCTTCTTCAATATCAACAATCTCTAGGAGAAAGTCGATAGATAATGTATGTTCCCCGTGAGAATGAAACAAGCCCTTTTAAGAGTAACTTGAGTAGCTTGGGAAGTTTAGTGCAATGCGTCACTGGGTCCATGACGTCTTGTCTTCAATACTAGTGTTACCACTAGTAGCATATGAATTGAACCCGGTTTCTGCCCTAAGGTTGAATTATTGGAGGGCTATTTATTTTCACCCTTTTCTCATTTAATTCTTTTTCATTATTCAACCCCTTCAGTGCTTACCGAGACTTCATAACTAGAACCTTGTCGGGTTTATTCCAGTACTAGCTCTGTCTCAGTCCGCACTCTTCCCGTATTCTCATTTTTCTCCTTTTTTTTTCTCATACCTACGGACTTCTACACTATCTAGTGGATTGTCCCTGGGTAGATCCCTCCGGTTCTGGCGGATCGTGGGAACAAATACCTAACCTTATCATCCTTATATCACCATACATAAAGTAAATTTGGTCGGTCTATTTGGTATTGTTCATCTGCCATTGGAACCAATTGAAAACCATTTTAAAAATCAATTCAGATACTTGTGATATATTATCAAAGCATTTTGTACCTGAATTATTTTTGATATTTTTAGAAACAGAGCTCCTCCTCAATATGTGCATCATGTATTTGAAATCGTTTTGGCACACGGAGGCAAGAGGAAGAATTAACTTCTTTGATTACCATTTTCTAAAAGATATCAACATCACTTCCCTGATCAAATCAAGTAGATAAAGCATATTGGGGAAGGATGAGGTTTTCATAAATTTTCTCCCCCTCAATATGTGCCTCGAGGTTTGAAAGAGTTTTGCACATATTAGAAGGAACCTGCACTTAGAGACAAATCAATCACGTTTCAATTCTTTGTGGTTTAAAAAGGATGCTCCCCCTCAACATGTGCATGGAAAATTTGAAATCGTTTGGCACATGTGGGGAGGATAGCTTTCAAAACACTTATGAAGACCATTTATCGAATTATCAGTTTAAATCCAATTTAAATCACAAATTCTCCCCCGATGACAATTTTCAAATCATTTGAGATTTGTGATCTCTGTAGATTTAAATTGATTTTGAAAGATTTTGAGGGGAGATGTGACTTGATTATGAGAAACATTTAACCGATAAGGATCAAGTTTGAGACTTTAGACTCCAAAGATTAAACATGCTTGCGTATCTTTTGAAAACATAATAATAACAAAGGTCTTGTACCAATTGTATACAATATTGTAAAACATTGTTCTTTTTTATTATTCAAGAGTAGACCTTTCTCGATTACGTGCCAATTGTTTGAAAAATACTCTTTTTTATTTGAAATCATTCTCCCCCTCAATCAATGACATACGTTGTTGATTGAAGGATAGAGATTTTGACAAATGAAAAGCCCGGATGATTTTCAAAAGTAGAGTCCGAAGTATTTTCAAAGCAATTTTGTTTTCATTAGATGACAAATATTTTTCAGAAGAATCATTTGAACGAAAAATATTTGAAAGGAAACATTTGTCTTTTTGACAACAAACATTTGTTTTTAGAATCAGAGCATGAGGTTTGAAGATTTAAGATAAAGCATGGCTCTGTTCTTTCTTTGAAAAGCGGGTTACTGCCTAAAATGACAATAAACCATTGTTTCACTTTTCTCCCAATTTTTTTTTAAACATTCGAACAACATCTAAAGACCCGTGTCATTCTTTGAATGACAGCACAAAGACCGTAGATATTATCGAATCGAGAAAAATATGACAAAAAGACTTAAATAAGCAAGTCTATATATATATTTTTTTTTTCAAGATTTTCAAGTTTTTATGTATTTTTTTGAAAGTTTTATAATTTTCTATTTGCTTTTCGAATAAATATTTACAAGAGATGGATGAAGAAAGACCTTTAATCCTCGTCTTCCTCTTGAAGACATTTGAGTGTTTCTGGTTGTAGACTCTTTAGACCAAGTCGTGGGAGGATAAACTCAAAACGTTCTCTAGGAAGAGCTTTGGTGAAGATGTCTGCTAATTGATATTCTGTCTTCACAAAATAGAGTTCCACCACACCGTTCTCTACTTGCTCCCTGATGAAATGATGTCGAATGTCGATGTGCTTTGCTCTTGAATGTTGAACGTTGTTTCATGAGAGAGCAATAGCACTTTTATTATCACATTACAGAGGGATTTTGTTGAATTCAAAGCCATAGTCAGATAATTGGGATCTCATCCATAGGATTTGAGCACAACAAGATGACATGGCTATGTATTCACCTCTGTAGAGGAAATAGAAGTACTCATTTGTTTCTTTGAAGACCAGCTCACAAGCTTATCACCCAAAAACTGAGCACCTCCGGGCGTTTCCGGCGTGTATCTTGACATCATGCATGATCAACATCTGCATAGAACGTTAGTGACATACCGGTGTCCTTCAGATACCAAAGTCCCATATTGATGGTTCCTTGAAGATACCGAAAGACCCGTTTAATCGCTTCAAGGTGCTTTTTGGTAGGCTTAGCCTGATATCTAGCACACATGCAAACAGCGAACAGAATATGTCGGTCTCTGGTTGTGAGGTACATCAGAGATCCAATCATACTACGATATTTCGTTTGGTCTACCATGATCCCTGAGTGGTCCTCATCCAGTTTAGTACGCTCTATCATGGGAGTGTCAACAGGGTCACAAGAATCAAATCCAAATTTCTTTAAAATCTCATTTGCATATTTAGATTGATTTATAAAAATGCCTCCGGGACTTTGTGAAATTTGTAATCCCAAGAAAAATGACATTTGTCCCATCATTGACATTTGAAATTTGGAACCCATTTCATTTGAAAAATGGTCACATTCATTGGGGTCAGTCGAGGCAAAGATAATATCATCAACATAAATTTGAACGTGAATTAAGTGGTTGCCTGACTTTCTGGTGAACAATGTCGGATCAACTGCTCCTTTGCTGAATCCAGTAGATAGAAGAAACTTTGATAGCGTATCATACCATGCCCTTGGATCTTGCTTCAAACCGTAAAGAGCCTTCTTCAAACTATAGACGTGAGAAGGATGCTCTGGATTCACAAAGCCTTCAGGTTGGCTGACGATAACGACTTCTTTAAGGTCACCGTTAAGAAAAGCCGTCTTTACATCCATCCGATAGACTACCATGTTCTTACTTGCAGCATTAGCCAAGAAGATTCTGATTTCCTCGATACGAGCAACTGGAGCAAATGATTCTTCAAAGTCAATACCCTCCTCTTGACGGTATCCTTTTGCAACCAATCGAGCCTTGTTCTTTAAAACATCACCATGCTCATCAAGTTTTACTTTGAAGATCCACTTTAGAGCAATGATCATAGCACGGTCGAGGGAGCAGGTACTAGTTTCCATACATCTAGTAGATCAAACTCATGAATTTCTTCTTGCATGGCATTGAACCAGCTGTCTTCATTCATAGCAGTTTTAACGTCTTTTGGTTCGATCTTTGAGAGTACAGAGTTGAAGAAACACCATAAGGCATCGGTTGCAAGTTGTCGACAAGTGGATACTGAACGAGAATGGTTTCCAATGATGTTGTCCAATGGGTGATCATGTGTCCATTTTCTAAGGTGTTCATGTGGTTGTTGTTGAGGAACGAATAGTAGAGTCGATTTCTCCGATGAAGATGGTTCGAGGATGATTCAGGAGCAAAAATATATTTTCAAAAGGGGCATCTTCAGGAGTAGCAAAGGGATTATCTCCATCATTAGTACCAGAAATAATTCCATGATGTACACTCGATGATTGATGATTTGTTGATGAGACAGAATGATCAACAGCAGGTGCTTCTTGACTTAATGACATTGAGACTGAAGGGTTAACTTCATTGACAGGGATAGGAGTAGCCTCTGTTGATGGAATTGACAGATCATTAGCACTTGGCTCATCGTGTTCATCAAACATTGGATCAAATAATTTCTTCAAATCATCTTCTGAAGGAGGTACATAAGGAGTTGCTGGTGAGGGATTTGAAACAAGAGTAGAACTGATAGGACTACTTGATGATGGTTGAGATGCGGGTCAAGAACTGGATTGTCCTTGAGCCATTTGCCCGGTCAGCTCATCTAACGTGACGTGAATAGTTTCCATTATATCTCGAGTTTTTTTGTTGTAGATTCGGTAACCCTTCTTGTTTGATGCATAACCTACAAAAACTCCAATGTCCGCCTTAGCTCTTAATTTACCTAGATCTTGACCGTCATTTGTAGGATAGCACAAAGCACCAAATACACGAAGGTAGGAGAGATCATGTTTTCGTTTATGGACAAGTTCGTATGGAGTTTTTTTCATGAGAGGTGTGTATAAGGGAACAATTCTGGGTGTAGCAAGCAGTGGCAATGGCTTCAGCCCAGAGAAACATTGGAACCTTTGAGTAAATTAGCATTGTTCTTGCGGCTTCCACAAGAGTTCGATTTCGTCTTTCAACTACACCTTTCTGTTGAGGAGTTCGTAGAACACTTCTTTGATGACTGATTCCAACACTTTCATAAAATTGACTCAATTCTTTGTTAGCGAACTCTGTGCCATTGTCTGTTTGAACAATTCTAATAGTATTGTTAAGTCGAACTTGAAGTTGCTTGATAAGTTTGGTGATGACATCTGGAGTTTTATCCTTTGTCCTCAAAAACTTTACCCAAGTAAATCGAGAGTAGTCATCAACAACGACTAGAATATATTTCTTCCCATTTATCGTTTGCACTCTCATTGGTCCGCACAAATCCATATGAAGGGTATGAAGAACTTCCATTACTGAGTTGGTGGGTTTGGGTTTGTGGGCATATTTCGTGCTTTTACCTAATTGGCATGTTGAACAAAGATGATCTTTCTCATATTTCAATCTGGGTAAGCCTCTTACTAGGTCCTTTCTAGACAGATTATTAATGGTTCCGAAGTTCAAGTGATTGAGACGACGATGCCATAACCATGACTTTGTTTTAGAGGCCTTTGATAGCAAGCAAATTGGAGAAGACTTCATCATATCTTCAATAGAGATGGTGTATAGGTTTGAACCACGTGTACCTCTTAACAGTTCCACACCATCAAGTTCTCTAACGAAGCAGGTATGTTTTCTAAAAGCCACTTCTAGATCGGAATCACAGAATTGACCAACAGAGAACAGATTATGACCAAGACCTTCTACATAATATACCCTGGAGATTACACTTTTACCCACAACATAGTCTCCATAACCCATAATTGCACCAAAATGGTCGTTCCCGAATCTAACAGTCCCGATGAATTTACTCACGAAGTTCATACGCCACGAGCTATCTCCAGTCATATGCTTGGAACAGCCTGAGTCCAGGTACCACAGAACGATTTGAACGATCTGCAGTTGAACACAGACAAGAATGGATAACTGGATAATTGGGATCCCCATGCAAGAATGGGTTCCATTTGGTTAGTAACATTCATTGGAACACCCACATCAGAAGTAGAAACAATGGAATCATCAGGGATAGATGCAGTGCTAGTGTCCACATTAGACCTATTCAAAGTATGCTCACTTCTTAGAGGAATAGTTCTACCAGTAGGCATCCATTTCTTAATGGGCATTGATCTAGATAATTTAGTTCACATTTCATTAAGATTGAATTTGTGGCCAGTAGGTATCCACTGATAACCTATGTTACTAAATTTCCTTCCTGTGGGTTTCCAATGTTTTCTAACCTTCTTCTGCCATTGCTTTCTAGCCTTCTTAGCATGAT
Organism: Chrysanthemum makinoi; assembly: GCA_910596185.1. Classification (NCBI taxonomy): domain Eukaryota; kingdom Viridiplantae; phylum Streptophyta; class Magnoliopsida; order Asterales; family Asteraceae; genus Chrysanthemum; species Chrysanthemum makinoi. Next base: position 124,454,571 of record OU343219.1, read on the forward strand.
TTTTTGCATTAACTATCTTAACAGGACATTTAACAGCATTAATCAAATCATTCACACCACATTCAAGATTAGTAACAGAAACCACGCAATCATCATTACATGTTTTGTCAAAAGTAGCAGAATTCGCATTAATTACAGTACGCTTAGAGCTAACACTAGAATCAACACGATTCGTTTTATTCAAGTTCTCCCTAAGGTGATCTTCTACTCTCTTCCACTGAACATTCCTAGCACGCAAGGTCCTATCATTCTTTGTGTTGCCTTAAGGCTTTGACCCGCTTGCTTTGGTGTCACTTCTTACTCCTGTAGAGGGAATTGGAACATTAGTTGGTTTTGCTACTTTTTGCATTCCTGAACTAGAAGTGCAGGGATCTGAACTACTTGAAGGCACATTGAACTTCACTTTCTTAATGCTGGGCATCGAATGGTTTGTATACTTAGCACTAGGCATGGAACAAGGCATCGCAGCTTTATCTTTCGCACCTAAGGATTTAGGACATGTTGCTATTAAGCATTCTAGCAGTTCCTGAGATCGTTTGGCCTTAATGCAAGCAAACCTAATTTCTCTATCAAGCGGCTTATTTATGAAATCCTCTTCCACAATCTCACTGGGACATTCTAGACTATCCTTAAGGTGAGCAAAATAGTTATGAAACACAAGTTCATTATTCCTAAGATGAGGAGGAATGTATTTAACAGTCACAGTATATTTGCAATCTGAGGATGAATTTGATGCAACATTCTCATTAAAGACAAGTGGCAGCTTCCCTTTTTCCTAACTCCTCAGATTCTCAACTTCTTTTTGTAAAGAAGTTATTTTTTCGTTGTTCTTGTCACGAGTGACTTTCATTGAATCATATAACTCTTTAAAGTGTCGTTTAACTTTTTCATTTTCTTCTAGAAAACTCTCGTTTTCTTTTTGTAAAACATTAACCAAGTTTTGAAGATGAAAAGTTTGAGAATACTGAGAATCTAAAGGAGGAGGCATTTGGGAGCCAGTCACATTGTTCTTTTCACCCTTTAATTGTGAAATTTGGGCTTTCAATTTTCTGATCGTGTTACAATGAGCTTGAATCTGTTCGTCACGTTTTTTATCTGAAAAACTGCATCAAACTCTGGAACATCTAAGGAGGTCTTGATATTTGAGGTTTTGACATTTTCTTTAAAATGTTGATATTTTAGTTGCAAATCAAAATGTTCAACTTCTAGTTTAGAAAGATGTTTTACCAAATTATCGTGATCATCCTGATCAATTTTCTCATTTAGTTCAGAGTTTTTGTTTTCAAGCTCAATGACACGATCATGGGAAACTTTCAATGCAATAGATAATTTATGAAATCAAGAAGTAGTAATTGAGTGCTTAGTAACAATATAAAATACATCTTGAGCAACACAACTCGAAATCAAATTCTGATTTAAGATATGCAAGTTCTTCCTTTCAACTTCATTATATTTGAGTTCCTGTTCATAATCATTGACCTCAACTATCATTGCATCAAATTCCTTTTCCATTTCTTTAATGTCTGAATTTATTCCTTTTTGAAGACTCTCAAATTGACCTTTTAATTGTTTAAAGAAAGGCATGACCTCAGTTAGATAACATTCTTTAGTTTGCTCAAAACCCCTTTTCCCCTCAGTTATCCCTGTAGGTGTGATTCTCTTCTTACATGTCTTCTCAAAATCAACGAATAGTTGATAAACAACATACAGGCTGATTAAGGTTTTGCTATTAGTGGCAATTGATCTAGGAACTAGATGCATTGGTGTATTTAGAGGATACACAGTAGCTGCAGGCATTTTCCTAAGGGGAGTGTTTTTTACAACAAGATTTTCAGCTTTTTGCATATCCATATCCTTTTTCCATGCTTCCAACACATGATGGTGTTTGCCTAGGCTTAAGAATCTCATTACCATCATATCGTACCTTATGAGCGGCTCTAGCCTTTTTAACTACCTCAAGATTAGGTTCCTCAACAAGAGGAATGTTATGCTTATCGCTTAAGACTCTATGCTTAGTGATCAAGTGAGCAGTCTGAATGGTATTCCCTTGTACGTACAACTTATTTTCAAGCTTGTTTTTCAAAGTTTTTATATTGGAAAAATCATTCAAAAGTTTTGATTCCTTAGCATTGAATTCTTGCTTAAGTATTTTAACATTTTCTTGAAGTTCTTGTTTTTGCTTAGCAGTTTTAGAAAGCTTTTCTTGTAAGGAATTTAACTCTTGTTTTAATACTTCTTCTCTAAAATTACTTTTTCTAATAATTGTACGCATTTGGTCATCCATTTCCTGCTCACAGGTGGTTAACTCAAACTTATCACGTTGTTCATAAATAGCAACTTGTTCTTTATACGCATTCAGTTCAGAGATAACATGTAACACCCCAACCCGACAAGGGTAGAAAATGTCACAATACGGTTTCATATCAGAACTTTAAAAACTATACAATAGCGGAAGCCTTTACAAAACTTACAAAAGAAAATATAATTACTTAATAATTCAAAATAAATCTAAGATCCCTATTTTCAAATCTTGCTCTCAGCTCTACTCTCAACCCAGATCAGCTATCCCATAAGCTCATCTTGAATGCTTAAAACCCGCCAGGAAAAATGCGGTGAGCTTACAAAGCCCAGTGAATGATATAGAAACGAAAACTAAACCAAAATAGAAATACGAAATAAAACAAAGAAACGAATAACGAAGTCACAACGGAATGAGATTAATGAATCATTGAGGATTCTGCGGAAGCACAAATATACAGAGATCAGAAAGAACAACTAACAGATAAGAGACAACACATAGCACCTTAATGACACCAACGCAAACCCATCAAAATAACCAGACACTTAACACATCAAGAAAATAGAGTACATATAAGCCAACGAAAAGTCTAAGGCTAACGGAAACAATTACCAGAAAATAAACATGGCATTCATACAAATCAATAATTCTACATTTAACGCACTTAATTCAATATTTCAAAGAAGCGAAATAGCGGTCAAATCATGGCATCACACATACAGATAAAAAACACAGTAGACATACTATAACTAAATAGACAAAGACATAACATAGCCACTAAAAATTGTCGAATGGATATCATAAGCTAAACCACCGGATCAAATCTTAACATCGGAGGGTTTTAACAGGCAGGTCAAATCATAAAACAGATAAATACCCTAACGTATAGGCAAAGTTCACCAGATTTAACGGAAACTTTTGTACTTATCAACTTTCAGGATACTTGTTTCCACACTTGCACATTCATCTCACAGATAACCGAATTCACATAACGATAAACTAACATAACATCGGATGACAAAGATATGAATCATGTTTCAACATATTAATCATAACCTAGCATAATAGACGGTAGTCACATAAACATACAAAAGCATAAGTACATACAATAACCTATAATAACCCTAGCCCATAATCATAAACACTTGAACATACCGAATCATAATCAGAATACTTAACATAGAAATAACAGATAAAGATTTAGTTAACTACCACGAGTCCGAACATATCATATCGAAACATCATACTTATACGTAAATAATCTCGAAATAATATGGAGTAGCTAGCTCCCAGAATTTTGTGAAGACGCGTATTGCACACCGACATCATTCACGAAACATATCGGATAACAGATCGATCTAGGATGCATCCATACGCCCGCAGACGGATAGTGGCCATACTATCAATAAAACGATAACGGAAAGGGGCGTGGCGTAACATCACTCTATCGCTCTAGAGTCATGTCGAGGTGCATCAATCGACACGGACATGGAACCCCTATGACTAGTGAAATATTGGCTCGGTGTCCAACTAACTTAGGTCAAACAGATTGTCATAAATGACACAGATCATAATCAAACACAAGTTCAACATATAACATATCAGATAATTCATATCATAAGGTTCATATTCAGATATTCAAGTCGAAGTTCATATCACATTCACCAATCATACAAGCATAATTAGACGTTCATAATTAAACATAGTAAGGTTCAAAAATGTACATATCGAGTCTTCGTAACACAAGTTCAAATCGAGATATTGCATGGTTCAATAAAACAGAAGTTCAAATAAGCAACATATCAAACAATCAGAAAAAGGGTTCATAGCAATGGCATCGGAAACCCTAATAAATAAAATAGGAAAACTAACGAAAAGAACATCATAAGGAACCTTTACTGAAAAGGTCAGAATATCTGTACCTTAAAGCAAATGAGAGAAAATCAAGCGAACGAGTGAATCACGAAGATATAATGTCGTGTCTCCTTCAACGAATCTACACGGATTATGATTTATTTAATACTTATTAGCATCATTAAAGTTATAACGGATTCATCGCATTAACATTCTTAGAGTTGTGAGTATATCCTTATTCTTAGTGACGGACGGAAATTACGACATATTTTTGGAGTATTAATTATTAATTAGCCAGACCTATGGGTTGTAAATGACAAACGGTAAACTTAAGGGTTTAATATGACAAATATCTTATTTGAGGACTTATATGATCATCATTCAAAGTATAGGGTTTACAAATGTCAAGAACGGATTTTAGGACTCTCTTTCAAAACAGTTTACACAAACTTCTATACCTTACGTGATTGACCAAGACTCACATGTAACATTGTTCGAATACAACTTAATGAGGTCATGCATACTCTAATTTAATTCATGACACTTAAATTTTTGCATAAAATCATAACTCACGCATGCGTACAACACACTTAGTACTAGCTCGTTATATACTTAATCATTAATTATTTATGACTCCAAAACTTACCATTCCCTCTTGCTTCAATACGTACACAACACACATGCAAAACCTAGCTTACTACATATTGTTTTCCCAACTTACAAACCATTCGACACACACAAACACTTACACATTTTACTCACGCGACATACCAACCTATATTCCAGCCATGCATGCACTCGGCACCATCAAAGCTGTTTCAAAATACTCACGCTAGGAAAACAATGCATGCAAATCGACTCAAACCAAACTACAACCTAAGGTTAACGTGATTCTCACATGTCGACTTATAGTTTTTAATGAGACCCACAATACATGATTCATGCTTATTTACGCCACACCTTCTCGACTCAAACCATGCGTTAACTTTTCATGATTCATGTGGCTTGACATAATTAGGTGTTTTACGTTTGCATGTTTTACAAATACTTAAACGCGTGACATGTTTCATTCATATAGTCCGATTCATACATGTTGCTCGTAATATACCTCACGGATCCAAACATCTATTAACGTGTTGCATGCATAAGAAATTTAGTCGAAGGTAAAGTTATACCTTGGCTTGTTCGGATCAAACACACGCGAACACGAAGGATATAGCGTGATCGACCCGAGAAAGAGAAAAGGAGAGAAAAAAAAAGAGTGTGTCGTGACTTTGTGTAGACTAGGGTTTCAAAATTTAATGTTTGCCTTGTATTTATACTAGTCGACTAGGGCTTTTAGGTGTGTGTGGATCGGCTTGCAAAAGAAAGACAAGGCCCGACTTGGCATGATGGGAAACGGATCACAAACCAAACCGGACCCATGACTTAAGTTAAATCGGCTTGCACAAAAAGAAAGAATCGGCCCAAAGTTCATGTCGGGTATTCGGCTTTTAATTCAAACCGCCATGGCTCGGTGTACTCGCCTAAAAAGAAAACGAGACTCAAAGTTTTAGGCGCGTGACTTTTATTTTTTAGTTATATCAATTGTCGATAACATAAATATACTTGTTAGGTTTTTAGTTTCGTTAAATGAACGTTATTATATTTTACGTAGTTTATAAATGTTTATGGTGAGGGTAAGTTAGTCTTTTGATATGTTTTATATTTTTAGGGTTTTACAACTCTCCCCTTCTAAAAAGAAAATTTTGTCATCGAAATTGGACAAGACGGAACGAACGAATGCAAACAAATGCGAATTTCAGAGTTTCGAGGAATTAAAACAAACACGGAACTCATCTCAACAAAATGGATTCTTATCGTAATCTACAAACCCCTACTTTTAGAAATCAAAGCAATAATCAAATACTTATAACAGATAATCATATACTTATCAAAGTAATGACAGAAAAGCAGATGCGATGCGAAAATCGATGACACGCTCTAACTTATTCTCGATATCATGATGAGAACAAACATATACATAGACAGAACGAATCTTAACAATCCCACCGGTCAGATAATCAAACTAAAAGGATCTAATGTTCCTCAAACACTTCACGAAAATCTTATAACCCCAAAAAGGGTACACGGAGACGTACACATTTAGAGCAAACATAGCAATCCATAGTTCACACACATCCTAACAATTTCGTATTTCAAGCGTACAAAACTTATATACGTAATCAGCGGATATCGGCTCTAAAAATCTCACAATTTGGTACGTAATTTTAAACGAACATGGGGAGTGCCGGATAACGATACAAGTCAAAGTCCATTTACGCATCAACCACGTATTTCCCACATCATATAATTTCAATAAGTTCAAATTATATGATCTCGGTATTATCACGCGTTGATCAGGCCATAATACTTGCATCACATAACAAGTTCTTATTGTCATCATATTCTCCCGGTCATGGCAAACCATATAACTAATCACAACAAAACATATCACATACGATAACATACGATATAGCAAGTAACATACTATAACGTACAGATTCACATGAGTATACCATCATGATGGTCATACTTTATTTCAAGCTGTGATTAAGCAACATCATTAAGAAAACACATAGCGCATTTAAACTTATGAGGACTAGCGGAAACTTAACGAATCTATCGTGAAAGAAACAACAAACAGAACTATACTTTCAAAATTTTGCTGTATTCTCACAAATCAAACAAAATTGCAGAATTGTCATAAGATGAACTTCCAAAACAAGACGTAATAATCAAAGATTCAATCATCTAAATGAAAACAAAAGGACCTAAACTCAAAATCCAATGTCGGAGATTTCTCATAAAGAGGACAACTAATCAGGAGCGCAATTTCTATTCTTGTATCGGATGAAACCTACTAGTAGCCGTAGACTCCAAATCCGAGTCCACCTCGTATTCTTCCTCATGTTCTTCTTCTTCATCTTCTTCCTCACTTATCCATCCGTTCTTAGTTCCTTCACATTGCGGTAATAGTTTACCAGCAAAGTCATCCCATCAGATTTCTCTCTTCTTCTTCCCAGACACGATCTACAAAAGCATACAAATCGCAACTCCTAGTCCAACCTACTCCTCCATCTTCAAAGAACTCGGGACATCTATCATGATACCTAGTGGTGAAACCTTGGTTGTCAACGACTTTAGTTTCATACTCCTCTACTACTTTTCCTCCGCTTCTACGCTTTAGGTCAAACTTCTCCTCAATTGTGCATGGCCACATACTAGCTGGAACTCGTATCCTCTTGTTGGTCCGCTTCACTCTACAAATCCTCTTGCAGCCTTTAGCAATAACAACGGTCCACCTCATCCCTCTCCTAGGTTGTCTAGTCGGTCCTTGCTTGCTCTATCAGTGAACTAGAACGACGAGAGATAACCATCTAAAAGAATAACCAACTATTAGCAAAATCTAAGTACGATAGTGGCCGCAAAGAAGATACGCAGAAGGGAAAATCCTAAATCTACCCAATTCTCACAGGTCATAGCCTAAGCTCTAAGGGACCTAAACCTGCTCGATACCATAAATTGTAACACCCCAACCCGAAAAGGGTAGAAAATGTCACAATACGGTTTCATATCAGAACTTTAAAAACTATACAATAGCGGAAGCCTTTACAAAACTTACAAAAGAAAATATAATTACTTAATAATTCAAAATAAATCTAAGATCCCTATTTTCAAATTTTGCTCTCACTTAATCTCAACCCGCATCGCCTATCCCATAAGCTCATCTTGAATGCTTAAAACCCGCCGCAAAAAATGCTACTGAGCTTACAAAGCCCAAGGAACGAGATATACGAAACGAAAACTAAATAAAAATAGAAATACGAAATAAAACAAAGAAACGAATAACGAAGTCACAACGGAATGAGATTAATGAATCATTGAGGATTCTGTGGAAGCACAAATATACAGAGATCCGAAAGAACAACTAACAGATAAGAGACAACACATAGCACCTTAATGACACCAACGCAAACCCATCAAAATAACCAGACACTTAACACATCAAGAAAATAGAGTACATATAAGCCAACGAAAAGTCTAAGGCTAACGGAAACAATTACCAGAAAATAAACATGGCATTCATACAAATCAATAATTCTACATTTAACGCACTTAATTCAATATTTCAAGAAGAAATAGCGTCAAATCATGGCAGTACACATATAGATAAAACACAGAGACATACTATAACTAAATAGACAAAGACATAACATAGCCACTAACAATTGTCAGAACAGATATCATAAGCTAAACCAGTTCTCAGATCAAATCTTAACATCGGCAGGGTTTTAACAGTAGTGTCAAATCATAAAATGTATAAATACCCTAACGATAATAGGCAAAGTTCACCAGATTTAACGGAAACTTTTGTACTTATCAACTTTCAGGATACTTATTTCCACACTTGCACATTCATCTCACGATAACCTAATTCACATAACGATAAACTAACATAACATCGTGATATGACATATGAATCATGTTTCAACATATTAATCATAACCTAGCATAATAGACGGTAGTCACATAAACATACAAAAGCATAAGCACATACAATAACCTATAATAACCCTAGCCCATAATCATAAACACTTGAACATACCGAATCATAATCAGAATACTTAACATAGAAATAACAGATAAAGATTTAGTTAACTACCACGAGTCCGTGAACATATCATATCGAAACATCATACTTATACGAAATAATCTCGAAATAATATGGAGTAGCTAGCTCAGAATTTTGTGAAGACGGCATTGCAATACCCGACATCATTCACCGTAAACATATCGATAACGATCGGATCTAGGATGCATCCATACGGCAGCCAGCGGATAGTGGCCATACTATCAATAAACGATAACGGAAAGGGACGCGGGCGTAACATCACTCTACCGCCTAGAGTCATGTCACAGTGCATCAACGACACGGACATGGAACCCCCATGACTAGTAAAATATTGGCTCGGTGTCCAACTAACTTAGGTCAAACAGATTGTCATAAATGACACAGATCATAATCAAACACAAGTTCAACATATAACATATCAGATAATTCATATCATAAGGTTCATATTGATATTGGTCGAAGTTCATATCACATTCACCAATCATACAAGCATAATTAGACGTTCATAATTAAACATAGTAAGGTTCAACAAATGTACATATCAGAGTCTTCGTAACACAAGTTCAAATCAGATATTGCATGGTTCAATAAAACAGAAGTTCAAATAAGCAACAGATCAAACAATCAGAAAAAGGGTTCATAGCAATGGCATCGAAAACCCTAATAAATAAAATAGGAAAACTAACGAAAAGAACATCATAAGGAACCTTCTTGAAAAGGTCGAATATCTCGTACCTTAAAGCAAATGAGAGAAAAGCAGTTTAACGAAAGTGAATCACTTAAGATATAACGCCGTGTCTCCTTCAACGATCTACACACGATTATGATTTATTTAATAGATATTAGCATCATTAAAGTTATAACGGATTCATCGCATTAACATTCTTAGAGTTGTGAGTATATCCTTATTCTTAGTGACGGACGGAAATTACGACATATTTTTGGAGTATTAATTATTAATTAGCCGCACCTATGGGTTGTAAATGACAAACGGTAAACTTAAGGGTTTAATATGACAAATATCTTATTTGAGGACTTATATGATCATCATTCAAAGTATAGGGTTTACAAATGTCAAGAACGGATTTTAGGACTCTCTTTCAAAACAGTTTACACAAACTTCTATACCTTACGTGATTGACCAAGACTCACATGTAACATTGTTCGAATACAACTTAATGAGGTCATGCATACTCTAATTTAATTCATGACACTTAAATTTTTGCATAAAATCATAACTCACGCATGCGTACAACACACTTAGTACTAGCTCGTTATATACTTAATCATTAATTATTTATGACTCCAAAACTTACCATTCCCTCTTGCTTCATCGTCTGCACACAACACACATGCAAAATCTAGCTTACTACATATTGTTTTCCCAACTTACAAACCATTCGACACACACAAACACTTACACATTTTACTCACGCGACATACCAACCTATATTCCACCATGCATGCACTCGGCACCATCAAAGCTGTTTCAAAATACTCACGCTAAGAAAACAATGCATGCAAATCGACTCAAACCAAACTACAACCTAAGGTTAACGTGATTCTCACATGTCGACTTATAGTTTTTAATGAGACCCACAATACATGATTCATGCTTATTTACGCCACACCTTCTCGACTCAAACCATGCGTTAACTTTTCATGATTCATGTGGCTCGACATAATTAGGTGTTTTACGTTTGCATGTTTTACAAATACTTAAACGCGTGACATGTTTCATTCATATAGTCCGATTCATACATGTTGCTCGTAATATACCTCACGGATCCAAACATCTATTAACGTGTTGCATGCATAAGAAATTTAGTCGAAGGGAAAGTTATACCTTGGCTTGTTCGGATCAAACACACGCGAACACGAAGGATATAGCAAATGACGACCGAGAAAGAGAAAAGGAGAAAAAAAGAGTGTCTTGCCGTGACTTTGTGTAGACTAGGGTTTCAAAATTTAATGTTTGCCTTGTATTTATACTAGTCGACTAGGGATTTTAGGTGTGTGTGGATCGGCTTGCAAAAGAAAGACAAGGCCCGACTTGGCCTGATGGGAAACGGATCACAAACCAAACCGGACCCATGACTTAAGTTAAATCGGCTTGCACAAAAGAAAGAATCGGCCCAAAGTTCATGTCGGGTATTCGCTTTAATTCAAACCGCCATGGCTCGTGTACTCGCCTAAAAAGAAAAACGAGACTCAAAGTTTTAGACGCGTGACTTTTATTTTTCGTTATATCAATTGTCGATAACATAAATATACTTGTTAGGTTTTTAGTTTCGTTAAATGAACGTTATTATATTTTACGTAGTTTATAAATGTTTATGGTGAGGGTAAGTTAGTCTTTTGATATGTTTTATATTTTTAGGGTTTTACATAACAGAATAATCTGGGGCACATGCAGTGTATTCATCAAAAACATAGTCATCATTGACTGTGGAAGATGCATTACTTGGTACAATCTCACTTTCACTTTGCTTCACATATTGATCATATGGGACAATATTGTTATTACCCTCATCATCAATATCTGATTCATAAGTTTCAAGAGATTGTACTTTATTATGCATCTTTTGCTCATCAACTTCATCATATAGTTTTAATACCTCTGAAATGATTGAATCTTTGGATGGACCAGCCATTGCGTGGTGATGAGACCTTTGAAGAGACCATAGGTGAGATGCTAGCCATGAAGATTGTTTGAGCAATAGGTTCATCATCGACATCAGAGTCAAATGCATCACAGTCAGCTACTTGAAAGACATTTTGATGATTATGACCTATTTCCTAATTGGTCGCTCATCCACATCTCGCATCATATGTCTTGGCATTTCAAGATAGAAACAACAACTCCTCTTCATCCAAAACAACTCCATTATCCTGAGCTTGCACAAGTAACATCTTGTCTCTGAAGTAATCTGCATTCTCGTGGACGTTTTGAGATGTGCAGTTCCTTGCAATATGTCCCTCACCACCACAGTTGTAGCATTTGATAGGCTTTGCTTGTACTTGATTTGGATTCCTTCCACGATTCTGATTTGCCACATATCCTCTACCAACTCCACCTCTTCCCCTGTTCATCTTGCCTTTCTTGAACTGGTTGTACCATAACCTTCCCATCTCCGACCGGTGGCTTGATTGTGTGGATTGGATGTCTTTGCTCGAGGTTATTATTGGTGTGTGGGAGAGAGTTCATGTTTTGACTAACCATGAGAGACAGTTGATTAATGAAGTTTTCCTTGAATGTGCTTGAATCAGGAGGCTTGTATGATGGATCAGGAATGAGTTTGTAGTTACCATTTCCCATGGGTATGACTTGAGAAGCTTTGGTAGTAATACCAACATTGGTGTAAAAATTTGTAGAGTCATTTGACGAACTAGTTTCACCCTGCTTAGATTTGAACTGCTCAAGGATTTTTCTTTCAAACATAGCATGTCTTTTATTCTGAAGAAGAAAGGCATACAGTTGCTCACAGTTGGTATTCTTCAATCCTTTGGTTAGCTTCACAGATGTGACAAACTTGTGCCATTCGGGATTCATGTTGTTCACAAACTATGAGTTTAGCTGAATATTTAGCATGGTCATTTTGATATTCCTCATATCATTCACAAGTTTGTGGAATCTCGCGTAATATTCATAGATACTCTCTTCTGGTTTCATCTTGAAGTGCTCAAATTCATCATACATATGTGATTCTCTATCTTCCTTAGTTAATTGAAACCCGAGAAGCATCTTGACATTGTCCCAAACTACCTTGGCTTCAGTGTTGTGATTGATAAACTTGTAGATGTCTTTGGAAGACCGAAGTATAATGTTTGAAGCCCCGATATCGGATCGAATCTCTTTTCTCCTTATCATGAGTTCATCATACGCCTTTGGGTGTCCAATCCAAAGATAATGGTTCCATCTACAGCAGTATCAATTATGTCTCTTGTCGCCTCAATCGATAAGGTCCTTCATCAATAGATTTGAGAATGTTGACCCCATTTTCCTTTCCAAGACAGCATAACCGATTCGTTGAGCCCAAGAGTCGTAAGTCAGTTACTGTCAAGCATGGGTGGACGAGTATCTCGAACCACCTGCTTGAACATCCTTAGCAACAATGGAGATGATTGTAGGTACGTTGGTAGACATGTTTACAGATTTCACGGGATTTTAAAACTCAATGATTAAACCGGGAAATAGATTCTTTCACATGATTTTATTGAATCCAGAGAAAACCGTAGGATGTAATCAAGAAGAAAAACACTAAGTCACAAGAGACAAATCGCTAAACAAAACAAATCGCATACGATCAACAAGTCGCCTCAAAAGTGACAAGTCGCGCATCTACTACCAAATCGCTTAAATCACAACAAGTCGCTTGATCAAGACAAATCGCTTAAGCTACAACTCGCTCAATAAGCAAGTCGCCTAGAATGACAAATCGCTTAAATAGCACAAGTCACAGAAGATACATAACTCGCTTAAATAAGCAAGTCGAAAAGTGACAGTCGCTATCTCAATAATTCGCACAAGTACACCCACTATCCGGACAAATCGCTTAAACAAGAGATTTGAACCGACACAAATCGCTTCCAAAACAGGGACAAATCATTTCACTTGAAACACTTTACCGAGAGACAAATCGCTTCAATGAACATAAACAATCCAACCACAGTGATTCAAGCCTTCCAAATCACAACCTAAACACTTATGATGATCCTAAACACAAAAGTACTATCAAAATCCAAATTTTAACACAAGAAATTGTCCAAACGATGCAAAAACCACTCAACTTTTTCAAACCCAAAAACCAATAAAAACCACTAGAAATCCAAGAATATGTAAGAGAGATGATCAAACCATGGCTCTTGATACCATTTGTAACATATTTGATTTCATAAACACATCAAACCATGGTCAATAAGAGGCGTACACTTGAAGGTTTTAGAGAAAGAAATAGTTAGAGGTTTGGGAACTTAGTAAGAGAAAGTGAAATTATTATTATGAGCTCCAACTCTCTACCTTGGGAGGTAGAGAGTATTTATAGTCTTACACAAATCGCCACCTACGGGTCGTGGAGGCATCAATGGTAGTTGGTAAAGACCCGTCCGTCCACTACGGTGTTACTTAACTAAATACTACTTAACTTTAAATAACTACGACTACGAGCTTTCTAACGATTACATATACTTGAGGTGACCGATACTTTAATAACTGGATTTACTAAATCCTAACACTTACATTTTATAATGATATTTAGCACATTAAAAAATAAAAAATAAAAAAAATGGGGGGTCAGACCAAACACATCGATTTTGACATGTACTATGAATATCACCTTTGGACATATTACTAAAGACATACGTTTCTATACTATATTATAATGCATGTAAAAGCCAAAACCTCATTCCAAGCATAATTTCTAACCAAAAATTAAGATAAGGAGCTCCAATCATGAGATGACATGTGTCACTTCTTAACATAACAAACTCCAAGCCTAACTACTAACCACTAAAAAGTAAGATAAAGAGCTCCAATTATAAAATGACATGTGTCACTTCTCAACTAAAAATTCATTTTTATTTTCAAATTAAAATATCTTTTTATCTACTTATTTTTTTTTAATCTAATTTCACCATATTTTCTAAAATTTTATGCTCTTTAATTCAACATCAATTTTGATATATTTTTATAACTTTTTAGTTTTTATATTTTTAGTGGGTTTATTTTATTTTAATGCAAATTTTTACAACTTTAACCTTTATTTCAATCAATACAATCTTGATTCATCAAAATCATATACTTTTGGAGGGAGAGTTTGACGGGTAATAGATTGTGAGGGTCTTTCTATATGCGAGAATAATGATGTCACGGGAAAGCTACGGGTAACCCAAACAGACACATACAACTAACACATATACATTCGAAGTGTTGTGAAGCGACTTCAATAAACGGGTAAGCAAACACATATAACTATACTTATCGCCGCCGCTGTACGCGAGTATCCGACTAGAAGTGTTAAAAGGCATCCTAAAGTAATGACATCAAAGTTTGAAAACTAATTCTAAGAAAACAATGAACCTTATGTAGGCAACTAATATGACTGTTATTTGTGATAGTATCTACAGTATACTTTTAATCCGGTATGTGTTGGGGAGATGATGACGAGGATGAAAATGAAAGGATAAAATATAAATGTGTTATCAAAATATAAATGTGTATAGACAAAAATACCCTCAACTACAAAACAAAAATCAGACATTGACTTTGTCAAGGGACTAGTTTGGCATATAAATGCCATATTTTGGACCAATGGCGATGATAATTCACAGGTTTGTCTCAACACGAAGCAAATTGACAAGTTTAGGGACCAACAGTGTATTTTAGTCTATATTATACTTGACACGAGATATGTCTTATGTGTAAAGATCTAACTGTTATCAATAAATTATCTTTTAAAAATAATAACAAAAGTTTAAGTACAATGAAAGCTGGTTGAAGATTGGATCGTACATCTACATGAAAATGAATGCAAATAACCGCACACCTTTCACCCACTTACCTACCAAGGTTTGATTACAATATTTATTACCCATTTAGCATTTAACACATCCCGTGACGATTCCATTTATATTTCATCACACGGAAAGCTACTAAAAGAACTATTGCGTTTTAGATGTTGAGTGTATTATTTGTACTTGTGGGTACCAATAGTCACACCTACGAGAAATAAATTATTGGTGTGCTATAAAACAATGAAATGAATATCAATGCACTTAATAACCTATTCAATATATGCCATTTTATAAACTGATAATGCAAAATACCCATTCTCTCCTTACGAATTTTTATACTGATACTGTAGTATACAAAATATCCATAGTGGTTAAAGATAAAATGTATAAGTAAGCCATTATGTCAAAGAGACAAAAGTAAAAGTAAAAGGTTGGAGGTATAAAAGACGATAAAGATGAGATTCGAAGGGGATTGTTTTGTTTCCCGAAGTGTAAAATACTTAACACCAAAGGAATCTTAAAACACAAGATAAAGCCACAGTTGGGTATATTTGGCGCAATGGAATGTGGCTGGAGCTGGGGCTGGACCTAAGACTTTTATTATAAGCCGAAGTTGAAATTTGTATTTTTGTAAATTTGTTTGGCAAATGGGTTGGGGCTGGGGCTTATTGTTGCAAAATTACTAAAAAGTATATAATTAAATGAGTTTTATGGTATATGTTAGATATTTTTGTAGGTAAATATGTAATTTATGGTTTATAAGCCCCGGGCTAAAGTTTTTAGCCCATTTTATGGGGCTAAAGTTTTAAAGCCCCTTTAGGGCTTATGATTTCATAAGCCCGCATGACAAACGAGACTTATTTTATAAACCGGCTTATTTTAGAAGCCCAAGCCCCATAAACCCCTCCTTAAGCCCTCCCCAAACACACCCTTCTGTCAAAATATGGATACTACCCTTCTCCCACACGTGACCCCCACCTTCACTTGACCTTAACATACATAATACAGACTATATACTATTTTATATAAATTTGTTTATTTAAACATATGTTATTGAACATATATTTGTGATTGGAAAATTGTTGTTGTTAAATGATTTTTTTGCAAAGTTTGGATAATTTTTAATATATGTATATGGTATATATATTTATATTTTTTGGTAGTTTTAAGTTTTTTTTACGAGAGCTTCACAATGAGCTAAAATGTGTTAAAAATGAAGTAGATATAAATGAGATATCTTGTTTTAAAGTGAGGCACTTGAGACACAAAAAGTGAAAGAGAGTATCTCACATCGCCCAAAACAAGAAGTGAAAGCTTGTTTATATAGAAAATCTTGGTATTGGCCTTCAATATGATTTGTTGGTTTTACTCACTTACGCGCGCAGAAAGGTGCAGATTTTAGGATTTATGGGCCAAAATAGGTTCAAAGCTTCTTAACTTATGCGAGCCCGCGTGACCTGCAGATACGAATGCAGCTCTGAAACTTTGCCTCTATAATTTTCTGTAAATATATTTTAAGAATATATATTAACTTATTAATTAAGTTTTACAAAAATCGATATGCGAATCAGTTTTGTGTATTAAAAGATATGCAAAAAGATTTGATTTTAATATGGCAGCAATATTTTAATAGAAGACAAGATTGTCTTCGCTATAAAGAAGTTGTCTCATTCAGTCGACACAACATAAACGCATCTCTATTACGTACGTTTTCCAGCGATCGATCAGGAACACACAAGCTTTTTGGTGATTTTTTAGGCAACTTTGTCACGTCCGGCTGTAAATCAGCTTTAAACGTTGTACCCCTTAAAAATAGATGACGAATCAGCTTTCAATACCTTTTATCCTTTTTAAAAATCTTTTGATTCGAAGTTATGTGAGATCAATTAATAATGTATATAAACACAATAGACATGCACAAAGAAAACAATATATGAATGAAAGAAAGGATAAAGAGATAGAACAATCAAACCAAGACACTGATATTTATAGTGGCTCAGCTACGAAGCTCTATCTTCGCCCTACTCCACTCCTCGAGTATCACACTCGAGAGTTCACAATCATTATGTCAACAAACTACCTTCAGGGGGAGAAAACCATACACCTTCGCTTACACCAAATTTTGACACTAAGCGGAGTGTCGAGTTCTAATCCTAGCTAGAACCAATCTACACTAAGTGATCGGACTTCCGCAAAATCCGAGTCTACACACAACACTGCACAGACTTACAACTTGTCTAAATCTACAGTAACACAACTAATCTAGACTTACACACAAGTCGGATGTATCAATATACAAGAAAGAAGCTTAAGAGAGTTAAATGAAGAAGATAATTGTAACAATTCGTATTTTTAGGTTACTATTTATCCTCGTATTTTTACTATTCACTTCCATATTTTTTATTTTTTATTCTCGAAACTTAACCTATTTCCATGATGACACTAAAGTTTGATACTCATTAGGTCATTTTTGCAGCATATGTCTAAGTTATCGTTTTCACAAAACCGTGTCTTAATTTTTCGTTTTGGTCTAAACGACATTTATACATCCCGATATGACCATGTAATATTCTAAACAAGAAAAAAAAATGTGTTTTTCATATCTTACGACATTTCCACAAGTTTTGGATTTTTACGTTTTACGCGTTTTAAGCCTACGTTTTCAGTTTTAACAGCGTTTACGCGATCCATTAAACTTATCACACATTTAATATACTTAAAGAAAGTATATTGATAAGTTTAATCATTTATACAAGTTTTATATTTTTTCCATACATGATTTTACGTTTCGTGATTTAAATACTTACCGTTAGCGATTACCGGGATCAAAACTCACTCCGTAAAGGCAAGATAATTATCTGAAACTCTTAACCTCCTCATTCTTGCCCTAGGTGGTGTATTTTATGAGTCATCAAGCATGGTGGCTTGGTTTCAACTATTTATTTCTTGGATGCTTACACATTTACAACTTAACCATGGTAAATTATTAACCTAATATATAGTTAAACAAATTCTCTAGCCTATAAATACCAATCAAATCACTTGGAAAAAAAATGCACCCAACCTTCTTAACATCTAAAGGCCTAAACCGTAAAGGCATTTCTTATAGATTTTGAAATAAAAATCTTGTATTCTTGAAAGAAAACTAGGTTTTGATCCTCTTTTCTTCAAAGTTTTCAAGTAAAGTCGTTATAATCTTTGAATAACTTCAAGTTTTCAAATAAGGCGTCGTTGTAATCTCCAAGTAGTTTTGGGTTTTTCGGAGGTTATTAATTTCATGTCGAAGCTCCTCTTATATTCCTTTTTTCTTATAACAAGCATTGTATATTAAGGCAAGTATTTATAAACTTTAAATACTTATTGTTAGGAATTAGAAATTCCAGGTATAAAAGAGTCGGTCGCCTCAAGTATATATATTCGTTAGAAAGCTCGTAGTCGTAGTTATTTAATGTTAAGTAGTATTTAGTTAAGTAACACCGTGGAGGACGGACGGGTCTTTACCCACTGTATGCCTGATCCACAGCCCGTTGTGTGGCGTTTTATTGTAAGACTATGAATACTCTCTACCTCCCAAGGTAGAGAGTTGGAGCTCATAATAAGATTTTTCTTTCTCTCACTAAGTTCCCTAAACCTCTAACTTTCTCTCTCTAAAAACCTTCTTGTACGCCACTTGTGATTATGGTTTAGTGTGTTTGTGAAATCCAAGATGTTACAATTGGTATCAAGAGCCATGGTTAGATCATCTCTTACATATCTTTGGATTTCTAGTGGTTTTAGGTGGTTTTTGAGTTTGAATAAGTTTAGTGGTTTTTGCATCATTTGGTTGATTTCTAGTGTTAAAGTTTGGATTTTAATTGTACTTTTGTGTTTAGAATCATCACAAGTGTTTAGGTTTTGATTTAGAAGGCTTGAATCATCGTGGTTGGATTGTTTTTGGATTGAAAAGTGGTGTTTATGTGTTTTTCATGCTAGCGACTTGAGCCACGGATAAGTGTTCTTGCTAGCGACTTGCTTTGTTATTTGGTAGCGATTTCTAATTGAAGGTCTTAGCGAGTTGGATTAGCGACTTGTCTATTGAGACAAGCCGACAAAAAGTACACTTAATGGATTCTCCACTACGGGTAGCGACTTGGTGTAAGTTAGCGACTTGTACTTTATATTGTTAGCGATTTGGTGTTAGCGAGTTGGTACCTAGCGAGTTGCTATTTAGCGACTTGACAAATTAGCGACTTAGTTCTTAGCGACTTCTTTGTCAAAATTTTGCTAGTGACTTGGATTGTAGCGAGTTGTTATATATCGACTTGGGACTATAGCGACTTGGCACTTAGCGACTTGGTTCAAAGTTTCCTAGCGACTTGGGTGATATCCTTTGAATACGGTTTTCTCTTGATTTAGTAAAATCCCGTGAAAGAATCTATTTCCTGGTTTAATCATAGAGTTATAAAATCCCGTTTAATCAGTCATCATGTCTACCAACGTTCCTACAATCATCTCCATTGTAGAGGATGTTCAAGCGGTGGTTCAGATACTCGATCCACCCATGCTTGCGAGCACTACGACTCTTGGGCTCAAAGAATCAGTTATACTTGTCTTGGAAAGGAAAATGGGGTCAACATTCTCAAATCGATTGATGAAGGACCATATCGGGTTGAGACTACTAGAGACATAATTGATACAGTTGAAGATGGTACATTGATTTACGGAATGGACGGACCAAAGATGTATGATGAGCTCAATGATAAGGAGAAGAAGAGATTCAATGCGATATCGGGGCTTCTAACATCATATTGCAAGGTCTTCCAAAAGACATATACAAGCTTATCAACCACAACACCGAAGCAAAGGCTGTATGGGATAATGTTAAGATGCTTCTCTCGAGTTCGAATTAACTATGGAAGAAAGAGAATCACAACTCTATGATGAATTTGAGCACTTCAAGATGAAACCAGATGAGAGTGTCTATGAATATGTGAGATTCCATAAGCTGGTGAATGACATGAGGAACATCAGAATGACCATGCCTAACATTCAATTTGAACTCAAAGTTTGTTAACAACATGAATCCTGAATGGCACAAGTTTGTCACTTCTGTGAAGTTCACTAAAGGATTGAAGAATACAAACTATGAGCAACTCTATGCCTTCCTTCTTGAGAATGAGAGACATGCCATGTTTGAAAAGAGGATTCTTGAACAATTCAAAACAAATCCGGGAGAGACAAGCTCATCAAATGATTCAACTGCCTTCTACTCAAACATTGGGATTACCACTAAAGCTTCACAAGTTATATCCATGGGTGATGGAACTCACAAACTCATTCCCGATCCAATGTTCAAACAAGCGATCTTGCGATGCACACGTGGGTAACTTCATTAATCAACTGGCTCTACTGATTAGTCAAAACATGAACTCTCTCCCACACACCAACAATAACCTTAGAACAACATCTAATCCACACAATCAAGCCACTGTCAGAGATGGGAAGGTTATAGTACAACCAGTTCAAGAAAGGCAGTATGAACAAGGAAGAGGTGGAGTTGGTAGAGGATATGTGGCAAATCGAATAGGGAAGAAATGGAAATCAAAGTCAAGTTAAGACGATCAAGTGTTACAACTGTGGAGGTGAGGGTCACATTGCAAGGAACTGCACATCGCCAAAACGCCCTCAAAATGCTGAATACTTCAGGGATAAGATGTTGCTTGTTCAAGCCCGGGATAATGGTGTAGCTTTGGATGAAGAAGAGTTGTTATTTCTTGTTGAGGGAAATGCCAAGACGTATGATGCAGATGTGGATGAGCAACCTATTCAGGAGATAGGTCACAATCATCAGAATGCCTTTCAAGTAGCTGATTGTGATGCATACGACTCTGATGTTGATGATGGACCTACTGCACAAACAATTTTCATGGCTAGCATTTCTCCAATGGTCTCTCCTAAGGTCTCATCTTCACCACAAGCTGGTCCATCCAAAGACAAACTCATTTCTGAGGTACTAAAACTATACGATGATGCTTGATATACAAAAGATGCATGACAAAGTACAATCAACTGAAACTATTGAGTCAAATATTGAAGATATGGGTAATATCAATGTTGTCCCATATGATCAATATGTGAAACAAAGTGAAAGTGAAGTTGTACCAAGTGATGCATCTTCTGCGGTCAACGATGACTATGTTTTTGATGAATACACCGCATGTGCCTCGATGATTGTTATCTCTGAACTTAATGCCTATAAAGAACGTGTTGCTATTTATGAACAACATGCTAAATTTGAGTTGACCTCCGTGAGCGGGAAATGGATGACCAAATGCGTACAACTATTAGAAAAAGTAGGTTTAGAGAAGAAGTATTAAAACAAGAGTTAAACTCCTTACAAGAAAAGCTTTCTAAAACTGCTAAGCAAAAACAAGAACTTCAAGAAAATGTTAAAATGCTTAAGCAAGAATTTAGCGTTAAGGAATCAAAACTTTTGAATGATTTTTCTAATCTAAAACCTTGAAAAACAAGCTTGAAAATATGTTGTGCGTACAAGGAAATACCATTCAGATCGCTCACTTAATCACTAAGCATAGAGTTTTGAGTGATAAGCATAGTACTCCCCTTGTTGAGGAACCAAATCCAGAAGTTGTTAAAAAGGCTAGAGTTGCCCATAAGGTTATTTATGATGGCAATGAAATTCTTAAGCCTAGACAGAAACCTAGTTGCTCTGAGTGCACTGAGGAAGATAAGAAATCAGATGAAGTCACTAGGAAAAGATGAACAAGAAACTAGATGATCCTAAATGTAAAGAGAAGAAAATAAATATCACACCCCATGATTACAAGAAGGAGAATTGGATTTCCTTGAACAAGTTTAAGCCTCGGACATTGTTAACACCGAACAAGTGTTCGGAAAAGGATTTAGATAAGCAAAAGCGAGAGAATCTTGTTGTAACAAACCCCCTTTAGGAAAATGCCTTGGCTGTGTATCCTCCAAATACACCAATGCATTTAGTTCCTAGGACTATTGCCACTAAAAGCAAGACCTTAATCAGTCAATATGTTATTCTTCAACTATTTGTCGATTTTGAGAAAACTTGTAAGAAAAGGATCACACCCATTTGGGATAACGAAGGGGAAAGGGGTTTTGAACAAACAAAAGAATGCTATCTAGCTGAGGTCATGTCTTTCTTCAAACTACTAAAAGATCATTTTGAGAGTCTTAAAAAGGGGATAAATTCATATATTAAAGGAATGGAAAAGGAATTTGATGCAATGATAGTTGAGGTTAGTAACTATGAGCGAGCATTAAAATATAATGAGATTGAGAGGAAGAACTTGCATACCTTGAATGAGAATCTTATTTCTGAATGTATTGCTCAAGACGTGTTTTACACTGCTACGAATTGCTCCATTAATGCTTCTCAATTTCATGAATTATCTGTTGCTCTGAAAGTCTCTCATGATCGTGTCATTGAGCTTGAAAAGATTAATTTGAAACTTAATGAGAAAATTGATCGGGATGATCACGATAATTTGGTAAAGCATCTTTCTAAACTAGAAGTTGAACATTTTGATTTACAACTAAAATATCAACATCTAAAAGAAAATGTTAAAACCTCAAATATCAAGACATCCTTGGATGCTCTGAATTTGATGCGCTTTTGAAATTAGCAAACGTGATGAACAGATTCGAGCTCATTGTAACACGATCAAAAGTTTGAAAGCCCAAATCTCTCAATTGAAGGGTGAAAAGAACAATGTGACTGGATCCCAAATGCCTCCTCCTTTAGATTCTCGGTACTCTCAAACTTTTCATCTTCAAAACTTAGTTAATGCCTTACAAAAGGAAAAGGAGAGTTTTCTAGAAGAAAATGAAAAAGTTAAACGACACTTTAAAGAGTTATATGATTCAATGAAAGTCACGCATGACCAAAACAACGAAAAAATAACGTCTTTACAAAAGGAAATTGAGAATATGAGAAGTCGGGAAATGGGAAAGCGCCACTTGTTTTCAATAAAAATGTTGTCTCAAAGTCACCCTTAGACTGCAAATACATTGTGACAGTTAAATATATTCCTCCTCATCTTAGGAATAATGAACATGCTTTTCATGACTACTGTCCTCACCTTAAGGATAGTCTAGAATGTCTCTGTGAGATTGTCGAAGAGGATTTCATTAACAAACCTCTTGATAGAGAAATTAGGTTTGCTTGCCTCCGGGCCAAACGATCTCAAGAGCTGCTAGAATGTGTAATTGCAACATGTCCTAAATCCTTAGGTGCGAAAGGCAAAGCTGTGATGCCTTGTTCTATGCCTAGTTCCAAGCATTCAAACCATTCTAGGCCTAATTTTAAGAAAGTGAACATCAATGTGTCGTCTAGTAATACAGATCCTTGCACGTCTAGTTTAGGAATGCAAAAAGTAGATCAACCAACTAATGTTCCCATAATTACCTCTACAGAGTAATCGGTGACATTAAAGCGGCGGTCAAAGTCTCAAGACAATACAAGGAATGATAGGACCTCGCAAGCTAAAATGTGCATTGGAAGAGAGTAGAAGACCAACCTAGGAACTTTAAGCTTGAGTTGAATAAAACGAATCGTGTTGATTCTAGTATTAGCCTTAGGCGTACTATAATTAATTCAATTACGATACTTGTTTGCAAACCTTGTAATGATGTGCGCTTGAATTCATTGCTAATCATGAATGTAGTGTGAATGCTTTGTCTAATCTTTGTCAAATGCCCGTTAAAATTGTTAAGAGTAATAATCGTGCAAAGAAAGCTAAAAGGCAAAGACGAAAGATTGTTAGAAAACAGTGGAAACCCACAGGAAGAACATTTATAAAGATAGGTTATTATTGGATACCTTTTGGCCATAAGAATAATCAGTTTTGCCCTCAAACTGCTAAGACTATGCCCACTAGAAAATGGATGCCTCCTGGTAGAACTATTCCCTTAAGAAGTGAACATACTTTGAATAGGTCAAATACGAGACACCAGACATTGCATCTATTCCCAATGATTCCATTGCTTCTACTTCGATATGGATGTTTCTATTTCGATGTGGGTGTTCCAATTACTGTTACTAACAAAGTGGAACCCATTCTTGCATGGGGATCCCAATTATCCAATTATCCATTCTTGTCGTGTTCAACTGCAGGATCGTTCAAATCGTTACGTGGTACTTGGACTCAGGTGTTCCAAGCATATGACCGGAGACCGGTCGCTCATGAACCGTGAGCAAATTCATCGGGACAGTTAGATTCGGGAATGATCATTTCCGTGCAATTAAGGGTTATGGAGATTATGTTATTGGAAAAAGTGTTATCTCCAGAGTGTATTATGTGGAAGGTCTTGGTCATAACTTGTTCTCTGTTGGTCAATTCTGCGATTCCGATCTAGAAGTAGCCTTAAGAAAACATACTTGTTTCGTTAGAGAACTTGATGGTAAGGAACTTTTAAGAGGCTCACGTGGTTCAAATCTATACACCAACTCTATCGAAGATATGATGAAGTCTTCTCCAATTTGCTTGTTGTCAAAGGCTTCCAAAACAAAGTCATGGTTATGGCATCGTCGTCTCAATCATTTGAACTTTGGCACCATCAATGATCTCTCCAGAAAGGACTTAGTTGTAGGTCTACCTAGACTTAAGTATGAAAAGGATCATCTTTGTTCAGCATGCCAATTGGGAAAAAGCAAAAAGTATGCCCATAAACCCAAACATACAAACTCAGTCACAAAAGTTCTCCATACTCTTCATATGGATCTGTGCGGCCCAATGAGAGTGCAAAATACTAATGGGAAGAGATATGTGTTAGTAGTGGTTGATGACTACTCCAGTTTCACTTTGGTTAAGTTTTTGAGGACGAAGGATGAAACTCCAGATGTTATCATTAAACTCATTAAATAACTTCAGATCCGTCTTAACAAAATAGTTCAAATCGTCCGTACTGACAATGGAACTGAGTTTGTTAATAAAGATCTCAATGAATTTTATGGAAATGTTGGAATCAGTCCCCAAAGAAGTGTCCCTCG
This sequence comes from Chrysanthemum makinoi, assembly GCA_910596185.1. Lineage (NCBI taxonomy): Eukaryota > Viridiplantae > Streptophyta > Magnoliopsida > Asterales > Asteraceae > Chrysanthemum > Chrysanthemum makinoi. The sequence continues at coordinate 124,479,933 of OU343219.1, forward strand.
AACTCCTCAACAGAACAGTGTAGTTGAAAGACGAAATCGAACTCTTGTAGAAGCTGCAAGGACAATGCTTATTTACTCAAAGGTTCCAATGTTTCTATGGGCTGAAGCTATTGCCACTTCTTGTTACACTCAAAATCGATCTCTAATTCACACTTCTCATGGAAAGACTCCATATGAACTTGTCCACAATAGAAAACCTGATCTATCATACCTTCGTGTGTTTGGTGCCTTATGTTATCCAACTAATGATGGTCAAGATTTAGGAAAACTGAGAGCTAAAGCGGACATTGGAGTTTTGTAGGCTATGCACCAAACAGAAAAGGTTACCGAATCTATAACAAGAGAACCCGAAATATCATGGAAACAATTCACGTCACGTTTGATGAGTTGACCGGTCAAATGGCTCTTGGACATTCCAGTTCTGGACCCGCACTTCAAAACAGTCCCATTGGTTCATCTCTTGTACCAAACTCCTCTTCAGTAACTCCATATGTACCTCCCTCAGAAGATGATTTAAAGAAACTGTTTGATCCAATGTTTGATGAACAATTTGAGCCAAGTAACAATGATATGTCAATCCAATCAACAGAGGCTTCTTCTATCCCTGTCAATGAAATTAACCCTTCAACTTCTATGTCATTAAGCCAAGAAGCGCTGTGACCAATCTGGTTCATCAACAAATCTTCAATCATCAAGTGTACATCATGGAAATGCTTCAGATTCACAGGATGAAGTCAATCCCTTTGCTACTCCCGAAGATGCTCCATTTGAAAATATATTTGCTCTGAATCATCATCAGAACCATCTTCTACAAGAGACGTCGACTCGCTACTTCAGTCCCTCAACAACACCACATGAACACCTAAGAAAATGGACTCACGATCATCCATTAGACAACATCATTGGAAATCCCTCTCGTCCGGTATCCACACGGAAACAACTTGCAACCGATGCCTTATGGTGCTTCTTCAACTCCGTACTCTCTAAGATCGAACCAAAAGATGTTAAAACCGCCATGAATGAAGACAATTGGTTCAATGCCATGCAAGAAGAAATTCATGAGTTTGATCGACTCGATGTATGGGAATTAGTACCGCTCAGTTGTGCTATGATCATTTCTCTCAAGTGGATCTTCAAAGTAAAGCTTGATGAGCATGGCGATGTTTTAAAGAATAAGGCTAGATTGGTTGCAAAAGGATACCGTCGGGAGGAGGGCATAGACTTTGAAGAATCATTTGCTCCAGTGGCTCGAATCGAGGCAATCGGAATATTCTTGGCTAATGCTGCAAGTAAGAACATGGTAGTCTATCAGATGGATGTAAAGACGACATTTCTGAACGGAGATCTTAAAGAAGTCGTCTCGTCACCAACCTGAAGGCTTTGTGAATCCAGAGCATCCTACTCACGTTTATCGCTTGAAGAAAGCTCTTTACGGTTTAAAGCAAGCTCCAAGGGCATGGTATGATATGCTATCAAAGTTTCTTCTATCTACCGAATTCAGCAAAGGAGCAGTTGATCCTACTTTGTTCACCAGGAAGTCAGGCAAACATTTAATTCACATTCAAATTTATGTTGATGATATCATCTTTGCCTCGACTGACCCCAATGAATGTGATCGTTTTTCAAAAGAAATGGGTTCCAAATTTCAGATGTCAATGATGGGACAAATGTCATTTTTCTTGGGATTACAAATTTCACAAAGTCCCGGAGGCATTTTCATAAATCAATCTAAATATGCAAATGAGATTTTAAAGAAATTTGGATTTAATTCAAGTGACCCCGTTGACACTCCCATGATTGAACGAACCAAGCTTGATGAGGACCACTCGGTATCATGGTAGACCAAACGAAATATCGTAGCATGATCGGATCCCGATGTACCTCACGCCAGTAGACTGATATTACGTTATTTGTGTATGCATGTGTGCTAGATACGGCTAAGCCTACCAAAAAGCACCTTGAAGCGGTTAAACGGGTCTTTCGGTACCTCCAAGGAACCATCAACATGGGACTTTGGTACCGGAAGGACACCGGTATGTCACTAACACATATGCAGGATGCAGATCATGCGGGTGTCAAGATACTCGTCGAAATGCGTGCGGAGGAGCTCAATTTTTGGGTGATAAGCTTGTGAGCTGGTCTTCAAAGAAACAAATGAGTACTTCTATTTCCTCTACAGAGGATGAATACATAGCCATGTCATCTTGTTGTGCTCAAATCCTTTGGATGAGATCCCAATTATCGGACTATGGCTTTGAATTCAACAAAATCCCTCTGTATTGTGATAATAAAAGTGCTATTGCTCTCATGCAACAATGTTCAACACTCAAGAGCAAAGCATATCGACATTCGACATCATTTCATCAGGGAACAAGTGGAAAAAGGTGTGGTGGAACTCTATTTTGTGAGGACTGAATACCAGTTAGCAGACATCTTCACCAAAGCTCTTCCAAGAGAACGTTTTGAGTTTATTCTTCCACGACTTGGCTTGAAAAGCCTTCAACCAGAAACACTCAAACGTCTTCAGGAGGAAGACGAGGAGTAAAGGTCTTTCTTCATCTATCTCTTGTAAATATTTATTCGAAAAACAAAATACAAAATTATAAAATCTTCAAAAATCAAAAAAAAAAAAAAAAAACTTGAAAATTCCAAAAAATATTGTCTTTTTATCATATTTTTATCGATTCGAAAAATATCTACGGTTTTTGTGCTGTCATTCAAAGAATGACACGGGACTTTAGATGTTGTTCGAATGTTCATATTAAAAAAAAAATCAAAAAATCAAAAAATATTTTTGGGAGAAAGTAAAACTATGGTTTATTGTCATTTCAGGCAATAACCCGCTCTTTAATGAAAGAACAGAGCAATGCGTTAAATTGGTTTTCAAATCTCATGCTCTGATTCTATAAAACAATCACCTACTATCTAATGAAAACTAATTGCTTTGAAAATTTACTCGGACTCAATTTTTGAAAATCATCAGTACTTAACAGCTTGTCAAAATATCTATCTCTCAATCAACAACTTATGTCATTGATTGAGGGGAGAATGATTTTTCAAATTAAATCAAAAAGTGTATTTTTCAAACAATGGTACCGGACCTTGGTTACTATTATGTTTTCAAAAGATAATCATGCATGTTTAATCAATGGAGTTTAAAGTCTCATAATTCGATCCTTATCAGTTAAAACGTTTTCATAATCTAATCACAATTCTCCTTAAAAGCTTTCAAAATCAATCTAAATCTACAGAGATCACAAATCTCAATGATTTGATAATTGTGATCGGGGGAGAATTTGTGATTTAAATTGGATTTAAACCGATGATTCGGCAAATGGTTTGCAAATGGTTTTATAAGGATGTACAAGTTATCCTCCCCGCATGTGATAAACGATTTCAATTTTTCCATGCACATGTTGAGGGGGAGCATCTATCTTAAAACATAAAGACTTGAAACGTGATCAATGTTCAGGTTCTCTCTTGTATGTGCAATAACTCTTTCAAACCTCGAGGCACATATTGAGGGGTAGCAAACTTGTGAAAACCTCATCCTTCCAAAATGCTTTATCTACTTGATTTGATAAGGGAAGTGTTGTTGATATCTTTTAGAAAATAGAAATCACAGAAGTTAATTCTTCCTCTTGCCTCCGTGTGCTAAACGATTTCAAATACATGATGCACATGTTGAGGGGGAGCTCTCTTTCTAAAAATATCAAAAACAATTCAGGTGCAAAATTCTTTGATAAAATATCACAAGCATCTGGATTAATTTTTCTAATGGTTTTCAATCGGTTCCAATGGCAGACGAACAATACCAAATAGACCGACCAACTTTACTTTATGTATGGTGATATAAGGATGATAAGGTTAGGTATTTGTTCCCATGATCCGCCAGAACCGGAGGGATCTACCCAAGGACTATCCACTAGTTAGTGTAGAGTTCTTAGGTATGATGATAAAAGGAGAAAAATGAGATATGGGAAGAGTGCGGACTGAGACTTAGCTAGTACTGGAATAAACCCAACAAGGTTCTAGTTATGAAGTCTCGGTAAGCACTGAAGGGGTTGAAGAATGAAAAAGAATTGAATGTGAAAAAGGGTGAAAACAAATAGCCCTCCATTTATTCAACCTTAGGGCAGAAACCGGGTTCAATTCATATACTACTGATGGCAACATCGGTATTGAAGACAAGACGTCATGGACCCAGTGATGCACTGCACTTAACTTCCCAAACTACTCAAGTTCCTCTTAAAAGGACTTGTTTCATTCTCACGAGGAACCGACATTATCTATCAACTTTCTCTTAGAGATGGTTGATATTGAAGAAGGAGACCCTCTCCCTAGTCTCCGTTATAGGATCCAAATATGCACAAATTGAGTCTAGAGCCACGAGATCATCAATAAATCTCATTAGGACACTTTCAATGAAGACTCTCTGTTTCACACAATGTGGAAAGAGAGATTATATCTTGAGTCCTACGCATTATCTTTGTGGTATTTCCAGAACATCTGAGTGATATGCAATCATATTCACAATGAAGATGGAAAGCCTTCTGGAGCCAACATCAAACAAGCTCCGGTTGGGTGGCATGTGAGATCTATTCTATAGATCAACCATGTGACAACTGAGCAGAAACAATGGGGCGATTCAATCTTTTGAATCAATCCGGTTCAGGTTATGGATTGACGGATACCTTTGAAAACCGGTCGTTATGCTCAAAAACTCTTTTCTCTAGCACATCGATCGTGTACGAATATTTCAATTTAAAAGGTGTTTATGATTGATAATTGATTTTCATTAAAACCTTCGTTGTATTGAAAAAAAACAATTTCTATTGAGCGATACTCGATTGTTCTTCAAATATCTTTTCATCAATCAGTGAATCTCTATTCGCTGGTTCACTCACTCCGTGTTGTCTTCTTTGAGACGTTCGGTTTGAGAACGACTAGAAGCATTTGCAAAACCTGTCAAGGAAATTCTTGAATTATACCGATCACGAGCGTACTTGTCTTGATCAACGGGAACCGTGGGCGTGTACCTCAATTCGGCGAAAGTGGTCAAAGACACTCTCGCGCTTTATTGCTAAATGTTGTATGCGTGCGTCGGCGTTTGCGGTGATCGAATGGAGCGGTCAATCTATTGCCGCATGCTCACACATCACATTCATGTCCAAAGAAATCATGATTAGTGCATCAATGACTCTGATATTATCACTCCATGCTCTGCTTTCTGCTGCTAATATCATGAATCAACGAAAGCTTCCGCTACTCTGATAAGAAGAAATCATGATCGAGAATGTGAGCATGTCGGTCCAAATGTCACAACATCACATAATACCAACACCACAAAGGAAGAGTCAGAGATTTAATGTGGTTGTTGATCTCAAAGCTGGCTCAAATCTCATTATCACGTGGATCAGTAAAAGACCTCCACTTGGATTAACCAAACATGCAATGTGAAGAATCAATAACTACGAGCTACAGAGCAAAGTACTACATCAAGAGTGCAAGAATAATTTATAATGTAATATCTGTTTGTATTCAATGTAAGGTTAATGTGTGTTTGAGGTGACCTCCCTTAGGGGGAGATTGTTAGGAATTAGAAATTCCAGGTATAAAAGAGTCGGTCGCCTCAAGTATATATATTCGTTAGAAAGCTCGTAGTCGTAGTTATTTAATGTTAAGTAGTATTTAGTTAAGTAACACCGTGGAGGACGGACGGGTCTTTACCCACTGTATGCCTGATCCACAGCCTGTTGTGTGGCGTTTTATTGTAAGACTATAAATACTCTCTACCTCCCAAGGTAGAGAGTTGGAGCTCATAATAAGATTTTTTTTTCTCTCACTAAGTTCCCTAAACCTCTAACTTTCTCTCTCTAAAAACCTTCTTGTACGCCACTTGTGATTATGGTTTAGTGTGTTTGTGAAATCCAAGATGTTACACTTATGAACTTTTATTCAATTATTTAGTGTTTTATAAACTCTTAATATGTCATTTAATCAAGTAAGCAAAATATATATTTCACATATTAAGTACTACAATACTAGGAAACTTCATGTGAGGGGCCTCTTCGGGGTGAACGTACTGACGAGTTATTGGATTTACGGTAGTACGATATATATAAACTAAACACGTTTTCACAAACTAAACCATTTCTATAAACGACATACACGAACATTATAAACTACCATGTACTACATCATGATCAATATAATGACTTATATAGACACGTTTATGATTTCACATCATTATTCCAAAACCTAAGATGCAACATCATATTCTAAGTTGCGTGTAGAGGTTTTCCCGGCTTATCCATCAATTTTGTTAAAGCACTAAACATCATTAACTCACGGTGAGTCATAGCCCTCTTTTACTTGTTTTGATCTACTTTGGGGGAGATACATTCTATTTTTACATGAACACTACTACTTGCAAACTGTATGTTTTATCTGAACTAAATGTTTATTTATGCTAAATAACATTATTTCTATACTTAGAGTTTCCATATTAGGACCATTAAGCACTATGACTAGTGAGTACGAATATTATGGTTAGATCTGTTGGGATCAAGTGTAACTATTATTCAAGTGTCGGTCACTAGTATAGTAATAGGTTGCTAATTAGGCTTATATGTTTGCTATTACTGCTAGGCTTATGTAGTAAGCCCATGAGCCTATCCAAGGCCCAAACGAACATAAGGAAAGGACTAGATGTGTTGCCCTAGCTCCCTTGCCTATAAATACCTTATAAACCCTCTTAGGAGGGTGTTGGTTCCTTTAATTTTTTACATATTATTTCATTATACTTGTGTGTGAAAGAATCTGACCACTCTATGCTTTCTCTCTTCTTATTTACATCTAAACATACTTGTGTTATCATATTATGGTGACCTAACAGTGGTATCAATCGCCAAATAGTTTTTTGGAACGTGTTTTTGTTTCATTTTTGGTTATACGGAACAAGTTCTTCACGTTTTCTACCTTTCTTACACATAAACTTTGGTTTTGGCACTCAAATCTTGAAGCTTGGAAAGTTTTAAGCTTGTTATAGTGTTTAGAATCTTAGTTTTGGCAAAAAGTTTGGAACTTTACGTGTTTTACAACGTTTTTCACTCGTTTCTTTTATGTTTATCAAGTTTACGAATAAGCTCAAATTTCACTTTAGGTGTTAAAGTTTAAAACTTTCTTGTTATTTAAGTGTTATTGAAGCTATTCATCAAAAGAATCAAGTGTGCAACGCGTTTTAGAGCTTAAAAAGTCGTTTTGGAGATTTCTGGTGACTTTACGAATAAGCAAAACCCTTATCTTACGAGTAAGCAAACCCTGATTTTACGAATAAGCTTTACGAACAAGCCGAAGTTTACGAAAAAGGAATCTTACGAACAACGAATTTTCATCAGAATCTTTAAAGTTATTTGTGACTCAGTATTTCCCTTGCTTGGATAAGCTTGTGAAATACTTCGACTTGTGGATATCTTTCTTACTTGGATAAGTTTGAAAGACTTTTGGTTTTTTACCTATTCTTACGAATAAGGTCAAACCTTACGAGTAAAGACTTTACGACTAAGATCATATCTTACGAATAAGTTCCTTTATAACTAAGCTTTGATTTTACGACTAAGGTTACGTATAAGCCACATAAGTTTATGAGTAAGATTAGCTTACGAGTAAGTATCAGTTTACGACTAAGAGGCAGTTTACGAGTAAGCACCATTAACCTTACGACTAGAGAGTTTACGAAGAAGACCACCTTTCAACAACAAATCACGTTTCAATCATCTACGAAGATCTATCATCAACACCAGTTTAAAGACGTCTCAACCACCATATTCCAAATACATTCCTCACCAATATCCTCAACAGTAACAACAATATCCTCAACAACAATTCCCGCAACAACCACAACAACAATTTTATCAACAACAACAATCATTTGCACAACCACAACTACAACAATTCCATCAACAATTCCCACAACCTCAGCAACAACAATGGTCTCCACCTCAATATGTTAATGATTCCACTATAGGTTCTGTACACGATGGATCCGAGAAAGACAACCAAGTATCCGCGAGCGCCAACCAATCATGAAGTGAACCTTCCCTTGGTTTTCTGGCTCTATCAAAACAACCTTGGATTGAGGCAGAAAGGGAAGACTCACTTGAAGAGTCTCCAGAAAGACAAGAAGGAACGACCAGCTGTTCCAAGTAACACTGCTTCTCAACAGGGGATAAATCATCAGAGGGTACCTCGGGACGAAGCAAACGAATGATGTCTTCAACAGAAGAATCCTTGAGAGCCTCTAAAGAAGAAAGCAAAGGAAACTAGAGACCGCGGAGCACTTGAAGAGCATTTTCATAGTTAGCTTTAGCAGAAGGATTAAAAGCAGCAACGCGGGAAAGTGGCGTATTGGCCGTACCATGAACATGCCTGGCAACAAGCCCATCTTGCATACCTTTATCAACAGCACAGCTAATAGCATTAGCCAATGCGTCCAGGTAGCCTTGCCAACGCCAACATTCAGATACGGCAAGCTTGAAGCCTTCGGACAATAGCCAACGACGAATAGACATAGCAGTAAGCAAGCTCTGATAAAGTTTTTCCTCCAAATACATGGAAACCTTAAGAAAGAGCTCCTTCAAGCAAGTTAACTCTGAAGCATAAGGACGGAGCTCCGAACATTCTCTATCCAAAACTTGTACATAACAAAGAAAATTCTGGAGGTCAATAAAAAAAGAGAGGGGAAAAGAAAAAACAAACACAAAAACAAACAAGAAAACCTGTTTAGTAAGCTTAGCGTTGCGGGATTCAAGAGTAGAGGTAGCACATCGTAAACGTTCAAGCTCAACATCCTGACTGACAGAAGAAGCTTCCAACTCTTTGATCTTGGCACGTAACACTTCATTTTCTTTGACAGCTGCCCCTAAAGATTATACCTCACCGCGAAGATACAACATCTCAGACGCATTTGATTCAGCCTGAGCCAATTAGGACTCGAGTCCATGAATCAAGTTAGCTTGAACATCGCACCTGGCGGACAATTTCTCCTTCTCTCGCAGATAATGTTCTGCATGAGTCCATAACTCAGAACCAAAGCACAAATGGCGAGCTGACAAAAGGTCAAAACCTGAAAATAAATCGTCAGGGCTCATTTCACGAAGTAGAGAAGAGAACTTCGGAGGAGCAACACCGTCAACAATCTCGCGGCAGTCCAAGGGATTGTCAAGCAGAGACCCGTTCAATACTTTCCACTCCAGATGATGGCGCTCCTGTGAGCACAGGGGGTCAAACTCAACAGTAGTCTGGGCATTACAAGCCAAAGGTCGGCCAGCAGAAGGTCCAACAAGATCTTCGGCATTACGGTTAGCCCCTCCAATGGAAGAAGAATTGAGAAAAGGGGAAACATTCTTCAATATAGGAGTAGTAGCCGGAACAGTTGTAGAAACAGTAGTAACAACACCCAAAAGATTCTCGGACCTGGCACAAGAAGTAATCTCAGCTCCAGCAGCAGCAGTACTAGAATCAGAAGAAGAATCAGAAGAAATAACCAACCTTTCAGGAGAACCGATATCAAGTTGATGCTTGAAAGAAGAACCAACAGAAAACCCAACCTCACGCTCAGGGTTGGTGGAAATAGAAGAAGTAATGAAAGGACCAGTGTGGGAGCAGCATAGCCTAGCTCAACCTCCAAAACGCTACTATTTAACAATTCCTAAAAGCCACCAACAGGAATGTTACTGCTGGAGGCACCTGATTGAGATCCAAAATGAGGCCTCTTGGCAGGACTAGATGGTCCCGGAATACTAGACAAAGGCCCCTCTTTTCTCTTCAAAAGACCAGAGGAAGAAGGGTTAGCATCAGAACCTGTAGCATGAAAAGATGATCCACCGCCAGTATCAACACTAGCACCTTCCGGATCAAAAAGAAGATTAACGTCAGCCTCCAACTCACCATCCGTGCGAGCAGGAGCAATATGGATAAGTGGCACGGTGCGACGAAGAGCAACTTCAATAATAGGCGGTTCCCCTTCACGACGCGGACGGGTAGTCATCAGGGCCTTTAGAGGCTCCGGGGACTGAATATACTCAGACCAACTTACCAGTTTGATCTTCATGTAGATACTCAGGGTACACATCCTCACCCAAAGTATAATAACGACTCAAACCAACATAGCAAAGAAAGGGCTCAGGGAGGGCACAGAAGGGATAAGGATTAGCAGCAAGAGCAGCAAAATGGTCAGCATTGTACTCGTCAGGACGAGGAGCAGGATCTTTAGAAATATTCTTCCTAGAATGCCATGGGAACAAGACAGGACAAGCAAAGGCATCAACCCAGAAAAATCGATCATTCCAATTTTTGACAGAATCAAGAGATTTAGTAAAAGGGAAGGGACACCATCGCGCTTGCCAAAGGAAAACCACCCTTTCAACTTCGAGTTAACATAAAAACAACGAAACAGAGTAACAGTAGGAGTAATGTTAAGAGCACGACATAAGATCTCAAAGTGAGAAACTCTACACGCGCCAAGAACCGATTGTTGAGAAATATTAATGCGATAATACCTCAGTAATTCAACAAGGAAAACATACAGGGGCAGACGAAAATTGGCAAGATAAAAAAAACGGGTGTATAAGCTAATCTTCCCAGAAGGGCACTCATGCATCGTACACTTACGGTCAGGAAGCTCCGGATGTACCTCTGGTGGAATGTTGTAAGTCGCAAGGAAGGAGCCAAATGACCCTGGAGGGGTATTACATTTTATATCAACAATCAAAGCCATGGCGGGTGGATCAAGGGCAGAAGGATGAAAATTTTTTTTATTGTTTTTTTTTTCAAAGGAGAGCAACAAACGGCGATGGTGCAAAGATGGAGCAATATTTATAATAAAGAAAAACCTAGAACCAGATGATGACACGTGCAAAGGAAAGATAGAATGAACGGCCAAGATAAAAAATAAAAAAGGACGTGTGGAATAGTAGGTCACGTCAGTCTGAGAAAATGAAGAGTCAACAAACATCCACGTCGCACGAAACGCTTCCTAAGTAAAAGAAAAGGAAAAAGCACAGGATAACACCACGTCATGGTCAAATCTACAGTCTAGTAAGTACTTACCGCACGTAACAATATCCGCATGCTGTCAATACACTAGACTAAGGGGGATTGGGTGACGTGCAATTCCCATCAATAAAGAAAAAAGTTGTGGGACAGCAAAACGTTTAGTCAACTTAAGTCTAGTAGTGTCCACCGCATACACCAATGTCCGCACGCAATGGACATACTAGACTGGGGGGACTTGATGACGTATAGTATGTATTACAGGCCTAAGAGGCCCAATACACACTATACACACACTGGGCTCAGGCCCAATGATTACAAATTCTAGGCCCACAGTAAGCCCAATAGCTAATTTGGCTATGGCCCAGGCTTTGAGATGCTCGTAAGGCACATGACGGGCTGAACCTTCAACCGTCAGATCCCTTACGTCCGCATCTGCGATCAACATGCAACCCTTGTCCGCCAAGGGTCCGGCTCCGGCAACTAACCATTATATGCGAGAATCTAGGAGGCCCCAGCGGCAAACCTCGCCTATAAAAGGGGCTCTAATCCCCACACAAGGTACAACTTTCTCTCTCATAATAACACACACTTCTACTTTCCCTCTCAAGAATGTGTACTTACTCTCATGCCGGAGTCTAATCGTGAGGTCCGTCCCCACGGTAAGACTAACGGTTTACCTTTCTTGTGCAGGGATCTCATTCAAACTACTTGAATTAGTATAAGATCAACCCACCAAAGGCTTACCGGCCCAGTCCAGTAAGCTATGTCCAGACCTTCTATAACCCATCACACAAATTGTACTAACACTGGACAAGTTTAAAGTCAAGAAGATGACGAAAGGGGAATTACGCCGGATCAAGAACGATGCGTTCCAATTGCGAAAGACAGTTCCAGAAGTGCTGTTGAAGTCGAATACCATCTCGACAACATTGCACGAGCCATGTCTAACAACATTGAATGGCTAAACCCCGAGTCGAACATCAACTTCTCAAGAAAGGATAACACTCCGTATTACACAGATTGGACCAAACCACTACCAACCATTGGCCGACCAGAGCAACCAAAGATTCCTTACCGCTTCTTCTTTAACAATGACCTCGAGTTTCTACAACACGGTAGCGACATAAGCAAGAAGTACGCTACATCACTAACCTTCAACATTCCAGCTGCAATCTTCTCTACCAATGTAGCCATTGAGGAAGAGGCCACCAAACTGTTCATTGACAAAGTGGTGGACTATGATATTGATGCTAAGTATGGAATTCACCATTGGCCATCAAGGAGAAGTTTGTATTATAGAAGCTGCTAAGTTCAATGGTCGAACAAGGAGGTGTTTAGTGATAAGAAGATCGTTGCTATTATGAACGTCTCTTTGGCTATGAAATGGGGTTATTCATTCTTGAAGGAAATCAAAGTCAAACGACAAGACGAACAAGAATATGACTTCACTGAGGCTGATTTTCCGAGATTGTCGCTCAACGACATTGAAGATATATATCTTGCTAAGGTACACGGACGGATGAGACAATTCTCCACTAGCATTCAGCTTCAGTACATCACAGCCTTACTGATATTCATTCGAAGCAAAGTAATCCAAGAACGTGTTGAAGATCTCCAGCTTGGGTCAAATCATACCAGAAAAAGATCAACCTTACACAACCGTTGTTACACTTTCCCAACATCAACCAATTGTCTCAGTACACCATCATGAAGAAACCTAAGTTTGGAGCTGTTTACCGTAGTGAACTACACCATAATTGCTTCATGGCGTACGACGAGATTCATAAGTTCTGCGATCACACATTGAAGATGGTTAGAGATGGGTTAGCGTACCGGTTAAAGGATATTAAGGCAGGTATTAGGTCAAATAAGAGGTGGAATACAGAGGAAAAGAAGGAAGCTAAAAGGATAATCAAGAGGCTGAATGAAAGGATGTTTCATAGGGATCAGATGCGGAGATTGGAGAGCTTTATGGGCAGAAGACAGAGCTTCTCGATTTCAACATATCAACGTGAAGAGAGAACTCCGGGTCTACTTGAGTAATTGTTTGGTACTCCTAAAAAACTCTTGATTGTTATTTGGATTGATTGATTTATTATTCATTATGGCTTGTGCACACATCACAGTGTACAACCCGTACTTGTAATGAAAGGACCCTGTGGTACGCATCAGTGCCACAATCCTTATAAAAAGAGCGAAAGCTTCATACTTTTGAGTAAAACTTATCAAAACTTTCATCATTTTCAAAGTTTTGCTCAAAAGAACAAGTACTTCCCCTTATGTTTTCAAAACTTCAAAAGTTAGTATTACTTGTTGAGGGGGAGTATTTGCTAAAAATCTTTGTTCACAAAATGTTCTTCGTAAAAATCTTCCCACAAAACTCAAAATGGAAATATTCGATATCAAATTTCATCAAAAATAACATTTATATGCCATTTTTTAGGGGGAGAAAAATTTTGTGATGCAAATATTTTTGATTGTGATTAAATCTTCATGTGAATAGACTTAACCAATGAATTGACGAGATCTGAAATGTCATAAATCGAAAAGATTTGTCTTCCAAGACTTATCCGAGTAGATCGTACCCACTCGAGAAACTCTTGATAGACATGAAATTTGACGGGTTTGACAACCTATTCACGGTTTGTCCACACCTTCAAGGTAGTTAGAGGTCTCCGCTCAGGAAAACCAAAGCGCACTAATTTAGTCAAGAGCCACGAGATTCATCAAAAGATCTCTTAGGAACACTTGACATTTCATCACTTGTCGTTCAACATTAAGGACGCAAGTGATACATTTTAGAGTCCTTCACAGATCTTAGCAATCTGTCGAGAACATTTATGAGGGGATTCACAGTTGTGATCCTCAGTGATTGAATGGAAATTCCTGCCAGGGTCAATATCAAACAGCCCTGACAGCAGGTCGCTTCGGTAACTCCTTGTGGGTTACGCTTAGTGTTGTCTCAAACGGTCTACAGTGTTGAGGTGATGCTTCGGTGTACCTCAGCGACTCACCTGAACTGTAGATGTACTTTGGTACATCGTGTTATCCTACTTGAGGGACTCCAGTTCAGGAACATCCTTTGCTAGAATTAGAGATGTGTTTTCTTATGGGATTCGGACGGCTGATTCGCCCGACCAAGGTGAATGGAATCAAGACATTCATCAGCAGAACAATCGTAGTGGTCAATTCTCTAAGAAACGACCACAGTGATCGATTGGTGATTTTCACTAACAAATTCTTATGTTTTCTTCTTATGGATGCTCCTGGGAGGAATGATCGTGCTGATTCTCCTCATGCTCATACCAACAACAAATCAAATAAAGTTCTCTCGATAGGCAACACAAAAGTCAAAAGGATTCTCCATCAACCAAAGAGTCTACAAAGTTTTAAGACTAGAGAACTACATCAAATCTTAAATCCAACGTCAAAGAGTGTGTGAGCATGTTGGAGAAAGACATGGAGACACCTGAGCAACGAAGCTGACCGGATGCAGACGACAACAACATACCATCACCATATCCACACCAGAACAAAGAACAAAAAATACAAAGACGTCAAAGCTGAAAAACTTCAAAAGAAAAAAGATCCTTACTATGGGGAGATTGTTGGAATCAAGACACTTCTTCTCACAAGAAAGAAGAATGCTAGAAGACGTCAAGCAACCGCTATTACATCATCACCAACAACTTATCCAAGATTGCTGGATTCATAACTAACACTTAGGGGGAGATTGTTGGAATCACTCCTAACTTGTATTTCAAGTGTTAGTCATTAATATGTAATAGATTGCTTAATTAGGATTTTATGTTAGTAATTATGGCAAGGCTCATGTAGAAAGCCCATGAGCCTATACAAAAGCCCAATAAGAAAGGAAGGGACTAGATATGTTGCCCTAACTCCCTTCCCCTATAAATAGTCTTGTAGACCCTCATTTGAGGGTTTGTTGTTCACTTCATAATACACTCTACGCATAACCTTTGTTTATCATCTTATCGTGTGTGTTTGTGTGTGTTCATTCGATCACCTCTACCTTATTTCTTACATATTGATCCTTGTGTTATATCCTTGTGTTACATATTGATTCATATTTGAACCAACGGGCAGCCCAAGATAAATAAAAGGAAGGTTACCCGTTGCACAACTTGTAACTCGAGCCATAACATTCACGTCTTCCATTGGCACGCCAACTCCAAAGATGTTTGATTTTTGGAAATTAATTTTTAGACCCGAAGCAAGATAAAAAACTTGGAGCACGTGAATAATGTTCTGTAAATCCCGAGCACTCCAATTTGAAACTATGACTACATCATCAGCAAAAAAAATGGGACAAAGTAAAGGAAGGTGCACCTGCCTTAACACCATGAACTAACTTCGATTGAACCGCCTCTTGTAACGCGATATGCAAGCCTTCCATAACAATAATAAAAAGAAACGGTGATAATGGATCTCCTTGTCGTAACCCACGTTTCAATGAAAACTCCGAAGTAGGACTTCCATTTACTAGAATAGACGTTCTAGCCATCCAGTTTCTCCATTTAAGACCGAACCCAAGAGCTTGTAACACGAAGTCTAAATATTTTTAACTTACCGAATCATAAGCTTTCTCAAAATCAACTTTGAATATCATAAGTTGCTTGTGTCTGTGATTGTTGTACATATAAGTATTTGTTTTAGATGCCATGTGCCAGTAAGTTTAGAAGAGTTAAGATTTAGTTTCTTTGGTTGGTTTGTATTTTGTCTATTTGGGTCTCATCATTTTTTAATTAGCTTGTTAATAAAGGTGAGATGCCTTATATTGTATCTTTGTTTTTGGTCTTTTATAAATGTTGCCTTTCTAAAAAAATAAAAATAAAAAATCAATAACTTCACTCAACATAAGTAAATAAATAAGGCTAAACCCCTACTTAAAATTGAGATGAACCAAAGATGTAAGTAGTTTGAACATTTATATTCAGCATATCAATCGATTTAAAGAGTGTAAGAGTTGACAGACATAAGGGATTATGAGCCAATCAACCTCACCTTATGCAAATTCGTTAGATTTTAAAAGATGTCCATTTCTCATCCAAAATCTATTTTGACGAGTTTATGGCACCCATCATACTCACAGCTTTTGTCATTTCTTCCATCAAAAATCATTATCTTACACTTGATATTTGGTGGAAGTTTAAAATCCCGACACAATTTCGTACACATCACTAATCACTTACATAGTGGTTAAAAACTTCAAAAATAGGTTTTACATTGCAGTTAAGTAAACGAGATGGAACAAAAGATATAATCAATACGGATAGACAAGGTGTGTAATAAATATGATGAAATGTGAAGCCACATCTCTGGAATGTTGGCAAATGGATCAAATTGATCGCTATCCAATCCATTGGAATTTCAGGTTATCTAATCCTAGAGTTCGGGTGTACTTGTTTTAGCCATGAAGTTTGAGTTGTCGATAGAAGCTCTAGCGAAAATTTCCTTGAAGACTAATGAAGTTTGCAAAATATACAAGCCATATGATCAGTTTAATGGATTAACGGACCAACGGTTGATCTCAGCGTCACATTACATGAACACATATTGTAACAAGATGGTAAACGCATCGACAGTTTAGATAAATATGTTAACGTGAGAACAATTTTCAAATATGTTCATAAGTTTTCTAAACATATGTCTCTTACATCAAACTTTTCTTTAGAACGACATAACTTTTTCAAAAGGCAATATTCTACAAATCAAGTATGATCATCTTCCATCAAATCACTTCTTATTTTACTAATTAAAGTAAGTAAACACTAAACCAAACTACGGAGTATTAAAAAGACAAAAGTCCCTCCTACACGTGTTAGACAAAAAAAATTCAACAATGGTCCAACAAAAATCACTATTTTAAACACAAATTAATACTAGTAACTTCATAGTTTAAATTTAATCAGAGTTAACAGGTAAGAGTAAGGTACATGTATGTTTAACCATACCAAGAAGAAGATACAAATATGTACACATCTCCATCTTTATAAATTATAAACACAAACAGTAATCCAACAAAAGCTGTCATCTCTTTTGTTTTAACGCAATCATTCACAGTCCCCACCACCTTCTCAGTGTTCTATATATGCATCCATATCTCTTGTTAGTTTTAAACCTTCCTTCATCAAACACATAAAAAACAAATGATGAAACTCATCATTTTCTTATTTCTAACCCTTTGCTGCTATGTGTCAACAGCAGATGAAAACAACAGCAAAAAAACATACATTATTCATATGTCAAAACACCACATGCCAACAACTTACTCAGATCACACACAATGGTACGACACATCACTCAAATCCGTATCAGATTCTGCCGAAATGATCTACACTTATCACAACGTTATACATGGTTTCTCAACCAGACTCACCGACCAAGAAGCCCAACAGTTGCAAAATCTTCCTGGGATCTTGTCGGTTTTACCCGAGTTAAGATACGAGTTGCACACGACACGCACCCCCGAGTTTCTCGGACTCGAACAAAACAGTGACTTGTTTCCACAGTCTGATAAAGAAGGCGACGTCATTATTGGTGTGTTGGATACTGGTGTTTGGCCCGAGAGTAAAAGCTTTGATGATACGGGTATGGGGCCTGTTCCAAGCGCGTGGAACGGCGCGTGTGAAACGGGGACCAACTTTACTGCTAGCGCGTGTAATAAGAAACTGATTGGTGCAAGGTTTTTTTCTAAAGGGTATGAAGCGACTTTGGGTCCCATCGACGAGTCTAAGGAGAATAGATCTCCTAGAGACGACGATGGTCATGGGACCCACACGTCGACGACAACTGGAGGGTCAGTTGTTGCCGGTGCGAATTTATTAGGGTACGCGACTGGATCGGCGCGTGGAATGGCTCCACGCGCTAGGGTTGCGGTGTATAAAGTTTGTTGGGTGGGGGGTTGTTTTAGTTCGGATATATTATCCGCGATGGATAAAGCAGTTAGCGACAACGTGAATGTTTTGTCGTTGTCGCTAGGGGGTGGTACTGCGGATTATTACCGTGACAGCGTGGCAATAGGAGCGTATGCAGCAATGGAGAAGGGTATTTTCGTAAGTTGTTCAGCAGGTAATGCGGGCCCCACTTCGTTCAGTTTATCAAACGTGTCACCTTGGATTACAACCGTTGGTGCTGGTACTTTAGACCGTGATTTTCCAGCGTACGTTAATTTAGGCAATGGGAAAAACTATTCTGGTGTGTCGTTGTATCGAGGTCCAACACTGCCCAATACGATGCTGCCTCTTGTCTATGCAGGTAATGCTAGTAATTCCACTAGTGGTGCTCTTTGTATGCCTGGTACTTTAATTCCTGAAAAAGTTAAGGGTAAATTAGTACTTTGTGACCGTGGGGTTAATGCTAGGGTTCAAAAGGGTTCCGTTGTTAAGGAGGCTGGCGGCGCGGGTATGGTGTTGACGAATACAGCGGCTAATGGCGAGGAGTTAGTAGCGGACGCGCATTTGTTGCCCGCTACAACCGTTGGGCAAAAGGCCGGGGATGAGATCCGAAAGTATGTTATTTCGGATCCTAATCCAACGGCCACAATTGATTTTGAGGGGACGAAATTGGGGATCCAGCCGTCCCCTGTTGTTGCTTCATTTAGTTCGCGTGGGCCCAACACTATCACCCCGGAGATACTTAAACCCGATGTTTTGGCACCTGGTGTCAACATTCTAGCGGGTTGGACTGGGGCGGTTGGGCCTACTGGACTAGCGGATGACCCTAGACGTGTCGGATTTAATATCATATCTGGTACGTCGATGTCTTGCCCTCATGTGAGCGGACTCGCGGCTTTGTTAAAGGCGGCCCATCCAGAGTGGAGTCCAGCAGCGATCAAATCCGCGTTAATGACAACCTCGTACACATCTTACAAAAACGGTAAAGTTCTCCAAGATCTTGCTACAGGTAACCCATCTACACCTTTTGATCACGGTGCAGGACACGTGGACCCGGTATCTGCCGTTAATCCAGGTCTTATTTACGACATAAACGCGGATGATTACTTTGATTTCCTATGTGCATTGAACTATACAGCATCCCAAATACAGTTAGTGACCAAAAGAAACACCACTTGCGACCCTAAGAAAACATATTCGGTAGGTAATCTTAACTACCCTTCTTTTGCGGTTGTCGTCCCATCGGATTCAACAGGCAAAAGTGGCGGCACCACCGTAGTTAAACACACTAGGACTTTAACCAATGTTGGTTCAGCCTCATCGACTTACAAAGTGTCCATATTTTCGGATAGTAAAACAGTACAAATGTCTGTGGTTCCTAATACTCTGACTTTTAGTCAAGTCAATGAGAAGAAGACATATACTGTGACATTTACAGTTGGTTCGATGCCGATGAACTCAAATGCGTTTGGTCGGATCGAGTGGTTAGACGGCAAGTTTATGGTCGGAAGTCCGGTGGCAGTTAGTTGGTGATGGGTAGGAAAATTTATGCTTTTTTAACAAGTTGTTCAAGACACTCCCTAAAGGCGAGTGGTTTGGTTGTTGATTATAAATTTGGATATCTTTTTCCTGTTTTTGATTTAATTATTGTTATACTGTTTGTTTAATTAGGAGATGGGGTAGATTTAAATGATGTTTTAGGGTAGAAAACATGAAGAATATGTACTTAATAAAGTTGGGAATGTTTTCTTCCTTTTTGTACATCATCTAATATTCAAATTGAAAAATATAATGTCTTTGTTAACATGTTTGTAGATGCTTTGGATTGAAAACTGTTAATGCAGTAGTCGATTTTATATTTAGAAACATCTGGTGTTGCTTATGCGTGTCATTTTGTCTTACCACATGAGACCAGGGACGGAACCAGGGGGTGTCCCGGGACACCCATGAATTTTTGTCTCGTAGTGTTAATTTTGTTATAAAACCTTTATTTTTCTTTAAATGCACCCGGTCCCAAAAATTTGTGCATGTAGTCTTGTTTGATTTCTCATAAATGCACATGGTGACTTTGTCTTCTGGTTCCGTCCCTGCATGAGACAACAATGTTGGAAGATAACTCAAAGGAATGACTCGTTGCATTTAGATATTTTGAAGGGGCAAGTTAGTATTGTGATTTGTGACCATTCGGCATTCATTGCTGATAATGATCGTATTACAAACTGTCTGATTCATACATGATAAATGACCCTCCAACAGATTTAGTAACTAGCGTTAACCTCTCAGTCGACATTTCGATTCCAACACATATCGATGTTGATTTACCAAATCACCTATTATATGTTCACCACTGAAATAGCTAATCGATAATGCATTGAAGATTAAGGACACCTGTGTCACAATCAAGTAAAATGCTTATTTAGAGGGGAAAATGCCATGTTATAGTTTGGTGTTGATATCTAGCTAACTGTCAATGAACTTAATTTTGAAAGTAATGACCATGTTTCTCTGTAAATTAGTCATGCCTCATTTGCGAGAGCAGTAGTTTGTTCTGCCTAAATGAATGAACAATAAACATACGCACCCATGACCCACGCTATTAAAAACCTTTATAAATAGAACATGTTGAGTTATACTTAATTGTTTTAGCCTTTTAGATTCGAGCATAGTGATTACCAACTTCTTAGGATGAATAACTAATGATGGGTCAACCGACAAGGTCCATATGAAAAAAAATAATCACTTGATAACTTCTTCTCTTTTGATATATTCCATGTGCAAAAGGCATAATGATCTACTTTATTCACATATAATTAATCATATAAAGTGACGAACATTCATTTTATTCAACGTCTTCATCATAAATAGAACCGAAGTTTATTCAGTGGACTAATTCGAGTTCCCACACGTATACTATAGAATGAAAACCATCATTCGATATTTCGATGGGCCATCGAAGATGTTGGTCAAGGTTAAAAATATAATATCTCTAGGTTTTTACGAAATGTCAAATAGTAGTACCTGCACTTAATTTTTTATATTGCAAAGTACTATGCGAGTACCCGCGCTTGACAACAGCGGTTCTTACCGGCAAACAATTAACGATATGCGATATTGTGACAAATGTTTCATATTTTTAAAATAAAACGTGAAAAGATAAAAATGTAATCACAAACGGTTGTAACATAAGGTTGTAACATGCGATTATTCAACTCTAACAAAAATTCTTAACATGTACTACATCCGTCCCAAAATAATTGTCCTCTTTTGACTTTTTGAAGTCTTATTTTTTCAACTATAATCTTAAATATTTTCATCTGTGTTATATAATTGCTGTTGTAAAATATATGAATGAATTGGTTTTAAAATGTATTTTTCATTGATATAATTTTCATCAAGTATTGTATAACACAAATAAAAATATTAAATATTAAAGTTGATAAAGATAGACTTTAAAAAGTCAAAAGAGGACAATAAATTTGGGACGAAGGGAGTATTAAACAGCATTAGTCGGATACCCGCGCACAGCGGCGGCGATAAGAATAGTTATATGTGTTTGCTTACCCGTTTAGTGAATTCGTTTCACAACACTTCGAATGTATATGTGTTAGTTGTATGTGTTTGTTTGGGTTACCCGTAGCTTTCCCGTGACATCATTATTCCCGCATATAGAAATACCATCGCAATCTCTTATCTGTCAAACACTCTCCAAAAAGTATATGATTTTGACGAATCAAGCTTATATTAATTGAAATAAAGGTTAAAGTTGTAAAATTTGAATTAAAATAAAATAAATGCACTAAAAATATAAAAACTAAAAACTTATAAAAATATATCAAATGGATGTTGAATTAAAGAGCATAAAATTTTAAAAAATATGGTAAAATTAGATTATAAAAAAAATAAGTAGATAAAAAATATTTCAATTTAAAAATAAAGATGTATTTTTAGTTGAGAAGTGACACATGTCATTTTATAATTGGAGATTCTTATCTTAATTTTTAGTGGTTAGGAGTTAGGTTTGTAGTTTGTTAAGAAGTGACACATGTCATCTCATGATTGGAGCTCATTATCTTAATTTTTGGTTAGGAGTTAGGCTTGGAATGAGGTTTGGCTTTTACATTAATTATAATATAGTATAAATATAAAAATATTTAGTGAGACTGAAAAAGAAAACATTACGCAAAATATCCTATCTAGTATTGTAAAAAAGAGTGTGTCTCATTTGGGTAGTTATGTTGGGTAGTAGTTCCTCCTTTGTAATAGAACTCGGTATCTAGCCTTGTACCGGATAAAGTGTAGACGACGTTGCGATAGGTTTGGTTCTATCTCGTGGAAGAACTCGGTGTCTAGCCTTGTACCGGATAAAGAGAAGGCGACGTTGTGAAGGCTTCTCCACCACATTAAGGAGCTTGTGATGTATAGTGCTTAGAAACTCTCGAGTTGGGTACTCGGGGAGTAGAGTAGGGCAAGGAAGGTGTCCTTGTAGCCGAACCATTATAAATACTCGTGTCGTGGTTTTGTGTTCCTTTACTCTTTATCTCTTGCATTACTTGCTTATATGTTCATCTATCAATATCCAACACACAATCTAAATAGATTAACATAAGCCGATCTAAATACTTTAAAACGAAGTTTTAATCGGAAAAACTATTCAACCCCCCTTCTAGTTTTCCACACACCGGTTGAACCGGTTCCAGTCAATAAAACAGGTTTTTATGTATTTGAAACCCGGTTAGTCCCCCAAGAAGGGAGCTCGTTGATTAGTGAATTAACTCTCGAGTTGGGTACTCGGGGAGTGGAGTAGGGCGAAGAGGAGATTCATGACCGAACCACTATAAATCTTTGTGTCCGGTTTGCATTTTCTTTACTTATCTCTTTACTTTTTGTCTTTGCATTTACCGTTTTATATTTGCATTGCTTTTATGTTTGTGTGTCTTATTACTTATATTGTGTGGTATTTATGTGTGTTTATGTTTGTGTTATGGTAATATGCTTCACTTATAGAATTCCACTATCACTAGTTGTCACAAGACTTTTTGTT
This sequence comes from Chrysanthemum makinoi, assembly GCA_910596185.1. Lineage (NCBI taxonomy): Eukaryota > Viridiplantae > Streptophyta > Magnoliopsida > Asterales > Asteraceae > Chrysanthemum > Chrysanthemum makinoi. The sequence continues at coordinate 124,502,949 of OU343219.1, forward strand.
GACACTTCCCCATATTACGTCAAACTTGATTGGTCATTTGATACAAATGTTTTAAGTTTTAAATGGAAACGTATTCACCCCCTCTACGGTTTCCACAACTCAAAATGCGTTGTGTCTACCCTCTCCTCTCTTGTCTATTCCAAGTATCATCCCATATTCTCTCCTTTTCTTTCTTGATTCTATTCCCTTCGACTACTCGTGCATAACAACCCCTTGTGTCTAGAACTTTAGGATCTCTTGTCCTCTGCCATTTATACACGATTTCCTCCAAAACTATTCCATTCCTATTCTCGTTTCAACCCATGGCTTCTTCTAACTCCTCACGTTTACCTATTTCTATTCTCCGTTCTTCGTCATTTCACCAATCCTTCTTTCCATGATTTATTGGGCCTTGTAACTTCTAATAACTCACCTAAAAAGTTAAAAGAACTTTTCTTTTAAAAGAAATCCAAATTAAAAATCATCACAAAAAGTTTAACACTAAAAAACAGACAGCTGTTGGCGGTCCCTTATCCCGACGGTCCCCTGAACGGTCCCAAATATTTAAGGGACCGTCTGTCCTTTTGAACCAGTACCCCGTTTTTCCTCTTTCATTGTCAGAAAGCAAAACCAAACACACCCTTGTGCAGCAACTGTGGCGAAAAACAACCTAAACCTACTAAATCCTTAATTAACCACTAAATCATCAAATTAAACATACACCAATCAAATATTATCACTCACTACTTCAATCTAATCATCAGTTGTAAGTCATCTCATCTATTTTCCCTTTAATTCGAAACTAGGGTTCATATGAACAAACAATCAATAATTGGGGATATCTAATTTTTCATGTAATTAGTTGTAATTAACACTAAAACTAAACAATATATAATCATTAACACTTAATTTGATGTGTGATTTGATCAATTAAGAATGTTTGGAATGTTTTCAAAATTCACAATTATCCCCAATTCGAATTTCTAAAATCCATCATGTTTGAGAACCTAATAAAAACGTAATAATGCATTGTTAATACATGTCAAAAACATTTTCACAATCATGCATTAACATGGGTCGAAAGTTTTTAAATGAATCATTTTCAAACATAGTTTATTAAGTGAAATTTAAATTAAGTAGTGTTTGAATTATCACATAGGTTTAATCTGTTAAGATTCAAAAACTTGTGCATTAAGATCATGAATTTACACATGATGTTCATAATGATTCTTTTATATAGGTCATTATGTCTAATCAAGGCTTCCACATGTTTGACTATGGGTATGTTTGGCGAAATGGGCTGGGGTTGGGGCTGGGACTTATATTATAAGCCGAAATTAAAATTTGTATTTTTATAAACTTGTTTGGCAAATGGGCTGGGGTTGAGGCTTATTATTGCAAAATTACTAAAAAGGAAATAATTAAATGATTTTTTTGTATATGTTAGATATTTTTGTCGGTAAATAAGTAATTTATTCTTCAAAAGCCCCGGGCTAAAGTTTTTAGCTCATTTTATAGGGCTAAAGTTTTTAGCCGACTTATTTTATAAACCCTTCCATAAGCCTTATGACAAACGAAACTTATTTTATTAGCCGTCTTATTTTAAAAGCCCAAGTCCCAATAAGCCCCATTTAAGACCTTGCTAAACATATCCAATGATCACGAGCTTACTGAAGAATACATGCCTAAAATTTCACTAGAATCAAGTACGTCATCAAGGCATAATAGATCTTCTCATAACCTTGAGTCTCGTTACTTTCACGAAGGACGAGTAGTTGAGTCATCCTTTTCAAATCTTGATCACATAATTACAATGTTATGTCTATAGGATTCGATTGTTTGCTCAACATTAATGAGAAAATTTGTCCTCACTTCATTCTAGAATTCTATAGTCAAGTCAAACTTGTATATAGCAAGGATCAAACTTTTTCTATCAAATTCTCCATCCAAAACCTTGACATATCACTCACTCTTGAGAAATCTGCTCAAATTCTTCATCTTTCGGATCATGGGCAATGTGCCTACACCGAAGGGTGGTCACCTAATTCCCTCAAGAGTCACCCAGAAATATCCAATCCATATCACACATTTATACCTTATCCTACCGAAATCATAGAACACATTCGTCTCTCTCAAAAAGTCCATGGGTATCTTAAAGAGAATGGACAAATTGAGTTTCGTAAGTCTCACTTCTATGACTTAGATCCACTCAAAATTTGTGTAGATGAATTAAATCCAAATCTGCGCAAATTGGGGTGGAAGTCATTCGTGAAAATGCCTTTTGTCTTTCCCATAATCGTGAGCACCTCCCTGCATGTTGTGCTCATATGTTATACTGTCTTTTCACCGAGCAAACTTACAATCTTGTGTACTTTGTGGCAAAAAGAATCGTGAACATCAAGAGTCGACTAGATAAGGCAATACCTTATGGCATGTTGTTGACTCATCTATATCGGTTTGTCATGAACTTCTTTCCCCAACTTCGTAACAGTCACTACTCTCTTGTTGATCCCGTCATGGATCCTTTGAGTCAAAACACTTTCACATCTCTCTTCTGGGAATGTTCATCACCTCATGAGATACATAATGATGATTCTCTCTTTTGTTATGATGTTTCGTCAAGTGATGAAGATGAAGCAAGCAGTTGAAGTGGGCACTAGTCATGAAGAATATAGTAGAATAGTTTTTGAACTAATTAGGATGAGATCTCAATAATCATTTAAGATTTCTAGTTATTTCTTGATAACTTTGGTTTTAGTATGTGTAGTTTTTACTTAACTTAGTTGGATTATGATGTATTTGGTACTCATACTTTAGATGTATTTAGACTTAGTTATACTATAACATGCTAAGATGATTGCCACTAAATTGCATAATGATATCTTGGATGTTAACTCAACTTGATAGTTACATTATGCAGAAATCTAGGTTATTAGATAGTGTTTTTGGGACAAGTTGCAAAAATGAAAAACTAGGTAAAAATATGGAACCTACTGTCGACAGTCCTATAAATACCAGACGGTCCCATATAATTAAGGGACCGTCCCTATGTTTAAGGGACCTTCAACCATGGGTCATGGATTTTTAAACTGTTTCTCTTTTCTACAGTTTTGACCCACTTTATGATTTTCACCACCATTTCCTAAATTGCCAAAACAATTTTTTAGCACTAATTTCACTCATGCATGCTTTACCTAAACCGTAATCCATCTTGATTATTTAAAGAACCTTCTTATTCTTCCTTATCACCATCATCCTCATCTTCTTCTTCATCTCCTACAATGGCCATTTCTTAAACATCCTTACCTCCTCCAAACAAAAGACCTATGATAACCATAATACGACCAAGATCACTCTTCGTTCATCTCACTAAAGAAAACACACCATCACCAAAAACTACCTCTTCTTCTCCACAAGCTCCTAGTACACCCACTAAAACACCCTCAAAAAATGGAACCTCCTCAAGACCTAATCTTAATTCTTTCTCACCTTTTGTTGGTAACTCATCACCATTGCTTAGGCTCTCTATCACACCACCTTCAAACAACAACCTATCTTCCTCACCTAATGGGCCTTTGGATCACACCTCCCTTTCTCCACCACGTTCTCCAATCATGGGACATCCTATTCCCTACAACTTTGTCAATCACCACACTATGAGTTGTGCTTGTTGTTTCCACAACTTCAACCTCATTTCCTCCCTAAAAGATGAACTCATGTTCAACCATCTTGAATACCTCATCTCTCAACCAACTCCACTAGCCACCATGCCACTACATCACACATCATCATTCCACCACCATCTTCTCAACCACTCTCTCCACCTTCTAACTAAACATCTTTATATGTTAAGTTAAAAATAATCATGGATTACCTTTTTGGTCAAGCGTGCAGTATGGATTTAGTTGTCTCTCTAGGATTAGCTTGTAGTCTCTTTTATGTTGTTATAATGTGGTGTAATTCTTACTCTATGTATGAAGTTAGATATGTACAAATTCGTGGCTTGTCTAATGAAATGTGACTCTTTATTAGTATGATTCTTGTCTTAAATGTATGTGGAAAATATAATCTTAACCAACTTTAACATGACAAAACACCAAAGTCACAATTTTAAGCCAATAACACATCCATTGGTGGCGGTCCTATATCAAAAGAATGGTCCCATAACTTTAAAAGACCGTCCCCCTATATTTGGGACCGTCCCAGCTTATGTGATGCTTATCTAACTTCTTTATCAATCTGATTTCTTCTCTGATTTACTATCTCTCTTTCTTATTTAATCTCTTCTTATCCTCCAAAATCCACTTCTTAGTTTATTTATTTCTTTTTTCATCTCCATGTATCCATATACATGTTCTTGCTTTTGTCCACTAACTTGTTTTTGTAGCAAGACACCATTGCTCGATTCCCTTCGTGCCCTCAACAAGGGGGAGCACTAATTAAAGGGGACCATTCTCATCGTCAATTTCTTTCCCTCTAATTATCGGCGACACCGTTTTGATTCTACAAAAAAAGGGAGAAGTGAAACGAAACTTATTTAAAAACTATTAAAACATATTTTTATCTACAATGAGTGTATGTTTTGTAATCATCAAAAAGAGGGAGATTGTGTTAGGAATTATTGTAATAGTATATAATGGTTCCTGCTGATCAGGTTCCTGCTGATAGTTTATTTCATTTCTGCTGATAGAACAATTTCTACTGATAGTGTAGTTACTGCTGATAGTAGTACTTCTGCGGATAGTAGTATCCGTATTGTTAGTAATTAGTTAGGATATGCATGAGTTATTTTAGGAAGTTATAATGCATATCTTTTACGCGTTTTGTAAGCAGCTGTATTAGGGGTTTCTTATAGTATAAAAGAAACCTGCGGCTAGGGTTGATGTACGCTTTTCAAAAACATTATTAGTGAATTAATATAGATCCATAGAGGATCAAAAGTTTAGTTGTTACAATCTTCTTTAACTCTTGTGTTCATATTCCGCGTGAGCATAAGTTTACTAGAGGTTGTGATTACACAGGTATTCTATTTGTTTGTTAAAGGCTTGAAAGATCTATCTGGGACTGATCCAACAAGTGGTATCAGAGCCTGGTGAGAATCTCTCAAAGAAGATTGCCTTACTCTATCTTAAGACCCTAAAAACTCTCTTACAATGACGGATTCAGAAAGTGATAAGGAACATCCTGAGAGCAGCACCAAGACTCAAGTAGTTCAGCAGATCGTTACCACCACCATGTCAAACAACAATGCAAAGTTTCCGTATCTGAAGAAGGACGAATATGAAATCTGGGCAATGAAGATGAAAAATTGGATCACCAACAGTGACTACCATCTCTGGAACATTGTCTTGAAAGGTAACAGTAAGAAGAAGACTGGAAGAGATACTGATGGGAACGTGATAATTCTTCCAGCAGCAACTACTGAAGAACATATTGCACTTCAGAGGGAAACTAAGGCTAGGACTACCTTTATCCAAGAACTTCCAGATGAGCATATGAGTGATTTCCATCATCTTGATGATGCAAGGGAAATCTGGAGAGCAATAAAGGCAAGATTTGGAGGTAACCATGGATCATAAAAGATGAGAAAGACAATGCTCAAGCAGGACTTTCAGGAGTTTACGATTTCTGAAGAGGAAGGCATACACAAAGGGTATGACAGGTTTTAGAAAATCTTGAGCCAGCTTAAACAGATGCGGTCCAAACCTGACAATGAAGAATGCAACAACAAGTTCCTGCGGGCTCTACCTTATTCCTGGAAATAGGTTGCTCTTACTCTCAAGGCAAAGGGTGGCCTTGAATACTTAAGCTTTGATGATTTGTACAACAATCTTAGAACTCTTGAAATTGATATCAGGGGTCATTCCAGCTATTCTCTCACTCCAACAAACTCAGCGTTTGTTAGTTCTACTAGTGTTAACACCAAAATGTCCTATGATGAGAGTCCCACCTAGTCATCAGCAGCAACCACATCATACACCTCTTCTAGAACAAGAAAATCAAAGTCAAGTAATGTGATGGAGGATGTGCTTTACTCATTTGTTGCTAACACTGATCCTCAACAGCAGTTAGCCTATGAGGATTTTGATCAGGTGGATAAGTGGGACTTGGAGGAGTTGGACATAAAGTGGCAGATGGCTATGCTTGCTGTAAAAGTCAACAGGTTTGAGAAGAAGTATGGGAGGAAGATCAATTACCAGGGAAGGGAAGCAGCCAGATTTGACAAAAAGAAGGTCAGGTGTTATGAATGCAATCAGTTGGGTCACTTTGCCAGGGAATGCCCAGATAAGAAGGGAAGTGACAAGAGAAGATATTCTGCATTCAAGCTCAAGGAACAGGAAGATCCTAAAGCTATGGCGTCTGTGGATTCAATGCTCGACTAGACTGCTCATGAATGAAGATAAGGTGGGTAGTTCTTCTCAGATTGGAATGGTTGTTGAGACTGGAGATGCTGCTGAGGAGTTTGCCCTGATGGGTATATCATCTCAGATAAATACTTGTATATTTGGTTGTAATGATTAGTATGATGCCCTAAAAATGGAATTTGATGACATTGATGGCCAATATAAAGAAAACTTTATTCAGCTTCAAGCTTATAAGAAAACTGTTAAAACCTTGGAAAAACAAAAGGCTTGGTTCCAAAAAAATCAATTGGCCCTTGAAGAGAAAATTAGGGTGCTAGAAAGAGATTTAGAGAACACCACTAACTTGTTAAAATTTACTGAGAATGAAAATGTAAAGGTTAATGTAGAAAAATAGGATCTAAAGGCTAATTTAGAAAAAGAGGTGGCTAGACATAAAGAGTGGCAAGAACAAGCTAAGAATCTAAATAAGTTATGGAACAGCTCTATGTCTGTTAAAACTAAAATGGGGCTGGGATTCAAGGATTATATATGTCCAGATGAAGTATATGACCCTAATGATTATAGTGTTTTTGACCCTGTCACTGATGATGAGGAAGAAAAGTATCAAGAACATGCTAAGTTTGTAAAACAAGGAGAAATACATTCATTTCCTTCCTCAATTAATGGTATTGTTAGACCACCTAACCCAGACTCAGACTTGGATGAATCACATATGACTTATGGCCAAAAGTCTAATGACTTATCTAAAACTAGCAGTGAAACTAATGATTTTGTCTCTTGTTCTTCTAATGATAGGACTTCAGAGACCCTTTCTAAAGACTTTTCCAGTTGTGATTCAAGTGACAAGTCTACCACTCCCAAGTCTGCCTCACCCAAGCCTTTGCCTGTCCCAAGAGTTGCTGTTGATGAATCTTCTTCAAAGACAGCTTATTTTAAAAACATTTCTTGTTCTTTTAATTCTGTTGAAAACAATTCAGATTTTGGTTATGGTTTGAATAAGTTTGTTTGTAATAAGACATCTCATGTTATGAACAAGCCTTTTAAGAAGAAATCCTGTCTTGTTTCTGGTAGTACATTACATCTTATTAAAGATTGTGATTTTTATGAGAAACAAATGGATGTTTGTACTAACCAGTAGAGGCAAAGACCAATATGGAATGATGTGACTAATATTCCTCCATTTTTTCCTACTAAAAAACATGTGAGGACTGGCATACCCAATCCTACTGGTAGACCAGTTCCTGCTGGTAAGCCAGTTTCTCGGTAACCCGTTTACGCTAGTAAGCCGATTCTTTGCTGGTAACCCAGTTTCTGCTGACAGACCCTTTCCACCATTTAGGAGAAGAAATGTTCATAGGCCATTAATCAGACCTACTAGCACTTATTTTCAAAATCTATATAGGCCTGTTTATAATGACCCATTATATAAAGGGGGACAAATGGGATACTGCTGTTAAGTCCTCAGCAGGTTGCTCTTGGAGAAAATGCAAACCACATTTAGGGAAAGAATCTAAGAACAATAGTGGATCTCATCAATCTACAGGTTTTTCATCAATGATCCACAAGGCAGGCCCACGTTAGTCATGACTTGGGTCTCCATGTATACTAATGTTGTTGTATATATTTCTAAATTGTAGGATGTTCCTCATACAAATAAAGATTTAGGTATTGTTAATAGTGGGTATTCTAGGAGTATGACAGGGAACAGAGAAAGATTGCATGATTTTGTTTCTCTACATGGAGGCACTGTTACTTTTGGAGGAGGTGATGGCAAGATAACAGGGAAAGGAACCATTAGGACTTCCAAGCTGGACTTTGAAAATGTGTATTATGTAGAAGAACTCAGAAATTTCAATCTATTTTCTGTGTCTCAAATCTGTGACAAGAAGAATAGTGTTCTTTTCACTGATAATGAATTTCTGGTGCTTTCTAAAGACTTTCAGATTCCTGATGACAGTCAAGTAGTGCTGATGGTTCCTAGGAGACATAATTTATATACATTCAATCTTAATGATGTCCAGCGTGAAGGAGATTTGGCTTGTTTGGTGGCAAAAGCATCCTTGGATGAATCTAACAAATGGCATAGAAGGATGGCTCATGTTAATTTCAAAACTATCAACAAGCTGGCAAAACATAGTTTGGTCCATGGACTTCCTTCCAAAGTCTTCACTAATGAGCATAATTGTGTGGCCTGCAACAAAGGAAAGCATCATAAGACTTCTTACAAGTCCATTACTGTAGTCAGCACAATATCAGAACCTCTACAGCTTCTTTACATGGACCTTTTTGGTCCCACATCTATCAGAAGCATTGATCACAAGTACTATTGTCTGGTGGTTACTGATGATTACGGCAGGTTTTCTTTGGGTATTCTTTTTGGGAACTAAGGATGAAACCTTTCAAGTTCTTCAAACATTTATTGCCCTGATTGAAAACCAGCTGAACAAAAAGGTTAAAGCCATAAGGTGTGACAATGGGACAGAGTTCAAAAATGCCTAATTAATTGAACTCTTTGGGACTAAGGGGATAAAAAGGGATAAAAATTCCAAATTATTCAATGTTGTATATTTGTATAGTTGTGTATATTCTTGGTATATTCTGTGTTCTACTAACAATTTTGCAGATTAAGAGTTAAACACACAATCAATAGCAAAGAGAATAAACTTATAACATGAAAGTCTTTTATTTATATTAAATACTGCATCCTAAGATGCAGCATAAAGTTACAAGACTTTCTAAGACTTCTGATCAACATCTGACACCACATCAACATGACATAAGCTTCAACAAAAGAAAAGACCACTCCTAACACCAACTTCCAACCACAAGACACCTACTCAGGCCTCCTTTTTGCCCACTCAGGCATCCTCTGATGTTGTTTCCCCCACCTACTGATAAAGTCCCACACTCTGGGAGCAGCAAGACCAACCACTTGGACTCTCTTCTCAGGGTTTGGGTTGGAGGGTCCTGGCCTTGGATTAGAAGGACCTACAACTGGCACAGAAGAAGGTGGCACAACAGCAATAGGAGCAACATTCACTGGCCTGGAGGATCCACCATTCTCATCATTAGTGTCTGAATATCTTTGAGACAAAGCTGGGCATGGAATTAAGCTCAGAACTGGTATCTTCATACCCCAAGTATGAAGGTGGGGTAGGCAGATCCTCTGAAGAAGTTCCAAGAGGTGCTGGTGAAGGTGGAGGGTTTGTGGACATGAATATCAGGTTGGTGTAGTTGGGTGGAAAGTATTTTAACCATCCATCATTGGATGGCAAACTCTCTGATGAGTTAGAAGAAATTTCGATCGGATGGTTGGGAGAGTTGCTCATTGTGGTAGTGTTGGTGATCGATTGTTGTGTTAGGGTTGTATGGTGTGTATGTGATTTATGAGGCAAGGGGTAGTTTTATAATCAAGGTCAAAGTGTATTCTAAGTTTGTTAGAATTAATGGAAGTAATGGTTTGGTTGGTGTTTGAATTAATAAGGGTTAAGACTGCAGACTTTTAATGCTCAGTTAAGTATAGCAGGGTTTGACTTTTCTTCATTCCTGCTGGTTTTGTGGTTATTCCTGCTGATGGAGGTGGTTTCTGCTGGTAGTGTTGGAATGATAACAGTGGTGAAACTTTCGGTTGTTGCTGCTGTTTGACTAAACGGTTTATGCGGTTTAACTATTGAATGCTGCTGGTTTCGTAGAATTTAGGAATTTAATATGGGATTTGATTACAGTCAAATTGGTCAAAGATTCGTTGCGAGCTTTTTGCCAATTTAAATGGTTATTTTAAGTAACTTACTTAAATAACCAATTACAGTTTATCCCACGACCTAATTGCTCAATTCCCCCTCATTTTAGACCAACTCCATCTTCAACCTTCTCAAATCATTCAATGGCGACACTTGCATTCAAAGGGGATCACAATAAAGTTGCATTTTTGGAAAGAGCCAAAGGAAGTGATGTGTACGATCCTATGGTTGATTTTCTTCTGCGCTCAAAACTCAGGTATGCCCTATCTTATTGTCCATCTGTTGTTTATGACTTGTTAGTCAAGCAATTTTGGGCCACAGCTTATGAGCAATCTCCTGAGGGTCAACCCAAGGAGATTGTGGCCACTATTGATGGACAAGAGTGTTTCATTACTGAGTCACTTATAAGGACTCAGTTACAATTAAATGATGAAGGAGGTGTTTTTGAAAATAATAGAGAGGATATAATCACTGGTTTGGCCAGCTTAGGGTATCCCACTGATGGGAAGTTCACATGGTATAAAAACAAATTTTGCCCTAAATGGAGATTTCTAGTTCATACCCTTCTTCAGTGTTTAAGTCCTAAGTCTTGGGGTTGGGATCAGTTCTCCAGCTCAATTGCTACTGTTATAATTTGTTTGGCTCAGGGTAGAGATTATAATTTTTCAAGATATATCTTTGAGGAAATGCTAAAAAACTTAAAGGATACCAAACATAAATTTTTAATGTATCCTAGATTTCTTCAAATAATATTAGGCATTGAGACCTTAGATCAAAACCCAAGAGCAATTGGTAAATTGACTGCTAAATTATTTGCTACCATGAGAACAAATTTTGCTGGAGAGCATAGACCCCTATTACCTTCCATGTTGCCCTCTGGAAATGAAGGTGCTGGTGCAGATGAAGCTGCTGGTGACAATGAGCCATCTCATGATGAGGCTGCTGGTGGCACTATGCCACCTGTCCTCAATGCTGCTGGTTCCTCTGAATCAGATGCAACTGATATTGGGGCCTCCATTGCTCCTGATGCATCTGCATTAGTTATCACTGATAACCATCAACCCCTATCCCCTACACCTATTGGACCACCATCACCAAGGATTATTGCTCCTGAGGAGCCTGTCATTGCTTCTGACTCACAGGACCAAACTCCTGTTGTTCCAGAGGTGAATGTTTACCAACCTTTGAGTCCACCTTGTCATACTTTTGAGGATGACACCAATATTGGTGGTGATTATTATATGTCTCCTCACAGATCCAATGATGCTCCTAACACCTCAGGAAAACCTGTTGGTGGAGCTGACGATTCTGATATGCTGATGAAAATGTCTAGTTTGCTTGACAGGTATGTTCAAAAGGTTGATGATCTTGAGGCAGAGCATAAGGAGACTAAGAAATCTCTTGGTGAAGTTGTTGTAAAGTTACTTGGAAGGGTGACAGAGTTGGAAACTAGGTTGAATAAGAGGAGGGGTAAATTTGTAGTTTCTGAGTCAGAAGATGAGCATGATAAGGAGGAGGAGGATATTGATTTGGATGCTCTACATGTCCTGGCTTCTGTTTTCTTTGATGATACTGCACCAAAGAAGAATCATGTGTATGAACCTATTCTTACTCCAGAGATTAAGGTGTTTACAAGAAGAAGGACCCAAAGGAGAAGGACCAAGCAAACTACTAGAGTATCAACATTTGAAAGGTTTAAGTCTGTTGCTGCTGGTAGCTCTTTGGAACCCTCTGATACCTCCATTGTTGGTGATAATACTGAGGTCCATGTGGAAAACTAGAAGGGGGGGGGGTTGAATAGTTTTACCAATTTAAAACTTCCTTTTAAATATTTAGATCGACTTATGTCAATCTATTTGATTTTTAACGTTGGACGTTGATAGATGGATATATAAACGTGTAATGAAATATAAAGAGTAAGAAGCACATCACCACAACACAAGTTATTTATAGTGGTTCGGCTACAAGGACACCTTCCTTGCCCTACTCCACTCCCCGAGTCACCTACTCGAGAGTTCGTAAGCACTACACCAACTCCTTGTGGCGGAGAAGCCTTCACAACGTCGCTTAACCTTTTTCCGGTACAAAGCTAAATACCGAGTTCTTTCACACCAAGGCTAACCACACCTAACACAACGTCGCCTACCCTTTATACGGTGCTAGGCTAACCACCGAGTTCTTTCACACCTTAGGAGAACTAATCCTTCACAACGTCGCCTACCCTTTATTAGGTACTAGGCTAAGCACCTAGTTCCATTACTATGGAGGAACTACTACCCTTCACGACACAACACCTAATCTCAAGGAGATCTTCTCCTTGTTACAACACCATCAAGGATATCACCATCCTTGAAGATAAACAAATACATATATGTATAACGATGCACCTCATCGATTATACGACCTAGGCATTCTTCCCAAATGCTACTTGATTTGATTCTTTGGCATCCTTCACTAATGCCTTTGACACAACGCTTGGCACCCTTCACTAATGCCTTCGTCTTGACACCTTTAGCATCCTTCACTAATGCTTTGACACGGATGATGAGCACCTTTCACTAATGCTTTCATCTTGACACTTTCGACATTCTTCACTAATGCCTTCAACCCAACATCTATGGAGAAAGGAAGAACTATCAACAAGAGAACCTTAGTAGTCTTGATGATGACGAAGCATGGCAACTCATGGACTTGAGCTTGCACGTCTTCAAGAAGTGGTGATCTCTCGTTTAAGAGGAACCTAGTAGATCACACAAAAACAAAAGACAAACTACATAGATCACTTAGATCTGAGGTTAGAGGGTTAGAATACTTTGGGGAAGTATGTGTGTAAAACCATGTGTAGAGAGGAAGAAATGGCTCTCTATTTATAGAGGAAATTATCTTCTGTTCCCTAGATCCCACGGATCCCTATCACAAGGGATCCGGCTAGCACAACGCTAGGGATCCGTGGTCCGCCCCTCTTTGCCCATGGGTATTTTTGATTATGGGTCATGGGTCATGGGTTATGGGTTGATCCATGGTTTTCTTTCTAGATACAATGAACTTGGTTAAGTGGTATATATAAAACCATGGGTTATGGGTCAAAACCATTTGCTAGTATTTACCCATTTAGTATATACTTGTATTTACCCATTTTAGCATATACTTAGTTTTTACCCATTTTAGTATACTTAGTTTAAGTATATGTTTAACCCAATATGTAAACACTAGTTGTTGTACATATGTATCTAAATCATAAAATCACTTATACTTGTTTTAGTGTTTTATGTGAGAGCGTAAGTGTGTTAGAAAACTATTAACTCAAACTATTTACGTACTCTATTTGTTTCGTTAAAATGATTTTACATTTGTTATCGACAAAACATTAGAAGATCGTAAAATATAAATAAACGTTTTTACGGCTTATTTGTATTAACAATCTCCCCTTTTGTTGATGACAAAACATAAAATTATTTTAAGGAAAAATCTAAAATTGTAAAATTTGAATTTGTAGTTTCCTCTTTCTTCTCCCCTTTTGTCGAAACAAAAAGTGTTAAAAAAACGAACACAATTTTTATATAAAAAATGTAAAAATGTAAAGAGAGCAAGTGACGGGAATGGTACTCGTCTTAACTCCCCTTGACGAGTCCATCCCTATGTAAGGGCGTCAAGAACATAACGTAAAATAAACTAATTGTGTTTGCAATTAAGTTTGCAAATGGTTCGTCTAAGTGACGAGAACGTGCTCCCCCTTGAATATTGCAATGTTGCAATGGGGTGTCATGAAGTGTAATCCAAAATTGGATTAAGTTGCAAATGATTTTGCAATGTCGTTTGACACAAAGCTCCCCCTAGCTTTATGGTGTCAATATCTTCATGTGTATTTTGAATAACTACAAAACAAAGGTTAGAAAAACAAGAGTATAGTGCATAATTTCCTGCAAATGAGACTCAAGTTAGTATAAATTTGTGCTCTTGTACCACGGATCCCACGGTTCCCTTTAAGGAGGGATCCGTCTAGTTATCTGGAAGGGATCCAGCTATCTGTTGACAGTATCTTCAGCAGTAAAGAAATGTCAAGGAATGCTATTTTGAGAAAATGAGATATATGTACAATATATCAAGCACAACAAAAATAATCATAGCATATAAGTATTCATTCAATAAAACAAGAGATACACGACCAAATCTCTAAAACTAAGAGAATGAACTAGCCAAACAAGTGCTACTAATGCTAATGAGTTACCCCAAGCTTTAGATTCAACTAAAATATTTAATGATGAGATGGGTTTTCCTAAACATTCTCAGTTTGAGCTTGTAGTTCATGTATTAATCTATCTAGTTCATGTTTCAATCTTTCAACATGTTTACAATGATAGCACTCCTTGTCATGGTTTTGAGTTTCTTGAAGTGGAGGTTTAAGTGAAGTGGGTTGAGGATCTTCAAATGATTGTGAGGTGGCTCTAGGCACTAATGAAGTAGGTTGGGTTGTGGAGGGTATAGTAGAATTATGTGATGAGATCCTAGTGGGAACACTCTTCTTGCGAGTTAGTTTGATTGGTTTTCTTAGTGTGGGAGAGATTCTAGCTTTGGTGGTCTTAACCGAAGATGATTCGGTTGAGGAAACTTCATGTATGATTCTAGCAAGTTTCTTGGGTGGTTCTTGAGTGGATGAATTAGCACTAGGAGCCTTAGTCATAGTGTAGTAAGAACTCCTTTAGTTGCTGAATTTGAGATGTGATTTGAGAGTGGTACCTTAATCCTAAGGTTGTTTGGTTTATAAAGGGTAATTTGAATTAGAAAATTAAATTCTTGGCTACTTAAAGGGCTAAGCATGCTTTTGGGGTTTTGATCAGTTCTAGGAGGACAATTAATGAATGTTAAAGGTGGTTGGAGACCCAAAAAGGTGACTTGAATTCAAATATGGAGCTGGTTTATGCTTTCTGCATCTACGGATCCCATGGATCCCTCTCAGTAGGGATCCGCCTGGTTAAAGACCAGGGATCCGGCAGTCAGACAAGGACTAGGTGAAATCATTATGCTTTTGTAAGGTTTGTTTATTCATGGATTGACTTAATTTTGAAGTCTTTAGCTGTTGGATATCTCAAATCCTTAACCATAACAAGTAATGGTGCTTAATGATGGTTTTGGCCAAGAAAATTTGACCTTGGGTGATCTAACTATATGTTTGATGACTAAAGTGTTCTTGGCAATGTGATGATTAACATGCACAAGGTTAAGATTCAGAGTTTCACTGATCTAGGAACTCATTTAAGTTGAGATGGAGTGTTTGAGTTAGGAAGATGAGTTGAAATGATTGTTTTAGCTATGTTTGACATAAACTGTCACCCGGATCCCACGGTTCCCTCCTTGAAGGGATCCGGCTAGGCTAATCCTAGGGATCCGGCTCTCAGCATTTATGACAGGTTTGAAATGAGGTTTCTAGGAGCTAAAGCCTATCTCATTTTGAATGTTTCAGTTCTCCTAAGGGTTTAGGATGAAAGGGTACTTGAATGATTAGAGGTAATAAGTGTTATAGCAAATGATTGCTTTTTATGGAAGGGGATGGGACAAGATGACTACCAATGGATGTCCAAGGATAACACTAAGAGTTATGAAGGTGTCAAGTCATAATAAATGATCTTAGTGATCAGATTTTAGCTTGTGGTGATATTAAGAAAAATTCTTAAAAATTTCAAGAATTGAAAAACTAATTTTTGTCTTACCTTGAGATATAAATGACTAGAAACAATTTCCTAAAATTGCTTAGCTTGTCTTCTTAAAGTGTTTTGAGAGGTGAGAAATAGTTTGTGAGTAGTTGAAGCGGAAATATGGTGAGTTTAGATGTGTTGATAAAATCAGACTAAGATCTTAAGTAAGCCTTTAGTGAGTCTAAGCCTTTCTCATCCTTGAAGTGGACTTAGTTGGGTTCTAAAATCATATGCTAAGCTAATGTGATGTTATCTAGAAAGCGCTTTTGATGTACTAATCTTGTATTCTTGTCGATCGATGTCACGGATCCCACGGTTACCTCAAGGGAGGGATCCGGCTAGGCTAATCCTAGGGATCCGGCATCTGCAAATCGAACCAACACGAACCTACACGAAATGATGCGCGTTTATGCACACTAGTAAATCCACAGATAGACAGTAGAAACAAGCATGTTTATCACAAAACACTAGTTAAAGACAATATCCAAATAATCATAAACCGAAAGTGCTAAAATGTAATCATCCAAACATAAGATAAAGAAAACAAGCACAATCCTATTGTCTCTTTCGTTAATCCTTTCTTTTCCTTTTTGACGGCTTAGTGAGGTTGTATGCGAGGTTTTGAATCATGCCCCTCAATTGCTTAAATTCCGCGGTCTCGTTTGGAATGGTCGGAAGTTGTTTGTGGTATTCAAGGATTTCCAATTTGATGTTGGCTATGGGGTCGACATCTTCTTCATCTTCTTCTTATTCACCGGCCGAGGAGTCCGAGAGAGCTTCCGGTTGCTCTCCATTGACCATGAACAGTTTAGAGGGTCGTTTGGTAAGAGGTACCATGACGTGATCGGAAAGATAATGATCATCGTTGATAGGAGATGGTTGCAATGTACCAACATACTTACAAAGTCGTGTTAGAAGCATACCATACGGAAGTACCATGTTGGAAGCTTTGAATACCCCAACCATTCTCTTTACCTTGTAATAGGCAAGATTAAATGGCCTTTGATGGATAAGACAATAGATCATTTGCACAAGACATGCGTTTGGATGATCTTTGTTTCCAACTAGGCTAATGACGTTTTCCCTAAGGATTTCTTCCCATTTTCTAAACATGGGGTGCATTTCGAACAGTTCCATTTGAAAGGGATTACGGTGAATGAGCTTCTTGTTTCGGTCGAAACGGGATTGGTCGGTTCTTATTTTGAAAATAGTGTCTCTGATGGTTTCGGGTTCATCGATAGGAGTGTTATAGAGAGGCTTAGGATCAAGTGCAAGGTTTTGAGCGTTAATTGCCCAATCTTGAGAGTACATACAAATTCCTTCACAAGGAATGCGAAGAATTTGAGCAAAGGTGTTGAGAGGAAGAGTGAAGTTTTGTTTATTGATGATGAAAGCGATTGAAATGCTATCATTGGCGTTTCGAATGATCCTAAAGCTTTTGTAAAATTCAAAATGAAAACCGGACAAATTTGTTCATCTATGTCAAGGAGACAATCAAAGTTGATTGTCGAGAAAACTTGAGGAATGTCGGTATCTTCAAGGAAACATTCCTTGACTACACGACCTTCGTGGATAAGTCGTTTTACAAGGCTTTTGAAAATTTTACGGTCGGTTTTGGTCAACCCCTTTTTACGATAGTAATGAGTAAGGTAGTGGACGGTGTCATGACGATCTTGTTGAGTAGCTTTGGGCATGGTTGGTCCTAAAAATACAAATTTTCCAATTAGGTAAAATTAGTTGGAATGGGTTTATGGTTTTGATTTGTATTAACAATGTTGTGAACACAATGTGATTATGTTAAAAGCCCCTTTTCATGATTAATTTAAAAAGCCCTAATTAAATTAATTGATTAAAAATTAAGAAACCATAAACCCTAGGATGAGGATGATGAAAATTAGAACAAGTTAATGTAATTACTTACAATGATGTTCTAGGAAGAAATACTTGAGAGTATGGAAGCCAATGAGGGTGGATTCAGTAGCTTAGTCGTTTTAGTGTTATGTGGATAGAGGGAAAAAGATCAGTGGTGAATTTTTGAAAGCGTATAGCTGAGTTCTGTTCCACGGTTCCCCCGGATCCTTTGTATTTGGGATCCGGCTAGTACAACTAGAGGGATCCGGCTCTTGTGGGACGAGAAAGGGAGTTGTTTGGTATTATTTTTGTAGTATGCTTATAAGTTAGCTTGCCCAAAAAAATGGAGGTATTAGATGAGGATTGCTTTTTAATGATGAATTACATCTCGAGGGTTCATATGTGATGATGGCGTTAGTTTGACGAAAAAAAATAATATCATTTCTTATGTTGAAAAAGACGAAAGGTGACGAAAGAGACTTCTAATGATGTTAGTGATTAGTTAAGCAAATAGAACTTATGATAATAAATGGAACTCATGTAACCTATCTAATGAAGAGTAAAACATACCTCTATGCTTCTTGTTTTGGTATAATACCAAAAATACTTCATGAGCTTTTAAAGTAATCCTTTGTACTTGGTGTACGTAAGTTGTGATTACTTTTTAGATCCTTCCTTGAATATTGACTTCATTATTCTTTGAATGAAGATTTTGAAGAGATTCTAGCATGAAGATTTCTTAAGAACAAAAATGATTAGAATCATCTATCAATGTCCAACAAAATGATTTAAAAGAGAATATGACCAACACAAAAAAACTTTCTTTGTAGTTTTCAAACATACATAGATCGTATCAAGTTTTTAAAGTACAATATACTTTAAAAAACTTGGTAACGAAGCTCTGATGCCAATTGTGGAAAACTAGAAGGGGGGGGGGTTGAATAGTTTTACCAATTTAAAACTTCCTTTTAAATATTTAGATCGACTTATGTCAATCTATTTGATTGTTTATGTTGGACGTTGATAGATGGATATATAAACGTGTAATGAAATATAAAGAGTAAGAAGCACATCACCACAACACAAGTTATTTATAGTGGTTCGGCTACAAGGACACCTTCCTTGCCCTACTCCACTCCCCGAGTCACCTACTCGAGAGTTTGTAAGCACTACACCAACTCCTTGTGGCGGAGAAGCCTTCACAACGTCGCTTAACCTTTTTCCGGTACAAAGCTAAATACCGAGTTCCTTCACACCAAGGCGAACCGCACCTAACACAACGTCGCCTACCCTTTATACGGTGCTAGGCTAACCACCGAGTTCTTTCATACCTTAGGAGAACTAATCCTTCACAACGTCGCCTACCCTTTATTAGGTACTAGGCTAAGCACCTAGTTCCATTACTATGGAGGAACTACTACCCTTCACGACACAACACCTAATCTCAAGGAGATCTTCTCCTTGTTACAACACCATCAAGGATATCACCATCCTTGAAGATAAACAAATACATATATGTATAACGATGCACCTCATCGATTATACGACCTAGGCATTCTTCCCAAATGCTACTTGATTTGATTCTTTGGCATCCTTCACTAATGCCTTTGACACAACGCTTGGCACCCTTCACTAATGCCTTCGTCTTGACACCTTTAGCATCCTTCAATAATGCTTTGACACGGATGATGAGCACCTTTCACTAATGCTTTCATCTTGACACTTTCGGAATTCTTCACTAATGCCTTCAACCCAACATCTATGGAGAAAGAAAGAACTATCAACAAGAGAACCTTAGTAGTCTTGATGATGACGAAGCATGGCAACTCATGGACTTGAGCTTGCACGTCTTCAAGAAGTGGTGATCTCTCCTTTAAGAGGAACCTAGTAGATCACACAAAAACAAAAGACAAACTACATAGATCACTTAGATCTGAGGTTAGAGGGTTAGAATACTTTGGGGAAGTATGTGTGTAAAACCATGTGTAGAGAGGAAGAAATGGCTCTCTATTTATAGAGGAAATTCTCTTCTGTTCCCCGGATCCCACGAATCCCTATCACAAGGGATCCGGCTAGCACAACGCTAGGGATCCGTGGTCCGCTCCTCTTTGCCCATGGGTATTTTTGATTATGGGTCATGGGTCATGGGTTATGGGTTGATCCATGGTTTTCTTTCTAGATACAATGAACTTGGTTAAGTGGTATATATAAAACCATGGGTTATGGGTCAAAACCAATGGCTAGTATTTACCCATTTAGTATATACTTGTATTTATCCATTTTAGCATATACTTAGTTTTTACCCATTTTAGTATACTTAGTTTAAGTATATGTTTAACCCAATATGTAAACACTAGTTGTACATATGTATCTAAATCATAAAATCACTTATACTTGTTTTAGTGTTTTATGTGAGAGCGTAAGTGTGTTAGAAAACTATTAACTCAAACTATTTACGTACTCTATTTGTTTCGTTAAAATGATTTTACATTTGTTATCGACAAAAAATTAGAAGATCGTAAAATATAAATAAACGTTTTTACGGCTTATTTGTATTAACAGTCCATGTTCCTTCTGATACTGTGAAGAATCCCCCTGATACCATTGCTACTGATAAGTTTATTCCTGGTGAGATTCCTTCTGATGCTGCTGAGATTCATGTTCCTATTGCTTCTGATCCCAAAGATACTCCTGATGATGTACCAGTATCTATTCCTCAAGTGGATAAGGGAAAGGCTCCCATGATAGAAGGGATTCTGCTGCTTTCAAAGCTGAACATGCTAGGCTTCTTAGACTCCATGCGATTGCACAAAATGATAGGGAAGTGGCAGAAAAGGTTCAGGCTGGTTATGATGCAGAATTTCACAGACAGACTCACTCAGTTCCTGATCTAACTCCTTAGAGGAAGAAAGAACTTGATGATGCCTCTCTTCACTTTACAGCTGAAAATTGGCAACAAATCGTGGGTGAAGTTACTGCTAATCCATCCCTTGCTCAGTCCATCTTGGGGGATGCCTTTGATTCAGATAACTTTGCTGCTAACATGATTGCCTTGGTGAATCAGAGGAAGAGGGAAAATGCAGAAAGGAAGGCTAAAGCTAAGAGAGATAAGCCTCCAACTCAAGCTGAGAAAAGGCAACACATGAGGGAGTTTGTGAGGAATATGAGTTCTGCCATCTACAACAATGGGTGGACTATGACATATGTAAGAAAACTAACAGATGAACAATTGAAGATTGAATATGAGAAAATTCTTAAGTAGTTGAACAGGGATGGCGTTAATCCTTATGCAAGGCTGAAGAGACCTCAATCTACCTTGGAAGGACCAGAGACTAAGAGGTTGAAGTTGATTGATGTTCCTGATGACATTCCAGTTTCTACTGAAAGTGTTTATGTTCATCCTGCAGAGATTACTAAAGATTCCACAATGCTTACTGAAGAGATCCCAAGTTCACAAGACAAAATTGCTAGGGATTCACCACCAGTGCATACATCTTTGGAGACACCAACAGAAACTATTCTTGTTGAAGAAACTCAGAGTATTCCTCCTGATGAAACACCAAGGAATCATTATGATATTCATGTTTCTGCTGAAGAGGTACCACCTGTTCCAACGGGTGCAACTATCTCTATTCCTACTGATGATGATAAACCCATTCCCACGGATGAACCTCAGAACATATCTGCTGGTGATGTTCCCAATACTGCTGAACCCTCACTACAGCCTGTTTCTACTGCTAAAGAGGTTGTTGATTCTCCTGCTTGTACACCCGTGGTTCCTACTCCTGATGTTACTGGGTCTAGTGCTTCTTCTCCTTATTCCACTCCTGGAAGAAGACAGAAGAGTCGTGCTAAGAAAAGGAGTTCTAGTGGATTTGATTTACAGGCTCCTGATAGTTCCTTCATCAAGGTTGATAATTCTGATGATTCTGATGAGGAACCAATGTTATGGTCCCTTTTAGATCGCTGGAAACTCACAACATCCATGGGAGGTTTGATTAATACCATTTATAGAAGAGATGGGTCATTCAAGCATTTTTCTTTTCTGAGTGAAATCCTACCTCTAGTGGATAGACAGGATCTCATAAAGTTATATGGATTGGTCACTAGGTATTTTGAGACTCATCCTGCATCTGGTTTTGGTCTCTTTTTGCTAGGTGATCTGCATGTGCTGTTTGATTCTATTTATGAGGATGGTAAAGGGTTCAAAGTTTGGGATACTAAGGCTACTTGGAAAGTATGGGCTTGGAAGTTTTATCCTCTAGCACATGTTCATGTACTGCAAATAGTGTGTGGTCATTATGTATATATGTTCTCGGATTTGCAGTATTCTTTATCTGTGCAGGTTATGACACATATGCTATAGCATAAACTAGTGCTTCTTTCTGAACCTGTTGGGAATGATATGTTGCATGCAGAGCAGTTGGTTAAACTCATTAAGGACAAAATTCATGCTGCCAATGCTGCTGCTATTTCTTGAGTATGGTATATTGTTGTTATATATTATTTCTTTTATTCTTTAGTTGTTAAAAAAAATCCTTGTATATATTGCTTGTATACTAACTTTTTTATGTGAGGATCATGTTGTGCAATTTTGTATTCTCCTTTCTATGGTTCTTAACTCACCATGTCTTTGGTGACAAAGAGTTAACTCACCATGGGGGTACGGCTCTGGTGAGAGTCCTCAAATCCGTTGATAGTTTCTGATTTACTAAATATCAGAGGGTTATCAATGTGCCCTGGTCTCACGCACCAAACATTGGCTACTCCATGAGCAAACGTCTCTGGTAAAAAGATGTCAAATCCGTTGGATGGTTGACAATTTGCCAATAAATTGTATGGTGCCCAACTCACCGTGTCCTCATAGATGAAGAGTTGGCTAGCCCACAAGTTCATGGCTTGTGGTAAAGGCAGTGGAATACCATGGCTAGTCCTGAGTTAACGGCTTCAGGTAAAGACAACTCAAATCCGTTGATGGCTGTGATGGTTTGCCAAAAACCATTAGGGTTTGCCAAAAACCATTAAGGTTTTCCAGCACACCATTGATTCACGTTCTAAGTGTTGGACTGGTTATTGGTTCACGTGGTGATGTCATGATTCCGCCAAAGAACTAGCTAGCCCAAGAGTGAGTAGCTACTTGGTAAAGGCTTATCAAATCTACTCCGGTTACTGTTGCTGTTGGGTCCTGATGCTGCTGTCATAGGAGTTGCTGATGGATTCATGGACTTCATTGCTGGTTTCTAGTGGTTCTAGGAGTTGCTGCTGGTTACTTACATTGCTTCAGTTGCTGAAAGATTCAATCCTCGTGCTTTGCAAAGATCTATCTGGAAACTTGAAGTTAACCAAGTCAAATTCAAGTTTAGGGGAGGATTGTTAGGAATTATTGTAATAGTATAGAATGGTTCCTGCTGATCAGGTTCCTGCTGATAGTTTATTTCATTTCTGCTGATAGAACAGTTTCTGCTGATAGTGTAGTTACTGCTGATAGTAGTATTTCTGCGGATAGTAGTATCCGTATTGTTAGTAATTAGTTAGGATATGCATGAGTTATTTTAGGAAGTGATAATGCATATCTTTTACGCGTTTTGTAAGCAGCTGTATTAGGGTTTCTTATAGTATAAAAGAAACCTGCGGCTAGGGTTGATGTACGCTTTTCAAAAACATTATTAGTGAATTAATATAGATCCATAGAGGATCAAAAGTTTAGTTGTTACAATCTTCTTTAACTCTTGTGTTCATATTCCGCGTGAGCATAAGTTTACTAGAGGTTCTCTAGAGTTTGCTTGTGAGTACACAGGTATTCTATTTGTTTGTTAAAGGCTCGAAAGATCTATCTGGGACTGATCCAACAGATTGTTAATACAAATAATGTCAAAATATTGTTTGCATTATTCGATCTCTATATGTTTTGATAATCACAAACGTAAGAACACGTTATGTAAAAAGATACTTGATAAGTTTTTAACCGAGAAAACTCAATTTGACTACAACATCACTTCAGGTATGTACAAACAACTTACCAACATTATTAAGTGATCAAAGAAATTATTTTGTCTTTAAAACTCACATTTTTATAAATGTGATAAAAGTTTTTATAAATAAACCTTTACAAATTATTTTTGGAAATTAAAGAAATGTTTTATTCATAAGAAAATATTTGAATTTAAATTTTCCCGCCCAAATCAGATAAATTTTAACCAGATAAATGTTCTCCACTAAAGGACAAAAAGAGGAGCAGACTCTATGGGACGGTCCCATATAGGTTGACGGTCCGTTAATTTTATGGCACCGCCAAAAAAATAAAGGACTGTCCTCTCTACTCTTCGTGGCTATAATACTGCACTGTTTTCTCAAAAAAACTGGACCTTTTGCACTAAAAATACTCTGATCTTTCTGTCCCATTCCTTCCCTATCTTTGATCACTTTAACGTGACGTAATTTATTTATAAGTGATCTCGTTATCCTCTACTCAAA
Source organism: Chrysanthemum makinoi (assembly GCA_910596185.1). NCBI lineage: Eukaryota > Viridiplantae > Streptophyta > Magnoliopsida > Asterales > Asteraceae > Chrysanthemum > Chrysanthemum makinoi. Next base: position 124,527,051 of record OU343219.1, read on the forward strand.
AGTGCAAAAGAAGAGCCTTCGTACTCATCAAGAAACGAAGCGTTATAGTTAGGATCACACACACGTAACTAGTATTACAATTCTCTTCTTCATCTAAATTCTCTAGGTCTTGTATCTTGTACATTCGTGTATACGACTTGTGTGTGAGTCGATATTAGTTGTTTTTTTTATAGATTTGGACAAGGTGTATGTCCGTGTAGTGGTGTATATAGATTAGTACAAAGTGAAAGTCCGTGAAGTGGTGTGAAGACTTGGATTGTGTGAAGATCCAAGTGGACGAGGTGAAAGTCCGTAAAGCTTTGTGTGAAGACTTGGATTGTGTGTATATCCAAGTGGACGAGGTGTAAGTACGTGTTGCAGTGGGTATCGGTGTTTTGATTGGTTCTAGCTAGGATTAGAAATCAAAATACCGCTTAGTGTCGTAAATTGGTGTAAGCGTTGGTGTACGGTTTTCTCCACCTGAAGGGAGTTTGTTGACATAGTGATTGTGACTCTCGAGTCTGATACTCGGGGAGTGGATTGGGGCGAAGAGTGAGCTTCATGTCGAACCACTATAGATCTCCGTGTCTTGGTTTGATCTTTCCGTCTCTTTATCTTTCGTTCTTTCATATATTATTTATCTTTGTGCATATATATATATATATATATATATATATATATATATATATATATATATATATATATATACTAGTGTCAAAACCCGTCCGATGTACGGGTATGATTTGTGGTTTTTATTTTTAGTAGAATAAATATATACTAAAAAGTAATTAAAAGTTAAACTAAACAATTTACAACTATAATTGATGTTACCATTATATATATATATATATATATATATATATATATATATATATATATATATATATATATATATATATATATATATATATATATATATATATATGCGTTTTTTATTTTTTTTATAAGTTAGTTTTTTTATTAATTTTTATCTACATAATTTATCTACATAATCATAATTTTCTTTTCGAAGCCCGCCCACTGAGCGGGCATGACTTGTGATTATTCTTTGATTGTACTACTTTACGAATAGAAAGATATGTATATACGATTTTGTATTTTTGTAGTTTATTAGTATGTTCTACAAATCAATTATATTTATAATAGGAAAGTGTTACTTTTTTCTATTTTTGTTGTTTTTTAAAGAAAATTTACAATGTGTTTGTATTATTAAGTTTTGAGACATCATGATAAAGTTAGTTAGGTACGAATACCATTATTTAAAGATACAATTTGTGTTATATCTTTTTTTTAAGTCTGGATCGTATTATTTTACGTTCATTTATGTTGGCATATTTTTCTATAGCGAAAAAAGGGTGGTAAATGACTTATATATAAATATCGTTGGTGCGGGTTATTTGCTTCATAGGCGGGCTAGACTTATTATGATTATCGTTGAAAAAAGTAAGTTAACAGAAAAAAGATATAAACATACCGACATTATTATTGAATGCATTAAGAATGAAAGGAAATAAACGTTATCTTTAGGATATCTCTAATGACCTCATGAGTTGATCGTTGACATATTTTACTATAGCGAAAATAGGCGGGTAAAAAATGCCTCAAAAAGTATCCAACGAATAAATTATGTAACGGTTAATGAATTTCGAACATCGTAAAATTTTTATATAGTGAATAAAGAACCAAAAAAAAAAAATGGTAATCAGATAAGAGGAAATAAAAGTTAATAAATTATCCGCCATTACAAAGTATATCCTTCGGGCCTGTAGTTGAAGGTCCCCAAAATACCCAATCCCCCCATTGTGTTATTTACTCGTTTGAATTAAACTTCAAAACTCTAAAATCGGGGCTTGACTTTTGGCTTGACTATAGAATGAGCTAACACACAAAGAACATACACATGCATAGAACCATTTGATGATCAAAGATGATATAATAAGCATTCAACAAAGCTCATAAATATCCATAGCAAACATCCATGTAAAAAATCAAGTGCATAGTGATGATCATGGTCATTACAAACATTATAAATAACTCGAAGAGGTATTTTTATAATCCAACATAGTGGATTTTCAGTTGCTACCACCAGTAGTAGCAGAAGTTGATGATATGCAGCAGCTGCTGCGCCCATGTCGTGTTACCGCCCTAGTTGCTGGTTGATGTTATATTCATGTTTTCAAGAGGAAGAAAACATATTACATGGTCAATAAATTTGAATATGTCAGTGATTTGATTTTTTAAAGAAATTCTAACTAATATTGTAGGGTTGATAAACATGGTTTTTTGTACGGGTGTACATAATTTCTTGTGGAACATGAATGACAATGATACGTTCATGACGAAATTGAGTTAAAAACATGCGTGACGTGAGTCAGAAATTGGGGTCATGATCGATTACTAACATGATGTGTATAATATACATTCAACAATGATATATATGGAAGAAGATATTGCAAATATAAAAAGTTAATGTAGTGTTTGTTTTTTAAAAATAGGCTTTAACACCGAACCGCTTCGGGACGCGGTCAGACATTTTGGCCGTCTGAGACCGTTTTTGTTTTTTTTTCCCGTTCAGATGCGGTCAGAGGCAGTAAGATCTTAATGGTGTAGACTTGAGAGGGGTGTCTTAATGCCTCTTGTTGACACAAAAATAACCAAAAAAACAATTTAGTGCGAGCAAGCAAATGTGCGGTTCAAACATGAGTTTTTTTTCTCGTTCAGATGCGGTCAGATTCAGATTTTTACGCCTCATATTCAGATTCAGATGTGCGGTTCAGATTCAGATCCTCTTAAAAAACAAACACTACTAATGCGACAGGTCGGTATGTTGATTAAGAACGTTTATGCATTCACGAGCAGCCTTGATGGTAGCCTCCTCCACACCACCTAACTGCGACTTACCATCTGTATGTTCTGAGTAGCACTGACGACATGCATTTATTTCTCCCTCAATCTCACTTAACACGAAACTAAGACTGGGTAGCACTAATGCAACAGAGATAACACTGATGAGATGTCAAGACCAGTTCTTCGATATGATGCTTCTTTCTATTATTGCGATGATTCATAATATGATCTATAAGTGGCATCAGGGCAGGACTTACATGTTCGCTACGGTGCACGTGCCACACAAATCCTATGATGAAGTATACATTTTTTAATTAAGCTTATGGCCAATGGATTTTCATTTGTTTCATATTGGCATATGAGACTGGAAATATGAAATAGCTTAACAACAAACCCAAGCTATCAATCTATAATAACCCCATTTTGAGCATTTTAGTACCACATGACCACACAAATCACAACTGAAAATCTCAGTCTTTCTACATGACTTTAACTGAATATATGTACTATCTATAGTATGTTATGATTTCTTTTTTTGTGCCACACATGGTCCATAAATCATGTATCAGCCATCAAGTGGCATATCTCAAATATCATAGGCAGAATGAAGTCACCAATAAGACAATTTACTGCTATTTCATGCTAATATCAGTAATGATGCTATACAAGTAGTATAATTACTTATTGATTTTAAAATCAAATGATGTGGCCTTTACCGTGAAGAATCCAATCCCATGAGTCTAGCAACCACCCCAGGGGCTTTGGTTACATATCCCTCATCGTTACCTATTGATGAACCCAATCACTTCGAGTCAAACGTGGACCGTGTAGACTCTCATGTAAGAACCTACCAAGTACTACTCCGAAAGGAACCTACCTATTGATGAACCCAATCACATCCAGAGAACGAAAGGAACCTACCTATTGATGAACCCAATAACAGGAATGATGTTCTTTATGATCAAGCGTATAAATAGGGTAAATGTTTGAATTATATTAGTGTATGGGTATGTACTTAGATAGTTAGTTTAACAACATAATTCAGGAACATCACTCTTATCAGTTAGGTTCCTTTCGTTCTCTGGCCTATCAAAGCTAAGAACCTTCTTTCCAGTAAAAAGTTCCACAAGTACTACTCCGAAACTATAAACATCACTCTTATCAGTTAGTTGACTTGTGAGCATGTATTCAGGATCCAAGTAACCTAGCGTTCCTTGTACTATAGTGGCCAACTCAAGCTGATCCATTGGATTAGCCTAGAAGCTCCAAAATCAGCTACTTTTGCTATATAACTATCATCCAAAAGGATATTCATTGGCTTGATATCTTGATGGATGATTGGGATAGACGCTGCAAAGTGTAAATATGAAAGTGCTCTAGTCGTCTCTATTGCTATTCTGAGTCGGATGTCCCAAGTAATAGCCAGTGACTTGTTTTCGTGGTGGATGTGATCAAAAAGTGGGCCATTTGTATGATTTCATATACCAATAACGGGACTTCAGTTTCCAAGGAACATCATCAGCTTCACTACATTTTTTTTGATTGATTTGTGAAAGTATAACTACTTCATTAATAAATTGTTCTATCTGGGATTCAATCTTATCTGCTAATTTGGACTTCTTTATGGCAACTATTCTGTTATCAGATAGAACTCCTTTATACATTGTGCCATATCTACCCCTGCCAATAATCTTGCTTCCATCGTAGTTATTTGTTGACCGCTTAAGCTCCTATGCAGTGAAGACTTTCGCCTGGTCATGAGAACATCCATCGCTAGATATTCGTTGCTGCAGCATTATTCCACCTAGGGGTGTTATCGGGTCGGGTTGAGTCGGGTTTTGATTTTTAAAAACTCACCCGCAACCCGACCCGATAAGTAATCGGGTTATCGGGTTCGGGTGATATTCGGGTCGGGTGATTCGGGTTATCGGGTGATACTACAAATGAGAAACTACTACATAAATTTCCAAAAATGACTTACTGATTTTGATCACACAACTTAAAAGCGAATACTATAGTAACAAACTTTGATCACATACATGCCAATGACAACTTAATTGTTAATACAAGTCTTTTTGTGATGTCAACTACTAACATGTATGCGTTGCATGCTAAACTAATGTACCCATATACTCTCTCCGTCCCAAATTATAAGTCCACTTTGACTTTTTCAAAGTCTTTTTGTATCAACTTTGACCTTAATTATTTCCTTTAGTGTTATATAATACTTGACGCCAAATATATAAATGGACTTATGTTTTAAATGCTTTTTCATTGGTATACTTTTCATCAAGTATTATATAACACGAAAAAAAACAATTAAGGTCAAAGTAGGAAAGAAAAGACTTTGAAAAAGTCAAAATGAACTTATAATTTGGGACGGAGGGAGTACTAACCTGTATACACAAAGAATGGAATTAAGGTATTCTTAGCAATAAAATTAATGTATCCAAAGAATGCTTGCTAAAATTAATGTACACTATACACATGCGGTCTTCTTAAGGACTAAATGAAAAGAACCAATGAACCATATAACACAAACATCTAATTAGTAAAAGTCGCTACTGCTTCCATCAAAACATCTATGTGTATTAATTATTACAAACATTGATATAATCTTTTTTCTCGACATTTGTTCGATTCAAAAATAACATTTATGTGTATTACTGTAGTAATTAACTCAGCCGTAAAACAACCGAACTTGATGCTTAACGACTAATTTTTTGATCGTTATTTAATTTAGTTCTTGATTGTGTTTCGGTCTATTTCATAAACCAAACATCCCATGCAATCAGTGTTTTTGTAACTGCTGTAGTGGTATTGTGCTTTTAAAAATATTAGGATAACAAATTAAATATTAATTTTCGGGTCTTATCGGGTTGACCCGATACCAATAATTATCTAACTTTAACCCGACCCGATAACTCTATCGGGTTATCGGGTTCGGGTCAAAACAACCCGACAAGATTTTTTAACCCGATTTAATCCGACCCGATAAGCCTTAAAGGGTTCGGGTTCGGGTATGGAATTTCCACAATTTTGCCTAAAGAATTTTTCTCGAAGAATCATAAGCTTATGCCTCTTGAGTCCCAAGTACAACCAGGTCACAAACATAAGAATAAATACAGCAGTGGTTGAGGTAGCTGCAAAGAAAAACAGTTTTTTTAGAAAAGATTCAATTTTTGCATTGGTTGGGTGTCATTTTTGGATATTTACTTAGCTCAATATTAACGCACTCATTTCTGGCTAAAAGTCACATCCATTTTGGGCCATAGATACTGTATAAATGCTTATATGCAAGGACTAAACTTTCTAGACACCAACATTTGGTTGGTTCATATCCCATGGTTTAAGAGCTCTTTGAGCCAAAGCCAAAATGATATTAATACTAATCGCGTAAACCCCTTAAGCCAAAATAGCACTGGACGCCATTCCGACAGTGAAACGTATAAAGAGTTAAGAATGGAAAGCAAACAAAGAACCAATGACTCGTGGCGTTAACAAATAGTCAACAAGGACTATACCCAAAACCGTAAAGTGTCACCCGAATGTGACTATGAAATAAGTCAATTAAATTAGTTAAACCAAACACCCACTTAATTCTACACACATATACGTACAAATTTCAGCAGCCACATATACATACAAACTTATATCAGGTGTAAGTGTAGCATTCTAAATCAAATTAGTAATTAGCAAATATCTCGTTCGACCCATTAAGGAACTTACTAAGGAAAACTGAGCGACACCTACAATCGGGGAAGATAGCTTATAAGTAGCATATCTCAGATGTATTCCCTGATGATTTAAGACAGCTTATATATTTTATTTCTTTGACTGTACATTACAAATTTAAAAGAAATTCTCATTGTGATGTTACCTCGTGTATATAGCCAAACCCCGTTCTGTGGTCATACTGATGATGCTCCTTGATCCTTCAATAATGCTCCATTTTACATATTCAAATATAAATTGTAAGAAGGCACCCCCAACAACTAATAAGAACTGGAAAAAGTATTGTTGGAAAACAAAGAACATTCACCTGCGTTGGGAACAAAGGTAGATCCCGTGGGTTTGGTACCCAAAGTCTGGTATACTGCACCAGAGTGCTGGCCGCATCAGCATCTTCACGGGAAGTCAAATACGCGCCCTCACATTCCTTGCTAGCGCACATGTTTGGGAGCCTAACTGGCACTGATGGTTTGACATTTTTCTTTTCTCATGACTTGAAGAGGATTCACGTACGCTCACATATGTTTATGAACAACAATATCTAATAAATAGTTCAAAAAATAGTGTTGAAAATACGACAAATGAACGACGCGAGAAACACCACAAACCTTCAGGTTTGCCTTTCCTTGTCTCAAGCATATTCAGCATGCACATTACTACCGCCTAAAGAAGACAACTTGAAGTCGTTTTGCATACATTCATTAGCAACCGTCTCTTCAACCGCCGACTTACTCAAACCTGTAAGATCATGACAGGTAGAAACGCTCATTGAGTACACGAAAACAAACTTATAATCAAAATGAACATATTGCAAATGAAATTAAATAAGCGCACTGACCTCTAAGATGAAGAGACAGCGAGCCATCATTTTCTGTAGCACCCATTATACCTTTTCCAATGGTATTCTGAAGTTGACCACGTATGCCCACATCTGCCGCATAGCCACCGAGAGCTTCTCGTAATGATTTTCGAGCATGCGCAAGCTGATTAGGCTTGAAAAGGTCATGAACATCCTGTGACATAGCCCGTGGCTGACACAAACCTGCAACAACATCGTCTTTAAAACCCTCTTGATCAAAGAATAAAAGATACTGTCATAAGAAAAAGGCCTTTGTTCACCTGTTGGTTCATCATGCTTTTGAAATTCATTCCTATCTCTTATTTTCCGCCTTCTTGACAGTTCCAACTACATCCTGAATTCCAGCCGATGGAATATAATTTGACTTTGTGGAAAGGTTTCTTGCAGGTTTGTTGCGTCTCCAAAGAGACCAACCGGCATGTGGTAAACATGACTCACTTAAACCACTTCTCCCTCCAAGATCCAGAACCCATTTTATAACCCTCCCATTTTGAAACCCCACATTTTGTTCAGCGACTGCCAATAAGCATCCACCTGTGTAAAATCAGCACCCAACACAACTATAAGCAGATAAGCACTTAAAAAAGCAATTCCAAAAGACCCCCTTATTCAGGTTAGCTAATATAGACATTATTTAAGCCTATAATTAAGCAACTGGGTGGCATAAAAAAATAACTGCAGAAAGATGATGATGAAATTGGTAGTTTTATGACTTTAATCTATCAAATTATGTATATTGATTGTGGAGCAGATATAGGCCTGTAATCACACCGGAAGCACAATAAAGAGCAAAAAAAAATCCAAATTAAACAGAAAATGTTAAAAAAATGCAAACCAAATAGCAAAAAGTAGCAATGAAGTTTACTAACATACACCCCATTCGTGATCTAACAACTATACCAACACGTTCCTTATCAATCTGAGTACACCATGAAAATAACTGAAACCATTGTATCAAACTTATGGAAATATGAAAAAATAGTGAATTACAAACCTTAGAGAGTTCATGGGTTTTTTTGAAACTGAAAAAGCTTATAAGCTCACTTTTCCGGCTTATCAACTTGAGCTTATATCTTATTTAAGTGGGTGTTTTTTAAGCTTATTTGGCCGGCTGATGGGCATATTTAACTTTTGAAAAGCTCATAAGCTCAAAATTTTGGGCTTATGAGCTTATCAAATTGAGCTTATGAACTCAAATAAGCCATAAGATCACATTGAAAAGCTCATAAGGCCGAGCTTTTAAATTTGAAAAAGCTCCCTAATAAAGTTTAAAAGAAACAAACCCTATTAGACGGCAAAAACGGGCTTTGAGCTTTTCTAGATTTAAAAAATCCTAGAAAATAATACCCTCTTACTGGTAATTATGGGCCATCAAAATGGAAAAAAAATTTAGGTAGCCAAGTTAATCATCTTAGGTGAGCATATATGCTAAGAAACAATATAAATAACTAAAATTTAGTTAATTACCTGGTGAAGCATTGAAGTGAACGACGCTGATAACAGATAGCTTCCAAAGCCATTTCTTCGAAACACCCAAATCCATGAATGTTTTGTCCAAATCAAATAGTATATATATGTATATAGAGATAATTATGATGGTTACCTTCGGGTCGGGTCAAGAGTGATGGCGGCGCTGCTGAAACTTACAAGTTATAAACAATAATTATTTAGGATCAACTGATGATGATAAAAAGAATATGTCTCTTATGGGAATCCAACCTTTTATATAAAAAGTTGTAATGTCTTCCCTAGTTTCTTATTTAATGAACCTTACGGCTAACAGCAGCCACAGTCTCGGAACTATCACGATTCCCCACTGGCTGAACATGTTCATTTATACCTGGGAAAATTATATAGTCTGAAAGGTTAATATGACATAAGTAACTGTCTGAAAGGTTAATATGACATAAGTAACTGATAATATGACATAAGTAACTGACCCTACAATATATAAAAGTAATCAAACTAATAGCCTCGGTTCCTTGTTTTCAGCAACTCGTAGAAGTAGAGCTGATCGTAGAAACTCCGGTATCAATAGCAAATTTTGAAGCTGATCATCAACTTCAAAACAGCAGCTCCTAATAGAGGCATATACCATTTGTTTCTGAGTTTTTCTACTCGTAATTCTTCAACAATAATGCATACAATATAATCACGTAAAATTTATTTAAGCATACCACTTTCTTGCGCAGCAGGCTTGTGGAATCAAATTGCCTGATAATTTGTTTCAAGAGCCCACACTCAATTTCACATTACGACAGCATAAGACTCGAAGTATGATAAAAATAAACTAAAAAGTGATTCATCAATTAAAACCTCAGTTATACAAAATGATTATAGTCGTTTATGTCTACAAAAATTATTAACCAAATATAAAGGGCACTTATTTTGTACGGATTATAAAGGAACTGCTTGCAAGTAACTCAACTTCTTTGGCCACGTAGCTGATAAGCACCACTAGGATCAATTAAGATCGATAATAGTGTTTTACAAGAACTTGGTCAATCAAGAATTAAGAAGAGATCAACGAAAGCTCAATGTATTATCAATGGTGGATAGTTTGATATGAATTTGTTACAAAATGATAACAAAGAGATTACAGAGAGAATTTAAGAGAGAAATTGAATTATCAAAAGCTAAGAAATGAGATACAAGTGCTGGGTATTTAAAAGCATTTGGAAGGAAAGATGGTTGGAGTGTGTTGGTTGTTAACAGCTTCACACGTGCCAAGCACATGTGGGTTGACCTTCTATTGACTTTAACTTTGGCACCTATCAATCCATCCCGCTTGAAATGATGCTTGTCCTCAAGCATCTAAGCATTCAAATTAAACCATAACCATCAGGTGAACTTATGGCCCAAGTGAAGGGTTGAACTTCATCTTCAGTGCAGGTTCAGTGATGGACTTACTTACAGGTAAGCTGAACTTAAGCTTCACCCTTTATATATTCCTAGAACCATCTCAAATGAAAAGAACATCAACTGAGTATAGCAACCATTTGATCCGCTCAACATCATCAGTATGTCCAACTTAGTAGTGCTCACCACAAAAGTCGCTAGATAATCAGACCCCACTTTTATTTCTAAAGTTTCATAAGCTAACCAACTTTCCACGGCTAGTATTAGCTTCCTGCTGCTAGTACTAAACAACTCCTATCAATCCTCCTTTCTTCAAAACATTCTTGACCTCAAGAATGGAAATCAAAATTTGTGTGTAGCATCTTTTGGTGTCCATTAGTGTAATCCATTATTGTCCTCAAGAATGTGTAGCAAATGTGTGTAGATATCATTCTTGTCGATGTGCTCTTCCACCACCAAAAACAAACACTCCAACATTAGTTAAAATCTTAAGTCAACACCCTTCATGTAGCTCAAGCTGGTAGTACATCTTTTCTAGAAATAAGCTTCATAATTGACTTATCAATGTATTCTGGAATATGAATCACCAACAAAAGATTGGAGCTATCTGATCATTCTCCTACCACACTTTGACCCATGAACCACCTCTTGTCACAAGAACAATTCTTTTCCTTAAGCCATTCTCTTAACATTTGTAAAATCATCAACGACATCTCATTTCAACCAATTTCCACTTTTAAATCTTTAATCCCTTTCCATTCAGAAAACATGAATCATTAAGCATTAGACTTTAGCTCTTCACAACCCTCAACAAAGAGCCAAAGCTCCATAACATGACTTTTCCCTTTCTTTCTTCCTATTAGGCCATTTCCAAATGTCAAATTTCCAATTTCTGAACTTAACTTTGCAACTCATACCCTTTACTTTCTTTCTTGTAGGCCACTTCCATATGTCAAACTCCAAATAACCAAAATCATCTTCATTCTTTTCAGCAGCTTCTTTATCACTCATCTTCATTTTAACTTGTTCTGTATCTTCTTCCCCGCTATACCATGATCATCACAAGTGAATGACTTATCGTAGGACTATGAACATCGATACATAAGTAGCCACATACAAACTTTACACCCATTTTCCCAACCTTCAAAACGCTTCGATCACAATATATTCCCAACATCGGTCGCTAAAATAAGATCATTATCCTCTTTACTCATATTTTGATCTACGCCATAATGCGATCTTTGTTTTCTACCAAGTCGCTACATTTACCTTTTACAACTTCCTTCCATTTTGTATATGGTAAACAATTGTTCACTAAATTTTCGGACATTCTTCCTCAAGCTATTGCGGAAGCAACTCCAAAGAGTCACCGAAGTTCATTCCCCACTTTGGTTCACCGATCTTTCCCATCCTCTCGCATTCACCACCCATTGACATTAACTCTTCTTGACTCATGCACTTCGAATTCACTACTTTTCCCAACCTCATCAAGAACTTTAACACCCATTACATAATTTTCAAGACGAGGAACACCCATTTGCACTTCTTGAATCTTGTCGAAATTAGACCCATTTTCAATAAACGCTTTTCTCTCAACTGATCATCTTCTTTACATGTTTCACCAAGATCCTTCAACCCAAATGTGTCAATGTTCACCCCAATTCATTCTATTTCGTTATCTTTATCATTACACAAGTCACCACCACCAATCAATCCACTTGTTATATCAATTACTCTATATACCCCTTGTAATTCCATTTCCACAATTTTACAATCTACTTCCTCAAGATCATCAAGAGCAATCAACCCATTGCAAATTCTTTTCGCTTTTTGACTCTTTTGACTTCATAGGAAAGAACAATGATTGATCAAAACTTCTTTTCAAAAAATTCTCTTGTAACTCAGCCAAACCATATGCATCATGAAGTGTATTGGGTTTGAAAAGACTAACCACTTTTTCAATTGCCGGTTGTAACCCAAAAATGAAGAGATCGATAAGATACCGTTCATCCAACCCTTTATTGCTAAACCAAGAATTAAACGCATTGTAATACTCCAAGCACCAAGCATTCTTTGTTGAGAAGTTTATTCACAAACAATTCATCAAACACTTCTTGAACATCATCAAGAGTGTTTTGTCTCGCCGATAATCTACCGTAATTGATCAACAAATAGTTGTCGACATTTTGATTGAGACCCAAAACTAAGTCATCAGATCAAAATTTAACCATCTAAACAAAACCGAAGCCATGAAAATGGTGGTTTATGGTGGTTATGACGTAATTTTGAATGAATCTTGAATAACGTAATTTAGCGGAAAGCTTAACAGTAATCTTGAATTATGAATCTTGAATTGCTGCAATGAGACTTCACCAGAGTCTTCGATACCAATTGATAAGCACCACTAGGATCAATTAAGATCGATAATAGTGTTTTACAAGAACTTGGTCAATCAAGAATTAAGAAGAGATCAACGAAAGCTCAATGTATTATCAATGGTGGATAGTTTGATATGAATTTGTTACAAAATGATAACAAAGAGATTACAGAGAGAATTTAAGAGAGAAACTGAATTATCAAAAGCTAAGAAATGAGATACAAGTGTTGGGTATTTAAAAGCATTTGGAAGGAAAGATGGTTGGAGTGTGTTGGTTGTTAACAAGCTTCACACGCGTGCAAGCACTTTGGGTTGACCTTCTATTGACTTTTAACTTTGGCACCTATCAAGAGCACTCCAATATAAGGTTTGACGATCTCGTCAATCTGCATATATGCCACAGAACAACAAAGTTAGACTAAAAGATATCTTCACTCTATATTTTCTATATTGATGATGTTTAGAGCTACAAAGCTTGTTTCATAAACAGTTCTATATTTGTACTTCTATATAGTTTAACTCCAAAAACGACATGAGATTCTTTATAGTTTAATACTTATATGCAATTACCTACAGTATGCATATTCGTATTACTTTATGTGTATATTGGCATTTATGTAAAAGAAAAAAAAAACATGAGATTCTGCAAGGGTACTAATTAGTATAAAGCAAGTAGAAAATCAAACTCAATGGATGTATGTAGCACCTTTAGTACATTATACCATGGTAGCGATATGAGTTCAGATCCCTTTGAGTAACTCGGCCGCACTGATGACCTCGGATCTTCTTGCATCTAATTCAGCCATTTGACAAGCCCTAAGGAATATCTTTCTTTTACTAATCCATATATAAAATGTATGGAGTTAACCATTGTTCAGTTAGTTGACTTTTCAGCCAAACAATCCACATAGATAAAGATAATCTCAGTAATTACCTAAAAGCCACTGAGCCCCATTTTAAAGAAATTATGCAGTAAAAAATTATGCATTAAAATGTATGGAGTTAACCATTGTTTACGTTCGTAGTTGTTTACAAAACTCTACATAAATTCAATATTCATAGTAGTGATTCAGTTTTGTGTATTGAATCACAAGAACATAATAGCTGAAAATTGAATTTTATATAAAACTCTCTAGATTATATTAAAATAAACAAAAAATATGACTTACAGTGGTTTAGAGTAGTCATCTAACTGGGAATAAGAATTATTCAAGATATATGATATGAGGTTGCTTAGGGTTTCTAATATGATTTTGGAAGGGAAGATATTGGATCCATGATATTCAAACCTTACCCTACTTGCCATGATAATGAATCGAATCACGATAAGCTTGACAATAAATAAATACGTCAAATGAGATTCAGTTGTCACTTCAAACTACAGAGCATAGCAATCTTATTCTAACGATATCTACACAAGTCTAATGCAATTATAAAGTGTATCAATAGTATAAATGCTTATAGATAACATTTATCAACTTCCATGGTTCAAAAGTATGCGACTATGTCAGGATCCCAATGTAATCTAAAGTGGTTTTCTTACAATGATGGCGAGGATTCAACATAGAAGATGAAAGTACCAAAATCGAATCCTGACATGTTTCATATGGAGGTTTCCAACCTCGAAGACATGCTTCAATATCTATAAAGTGACAATTACAAATCCTTTTTCAAAAGTTGGCTCATATAGCAATCATGATAGCTCTCATGGGCATAGACACTAAGAATCACGCAAAACACAATATAAATTGAAAATATTCAAAATCAAATAAGAAAAAATTTACAACCCGCTCATCACAATCACTTTCCCGAGTTTTCATCACAAGAACTATGTGCTTGGTTTCTTTGTTCAAGCTTAAAATTGAAAACCAACCATCAAAACATGCGTGTATTGTTGGTGTGTTGTGTATTAGGGTTCCGCATTGAATTGTTTTAGGGTTGCAGAGACGTAGACCGATATGAGATAAGAATTGGGTCGAGTTCTTTTAGTTTCCTAAAATTACCTAATATAATGATATCCTTTATAGATTTGAGTTACATAATTCCTTCAAAACAATGTGGTGGCTCAAGGTTAAAGATACCACAAAGTCTTTGCATAAGGTCAAGTTCAACTTGCAAAAGATTATTTTTGACCTATTTAATCCAATTTATGTATTAAATATGTGCTTACGTGGACATAATATGAGATGACATGGAAATATGATATACAGTGATGCCAACCTGCATTACGACGCCAAGACGCTTCCTTATATATAATGTGTATATATATATATATATATATATATATATATATATATATATATATATATATATATATGTTAAAAATCTCTCAATTTTAAGTATATATATGTAGGATATCGAATCATTCTGCATAAAATTTAATGAATCATCTTTATAACTCGATTTTAACAATGATTTGTGAATCAAATTTGTGATTTATAGATTCGATTCACCATAAAATGATGTTTACTTGTGAATGAAATAAAAAACATGAATCAATTTGCTCAAACGTAAGATTTCAATCTTCTCAAAATAAAAACCTTCTCAATGGAACCGGAGCATATATATATATATATATATATATATATATATATATATATATATATATTACTAGTCAAACTCCGTCCGATGGACGGGTATGAGTTGTGGTTTTATTTTATGATTTTGTGGATCAAATATATACTAAAAGGTAATTAAAAGTTAAATGAAAGGGTTAAGATATATAATTGATGTTACCATAATCCATTAAACGGATAAAAGTTAAAAGTTATTAAAAGTTAAATTAAACGGTTAAGAAGTATATTTGATGTTATCATGATCAATAATACGGCTAAAAAGAGGTAGCTACTTTATAACATTTTGTTATAAAAAATATTAATCATGAAAATCTTTTACATTTTATAATATTATTAACATTTATTATTTTTTGTTTTGTTGATACAATTTACCCACAATATACCCATTTCCATTTCTCCTTAATAATCTATATTCAAACTCGCTTCTAACTAAGTGTGTTACATCATACCTAAAAGGTAAAATAGATCTCAAATATAATCTTTGTTCATAGTTTCACATTGAATATACCTAAATGTATTGTTGATGAAGGTGTATATTTCTAATTGAATTTTGATGCTTAGTTAGGTTTGCAAAGGGTTTGCTGTTGATAATTAAGGATCGCTAAGGGGTTGTAAGTGTTGATATTTTGAAGAAACAACGTGTTTTCTCGATTTCCTTCAAAACTGTAAGTGTTTGCACTTCGTATTATTGTTGATTAAAAATAATTTGTAATTGTGGGTTATTTTTATGGGGTTTTTGATTTAGCCTTTTAAAATTTTATTTTCAATGCTTGCTCTGATAGCAACCAAAGTCATTTTGTGTTATTTTGTTTTTGTTTATATATATATATATATATATATATATATATATATATATATATATATATATAGAGAGTTAACGCGAGATCAAACTTAAAATGTAAAATAAGATCGTCTAAAAAACTACTAAAACATTTATAAATAACAATTTTAGCAATAATACACACAAAAATAATATTTTAATACAAATTAACATTTTAGCAACTAATAACCAAATGATACATGAGTTTGGATTAGTGATACACCGATACACATTACAATAATAAATATTCCAAAATCTCGATACATATACAAAAACCGATACACATTACACTTCTAATCAAAGTGTATCACTTAGGTTTTCAAATTTTAAAATAAATCTATTGAAACTTTAACAATTTTAGTTGTAGTTAATAAAAATTTATTTTTTGTTATAAGGAGAGTGTCGCTTGTCAAATTTTAGTTGGATCTCATTTTAACAACTTTAAGCTTGATCTTATTTGATCTAGATTATATATATATATATATATATATATATATATATAAATATATATATATATATATATATATATATATATATATATATATATATATATATATATATATATAATCTTGTAGTTGATTTGTAAAGTTTAATTAGAATAATTGTTGATGTTGTTTTTGTTGTTGATGCGCTTGTTGTTGTTGATAGTACTGTTGGTGAAAAAGCTGTTTATTTAATTTTGTGTGTCTTTTTGTTATATTCCACACCAAATGCTTCATATTGGTGTCATCCATGTAAACCTTATCTTTGGCGTAAAAAGCTTTATTTAATTTTGTGTGTCTTTTGTTACTATAAAGGTGGCTAATAATCAGAAGTTTTCCCCAAAAAAAAAAATATATATATATATAACATACATGTGCATTCATATTGGTGTCATCCATGTAAACCTTACCTTGCTCATGAATAATTTTGCATATCTCGCCAATACCCTCTTCATAAATTCCATAAATAACTTTCTAATAAAGAGTAAGGTAACAAAAGAAAGTAGCCCGAATACCCGAGAAGAGAAATAGTAAATTGAACAATCGATAGATTACCAATTTCATGTGTATGAATAGTAGAAGTAACATTATAAAAAAATAAACAATTTTATATAGCAACAGTAGATACTAATCACTAATGCCTTCTTCATTGTATAGAATTTCACAAAATGCATTCCTCTATTTCAACTGTTTTCACTTTATTTGGGTTGGTTCACATGTAGTTAGTAACTGTATAAAGACATACCAAAATGACGCATTGGCTCTAGTTCCAAATTTGTTATAGTCTTGAGGGGCTGAAGTCGAATCTACGCACCAAACTGTTGAAATCAGGAAGCAAAATTTTAACGAAAATGTTTTTGTAAAATATGAGCTGGGTTTTTTACAATAACGATATTTGGGTTGCATTTCAAAAGACTATAACAATGCTAAGTCAGATAACTTTACTCTTCAAGCCGATGCTTGTAGTCATCAACTAATATCATCCTATATGTGGCATGTATCCTTTTTAGCGTCAATTGAGTTAAACAACCTGGCATTGCAAAAACGCGATGAGGTTAGAACAAAGGAGAATTGGAAAAGATACATTAAATATTAAAACTCTATTTATAAAATGAGTTGATGTGGTTATGTATTATCTTAACGGGTCAATGAGTATAATGAATTACTGATACACTATAAATTCATAGCATACTAAATACTATCATGAGTTGCAACTGTGATAGTAAATTGATAGTAGTGAGCCTTAAAAGTAGCATATAGCACTTTAAATTTATTTATTACGTGAAAAATATGAACGGGTCGTTCACACATTGTTGAACATGTAATTGCTAACTTTTCATCCGAGTCGGAAATCATTTGTGTTGGTTGAGCTCGACTATTGTTCGCCAAATCTACAATAAAAAACAATATATGCAAGTTTTCGCGGAGGTTTAATATTACTTGAAGAGACTTAATTAAAGGCTTTCTATAATGCATCAATTCTAATTAGCCGGTCTCCAAAAGTACCTCGGATGGGGTAAACCTTAGGCTTCTGTACATACTCATTCCAAGAATACTCATCAGGTAGAACGGATGGTGAAAAATATTTGCATTGGTTTGAGTTCGTAGCAGTGGCATCCATTGTGTAAGCACCACAAATGCGAGTCCAATAATAAGTACGACTGAAGCTATTCCAGGTCCCGCTACACCTGAACATAAAATAACTCAATTTCAAACTCAAGAGTTTATACAGGGCGCTTTGATCAGCTCATAGCCTGCTTATGGGCTTTATCTGCTCGCTGATGTTTTGTCTCTTGATATATATCTGACTCCAACAGAAAAATGAAAACATTTATGGTGGTCACGTAAGGTTTGATTAACAAAAGATTAGCATAATCACATTATAATTCACGTCAAGATAATTCACTTTTCTGATCAAATAACCTCAGTGAGTTGGTGAGCATGTATACCCTTTAAATCTTACTACGGTTACCTGTAGGTATTTGCAAAATTACAATGTAACCTCAGAAGACGGCCTTTAAAATTGCAAAAACTAAAGAAATATTTGAACTATAACTTAATTTTTTCTACTATAAAAGTAAACATGAGGTTCTTGTTCGGCCTTTAGCACTGGGTTTTCCACATCTGCTTTTGTGTTGCCTACACATCAGTATGTTTTGGTGGCTTTTCTCTTCTCCCAGTCAGAGAAACACCATCCCTCAAGATTCCTTAAACTAAGCCTACAAAAAGAGAAGTTTCATACATTTCTATGATTAATCCAGTGTTCATATACCATCTTAGAAATGTCCATAGTCTTTGTTTTAATATGAATGTATTCCAGATATTACATTACTGTAATATAAATAGTAAAGATTT
>OU343219.1:124546036-124605100 GCA_910596185.1 Chrysanthemum makinoi
GTTGATTTTGATGCCGATCATCGGGTTCCTCTCATTGTTGGACGAGGATTCCGAGCGAGGCCGTGCTCTCATGATGTATTTGAGCAAGAAATCACATACGTGTGGAGTAATGGCTGTCACCTTAACCTTGATCAAACTTCGAGGTACTCGCAAACTATGATTCGAGTCGGTTAACCGAATAGTATCATTGATGTTGCTTTGAAGAGTACTCTCAAGAAGTTCTTGGTTATGATCATAATTCTTCGAGTGATAATATCACTCATTCATCTCAACCCATCATCGCCAATTCTACTCCTTCTCTCACTCCGTTTGAGGAAAGTGACTTCGTCTTGGAAGAGATTGAAGCATACTTGGCTAGTGATTCTGTTCCATGGGAAATTGATCACGCTCCAATCGACATTGAGGGGGACATACTTCTAATTGAGAAGTTGCTTAATGATGATCCATCATCATCACTCCCTCCCGTCGAGCTTCATAACAAGGAAGTCAAGTCAGTTGAGAAAACTGAAGAATTTCTTGAAGTCGAACTCAAAGACTTACCACCTCATCTCAGTATGCTTTTCTTGAGGGTGATAAATTACCCGTCATTATGCTCGAATTTGAGTAAAGATGAAAAAGCTGCTCTCATAAAGGTCTTGAAGTCACACAAGCAAACAATTGCTTGGAAACTCTCAGACATTAAAGGTATAAACCCTGAGTTTTGTACTCACAAAATCTTAATGGAGGATGACTTCAAACAACAGATTCAACATCGAGAGGCGAGTAAATCAAAATCATGATGTTATCAAGCAGGAGGTTATCAAACTTCTTGATGCAGGATTGATTTACCCAATCTCGTAAGTCCAGGTTAGCCCAATTCACGTGATTCGAAGGTGGCATTACTGTTGTCACAAATGAAGAAAAATAGTTAATCCAACTTCGATTGGTTCGGGATGGCGTGTTTGCATTGACTATCGTAAGTTGAATGGCGCCACCGTAAAGACCATTTTCCTCACCCTTCATGGACCAAATGCGAGAGATTAGCAGGGAATGATACTATTGTTTCTGGATGGTTTCTCGGGTTATTTCAGTCCCCATTGATCCAGGATCAAGATAAAACCATTCACCTGCCCACATGCGGATCTTTTGCCTACAGGCGTATGCCTTTTGGGCTTATGTAACGCTCCGGCACGTTCCAACGATGTATGATGGCCATTTTCCCGCGACATGATGAGGAAACAATGGAGGTGTTTATGGATGACTTCTCGGTTATTGGGGACTCATTTCAAACATGTCTCTCCCATTTAGAAAAAATGCTAAAACGGTGTGAAGACACCAATCGTTGTCTAAATTGGGAAAGAGCCACTTTATGGTCAAAGAAGGCATAGTCCTTGGCCATAAGATTTCCAAAAATGGGATTGAGGTTGATAGAGCAAACGTTGATGTTATTGCTAAAGCGCCTCATCCTACTACCGTCAAGGTATTAGGAGTTTTTAGGTCATGCCGGTTTTATCATGATTCATACAAGATTTCTCTAAAATCGCAGGCTATGACCCATCTTCTTGAAAAAGAGGCTCTTTTATCTTACTGAGTGCATCAAAGCTTTTGAAACATTAAAGAAAAAAGCTTCTTGAAGCACCCATTCGTTGCTCGGTGGGACTTGCCTTTTGAGCTAATGTGATGCAAGTGATTTTGCTATCGGTGCAGTCTTAGGCAGCAGCGTAGAAGCAAGCATGAGCCTATCCTCACGCAAGCAAAACTATGGTGAAGCTCAAACTCATTACACCACCCTTGAGAAAAGAGCTATTAGCATGGTGTATGCATTTGAAGTTTCGGCCGTGCTTAATCTTGACCGAATGTGTGGTGTATACGGATCACTCGGCTCTCAAATATCTCTTTGCAAAACAACATGCAAAGCCAAGATTGCTCCGTTGGGTTCTCCTCCTCCAGGAATTTGATATCATTATACGTTGATAAAAAGGAGCTTTGAGAACCTTTGCGTCATCTGTCCGTCTAGAAACCCTCACCAAGATGTTTTGAGAAAAAGGAAATAAATGAAACATTTCCTCTCGAGACACTCAATGCGGTTTCTTTTAGTGGAAACTCTACCACCCCATGGTTTGTAACCGCAAATTACCATGCGGGTAACTTCATAGTGAAAGGGATGTCGACCAACAGGAAGAACAAATTCTTCAGGATGAAACATTACCTGGGCGACCCCTACTTATTCAAAATCTGTCGGATCAAGTCATCCGAAGCGGTGTGTATGGACAAAGCTCTTGAAATTCTCAAAGCTTGCCATCTTTGGACCCACCGGGGCCATCATAGTCCAAACTACACCGCCAAAGGTGTTTGATTCGGGTTTTATTGGCCCCGATTTATAAGGATGCCGATTTTGTCAAAGCTTGTGGCGCTTGTCAACGTCATGGAAATATCTGTGAAATGAAATGCCACAAAACGCCATTCAAGTTTGTGAGATCTTTGACATATGGGGTATTGACTTTATGGGACCATTTCCATCATCTAGGAAAAAATACATACTCGTGGTACATTGACTATTTGTCAAAATGGGTTGACAGCTTTACCTACCAATGATGCGAGTTGTTGTAAAATTCTAAAATCTCTTTGCGGGTTTGGAACTCACGTGCTATATCAGTGATCGTGGTACACATTTCTGCAATGACCAATTTGATCGTCTCATGCAAAAGTATGGTGTAACCCACCGTCTTTCTACTGCTTACCACCCTCAAACAAGTGGGCAAGTGGAAGTCTCCAACCGGTGGTATTAAAGAATTTTGAAAGGACATGTAGAGAAAATCATGCATCTTGGTTGCGATAAACTAGATGGCGCTCTCGGGCCCAGTACACTTACAACACCTTCGGGTGTACTCCATCAAGCTAGTGTACGGAGGCATGTCATCTGCCGATTGAGCTGGCACAAGGCTTACTTGGGCCTTAAAACATATCAATTTCGATATTCAGACAGTGGTGATCACAGAAAAGTTCAAATGAATGAACTAAATGAACTCCGTGATCAAGCATACGAGAACTCTTTGATCTACAAACAAAAGACAAAGAAGATTCATGACTCTAAAATCAAGAACTGCGTTTTCAACGTTGGTGATCGAGTCCTTCTTTTCAATTCAAGATTGAAGATTTTCGGGAAGCTCAAGTCCGCAGTGCGGTCCATTTACTATTGCTAAGGTTTATCCTTATGGCACCATTGAGTTATCTCAGCCTGATGGTCCAAATTTTAAAGTGAATGGTCATCGGTTGAAGCATTATTTTGGAAGATTCCACTGTGGTTGTCCGGATCTACAAAATCCCCATGAACCAATGAAATGCGGGGATCGAGTCAAGCTAGCGACTCGATAATCAAAAAAAGTAGCACCACATGGGTTTTCACCCATGAGTACCACCCTAGTGTGGGGGAGTTGCCCCCCGCTGTTGTATATAAAATCTTCTCTAAAAAAAAATGTGTGTATATATCACAAAAACAAAATAATGGCCGTAGTATTTCCCTTTTATGTTCTATGTTTCGGCATAACCGCCGGTACTTTGAATATTGAGGGCAATATTCATTTCTAAGTGTGGGGGGGAATTCTCATGAATTTTATCATGTAATTATTCCACCCAATTCCCCCGTTTTTGGCCAAATTTTGGCGCCGCTGCCGGGGAGGCTTTAGCGTGTGTTAAACCTTTTTCAGACCCATTCTTGCACTTATACCATATTTTGTAAAAAGTTTTTTTTGTAAAGTTATCATAAATCAAAAAGTTCATTAACACTTTTCCTAAAGTGTTAACAACACCAAAAAATATATATATATATAAAACAACAAAACAATCGTAACGTTTTCTAGCTTGTGTTTCTTTTAAGGTGATTCTTAAAGAGATACGATTTGGATAAACGAGACGATACCAAAAATATTGTCCAAAAGTTTTAAACCCTTTGCACAAATCATTACCTACGTCTTTTCAGTGGTACTTAATATATACATAAAAATCAACCACCGCAAATCAAGGCAGTACACCTACCAACTGGGGGTGGGACCATAATAAGTTCCGAACATCGATTTAAAACTTACCTTTGTGTCCTTGTGATTTGGTGTACCTTTTTCAAAGAAGCCATTTCATTTGTGATTATTGGTTTAAGTTCACTTGTCATTTTGCCTCGCATTTGTTTTGAAAATTGATTTTTAAACTTAGTGCATGCGCACTCGTTCTTCCTGCTCTACAAGTCCACTTTCTGAGCTTGCAAATATTCCTCGTGGCGTAGAGGACGTTCGCTCCTTCAGCCGTGGGAGCGTCTACCTCCACCATGCGTAATGGCGAAGACAAGCCGATGAATGAGCTTCTCCAAGCACCCATCGAGGGTTACGGAAATGCCATTGTTGTCCCGACCATGGGCGATACCTTTGAGCTCAAAACCGGGTTGCTTAATCTGGTAACCCAAAGCCAATTTTATGGTTTTGGCGGGATGATCCTGCACACATTCGATGGTTTAACAAGATTGCATCTACCATCAAATACAAGAATGTCCCACATGAAGCAATCAAGCTTCTTCTGTTCCCATTTTCTCTAGAGGGACAAGTCCGGAATTGGCTTGAGAAACAACCCCCTCATTCCATTGAGACATGGGAGGATCTAGTCACCAAGTTTGTTAACGAATTCTATCCTCCATCCCGAACTACAAGTCTTAAGAATGAGATAATGAAATTTTCTCAGCGATTTGATGAATCATTCGGGGAGGCATGGGATCGTTACAAAGAGTTGCCGCAAGAGTGTCCATCATGGTTTTACTGAGTTAATGCAAATGGATACTTTCTACAATGGTCTGCACCAAGGGGACCAAGACTCTTTAAATGCCTCCGCGGGAGGTAATTTCCTTAGCAAGACCACAAAATAAGCCTTGCAAATCATTGAAAACAAGTCCCAGGTCCGCCCTTTCCGCACAAAGACATATCGACTCGGTCTAATCTGGACCTTCTACTTCTAAACCCGTGAGTACATCTAGCACCGATGCTAAGATTGACAAACTCACGGATATTGTTCAGGCTTTGGTTCTTGCTAACCAAAAGAAAGTCACTTTCACGCAGACACCATCACATGGTGAAGTGAAGAAAGTTGAAGTTTGTGTTACTTGTGGTGGTCCTCATGCATACTAAAACTATGCACCCACCGATGGTAGTCCGTTTGAAGCTAATGCTATAGCCGGTACTTCAAATCAAGGAGGTAATCAATATTGTCCTCAAAATGAACCAACTACCGACTAATACTTATCAGGCACCACCGGTTTTAACCGAGAATCTAACATCAGAAGCGGAATCAAAACCAACCTAGAATGAACCAAGGTTATCAAAACCAAGGTAATTTCTATTTCGGACCAAATCAAGGTTTCCAACATCAAGGAAACCTTAATCAAAACAATTTCAATCGAGGGAATCAATTTCAAGGAAATGTAAATCCTAACCAAGGGAATTTTCAACAACAAGGTCATAATCAAAACATCCGACCTCAAAATTTCCCTCCAGTACCTCCAGTACCATCATCTGATGAGTTATTGAAGAAGTTCATGAAATCCCAAGATGAAATGAACAGGTTGTTGGTCAGTCAGATCGCTGATCTTAAGAAGTCTTTAAATGATCAACCCTCGGGCTCTGGAAAACTTCCGAGCAACACGATCGCTAACAGAGGCGATGCAAAGGCGATCACAACAGAAGTGGTGTTTCATACAATGGACCGCTATTCCTACTACCTCTTCTTCTTCTCTCCCGAAGGTAGTGGAAAGTGAAACTGAGGCTACAAAGGACAAGGAACTTCCTACTAATAACGGAGGTACCAATGATGTCCAACCTCAAGTTGTCCGAAACCCAATCCAATCCAGGAGTTGTTTTTGAACCTCCTGTAGCTCCCGTTGAGAACCCCAAATCCAAATCTTCTATTCCTTACCCATCACGTTTGAACGAGCAAAAGCTCTGCGAAAAGCAGTCATCAAATGGACAAATTTTTCAAATTTTCCAAGAACTACATTTTGACATAAGCTTTGCGGATGCTATCATGTTGATACCCAAGTTTGCATCAACTCTCAAGCACATGTTAAGCAACAAGGAAAAGTTGTTTGAAATGGCAAAAACTCCTCGAGCGAAAACGCTCTGCAGTTATCACGAAAGCTTCGAAAAGCTTGGAGATCTGGAAAATTTCTCTTACCTTGTGTATTTCGAGGGATGGTTGAATGCTTTGCCTTAGCGATCTTGGTGCAAGCATCAATCGATGCCTTATTCATATGGAAGAAACTTTCTCTTCCGGAACTTACTCCTACATGCATTACTCTTGAGCTTGCAGATCGTACAATATCCCGTCCTCTTGGCATTGCGGGGCGTATTTGTGAAGTAGGGAAGTTCCATTTTCAGCTGACTTTGTAGTTGTTGATTTTGATCCGATCATCGGGTTCCTCTCATTGTTGGGCGATTCACGAGAACGGGCGTGCTCTCATTGATGTATTTGAGCAAGAAATCACATTACGTGTGGGTAATGAAGCTGTCACATTTAACCTTGATCAAATTTCAAGGTACTCCGCAAACTATGATTACGAGTCGGTTAAGATAGATATCATTGATGTTGCTTCTGAAGAGTACTCTCAAGAAGTTCTTGGTTATGATCATAATTCTTTGAGTGATAATATCACTCATTCATCTCAACCCATCATCGCCAATTCTACTCCTTCTCTCACTCCGTTTGAGGAAAGTGACTTCGTCTTGGAAGAGATTGAAGCATACTTGGCTAGTTACGTTCCATGGGAAATTGATCGCTCAATCGACATTGAGGGGACATACTTCTAATTGAGAAGTTGCTTAATGATACATCCATCACCACTCCTCCGTCGAGCTTCATAACAGAGAAGTCAAGTCGGTTGAAAAGCGAAAGAATTTCTGAAGTCGAACTCAAAGACTTACCACATCTCAGGCATTTCTTGAGGGTGATGATAAATTACCCGTCATTATTGCTCGAGATTTGAGTAAAGATGAAAAGACCGCTCTCATAAAGGTCTTGAAGTCACACAAGCAAGCAATTGCTTGGAAACACTCCGACATTAAAGGTTATAAACCACGAGTTTTGTACTCACAAAATCTTAATGGAGGATGACTTCAAACCAGGCAGTTCAACATCGAGAGGAGTAAATCCAAAATCCATGATGTTATCAAACAGGAGGTTATCAAACTTCTTGATGCATGATTGATTTACCCAATCTCAGATAGTCCTTGGGTTAGTCCAATTCATTGTGTTCGAAAAGGGTGGCATTCTTGTTGTCACAAATGAAGAAAGCGAGTTAATTCCAACTCGATTGGTTACGGGATGGCGTGTTTGCATTGACTATCGTAAGTTGAATGGCGCCACCCGTAAAGACCATTTTCCTCTACCCTTCATGGACCAAATGCTTGAGAGATTAGCAGGGAATGAGTACTATTGTTTCCTTGATGGTTTCTCGGGTTATTTTCAGATCCCCATTGATCCAAAGGATCAAGATAAAACCACATTCACTTGCCCATACGGAACTTTTGCCTAAGACGTATGCCTTTTGGCTTATGTAATGCTCACGCGTTCCAACGATGTATGATGGCCATTTTCCACGACATGATCGGGGAAACAATGGAGGTGTTTATGGATGACTTATCGGTCATTGGGGACTCATTTCAAACATGTCTCTCCCATTTAGAAAAATGCTAAGCGGTGTGAAGACACCAATCTTTGTCTAAATTGGGAAAAGAGCCACTTTATGGTCAAAGAAGGCATAGTCCTTGGCCATAAGATTTCCAAAAATGGGATTGAGGTTGATAGAGAAAAAGTTGATGTTATTGCTAAACTGCCTCATCCTACTACCGTCAAAGGTATTAGGAGTTTTTGAGGTCATGCCGGTTTTATCATGATTCATACAAGATTTTTCTAAAATCGCCCGACCTATGACCCATCTTCTTGAAAAAGATGCTCCTTTTATCTTCTCAACTGAGTGCATCAAAGCTTTTGAAACATTAAAGAAAAAGCTTACTGAAGCACCCATTCTCGTTGCTCCCGACTGTGACTTGCCTTTTGAGCTAATGTGCGATGCAAGTGATTTTGCTATCGGTGCGGTCTTAGGGACGCGTAGAAGCAGCATTTTCATCCTATCCACTACATGAAGCAAAACTATGATGAAGCTCAAACTCATTACACCACCACAGAAAAAGAGCTATTAGGCGTGGTGTATGCATTTGAAGTTTGGCGTACCAATCTTGACCGAATGTGTGGTGTATACGGATCACTCGGCTCTCAAATATCTCTTTGCAAAACAAGATGCAAAGTCGAGATTGCTCCGTTGGGTTCTCCTCCTCCAGGAATTTGATATCATCATACGTGATAAAAAGAAGAGAACGAACTGGCGATCATCTGTCGTCTAGAAAACCCTCACCAAGATGTTTTTGAGAAAATAAATGAAACATTTCCTCTCGAAACACTCAATGCGGTTTCTTTTCGTGGAAATTCTTCTACCCCATGGTTTCTTGACCGCAAATTACCATGCGGGTAACTTCATAGTGAAAGGGATGTCGACCCATCAGAAGAACAAATTCTTCAAGGATGTTAAACATTACTACGGGGACGACCCTACTTATTCAAAATTTGTGCGGATCAAGTCATCCGCGGTGTGTTTATGGACAAAGCTCTTGAAATTCTCAAAGCTTGCCATGCTTTGGACCACCAGGGCCATCATAGTCCAAACTACACCGCCACAAAGGTGTTTGATTCCGGGTTTTATTGGCCCACGATTTATAAGGATGCCCACGATTTTGTCAAAGCCTGTGACGCTTGTCAACGTCATGGAAATATCTCACAAAGAAATGAAATGCCACAAAACGCCATTCAAGTTTGTGAGATCTTTGACATATGGGGTATTGACTTTATGGGACCATTTCCATCATCTCGAGGAAACAAATACATACTCGTGGCTGTTGACTATTTGTCAAAATGGGTTGAAGCGAAAGCTTTACCTACCAATGATGCCCGAGTTGTTGTAAAATTCTTAAAATCTCTTTTTGCTAGGTTTGGAACTCCACGTGCTATAATCAGTGATCGTGGTACACATTTATGCAATGACCAATTTGATCGTGTCATGCAAAAGTATGGTGTAACCAGCGTCTTCTGCTTACACCACCCCAAACAAGTGGGCAAGTGGAAGTCTCCAACCGTGGTATTAAAAATTTTAGAAAGGGCGATGGCGAAAATCGTGCATCTTGGTGGGATAAACTAGATGGCCTGCTGGGCCCGTGCGGCTTACAAAACACCCATGGGTGTACTCCATACAAGCTAGTGTGCGGAGGAAGGCATGTCATCTGCGATTGAGCTTGAGCACAAGGCTTCTTGGGCCTTAAAACATACCAATTTTGATATTGAGACGGTGGTGATCAGAAAAGTTCAAATGAATGAACTAAATGAACTCCGTGATCAAGCATACGAGAACTCTTTGATCTACAAACAAAAGACAAAGAAGATTCATGACTCTAAAATCAAGAACCGCGTTTTCAACGTTGGTGATCGAGTCCTTCTTTTCAATTCAAGATTGAAGATTTTTTCGGGAAAGCTCAAGTCCGCAGTGCGGTCCATTTACTATTGCTAAGGTTTATCCTTATGGCACCATTGAGTTATCTCAGCCTGATGGTCCAAATTTTAAAGTGAATGGTCATCGATTAAAGCATATTTTGGAGGGACATTCCACGTGGTTGTCCCGGATCTACAAACTTTCCCCATGAACCAATGAATGCGGGGATCTAGTCAAGCTAGCGACTTCGATAATCAAAAGATAGCACCACATGGGTTTTCACCCATGAGTACCACCCTAGTGTGGGGGAGTTTCCCCTCTGTTGTATATAAAATCTTCTCTAAAAAAAAAAATGTGTGTATATATCACAAAAACAAAATAATGGGCGTAGTATTTTCCTTTTATGTTCTATGTTTCGGCATAACCGCCGGTACTTTGAATATTGAGGGCAATATTCATTTCTAAGTGTGGGGGGGAATTCTCATGAATTTTATCATGTAATTATTCCACCAAATTCCCCCGTTTTTGGCCAAAATTTTTTTTGGAGTAAGTGTTTTTCACTTACTCGGCAAATGGTAATCAGTCCGCCATGTCTAACCCACATAAGGATTGGCTAATCCGAGAAAGCGGCTCTTGGTAAAGATATCTCAAATCCGTTTATGGCTTGCAATTTGCCCAAAATTGTATGGTGTTCAACTCACCATATCTTTAATTAGTGAAAAGTTGGCTAGCCTGCAAGTTTATGGCTTGTGGTAAAGGGTTGAAAAAGCCATAATTGGTGTCGGCTCACCAAAGATAATATTGATAATTTATCTAAGAGTTGGCTAGTCCAGAAGCAAGCGGCTTCGGTAAAGAAAATCAAATCCGTTTGACTTATGATTTGCTCAAAATCATTTGGTTATCATTGTACCAAAGTTCTTACTTGAACTGAAACATTTGGCTACTCCAGAAGTAATGGCTTTTGGTAAAGAGATGAAATCCATTAATTTTTCTCAAAACATTGCTAGGGACTAGCAATATCTTTGTGTGGGGGATTGATGAGTGTCTAAATACTCATCATTTTATACTTGTTTAGAATGCCAAAAATCACGAAAACACTTCTATGCATCAAAATGATAAAAATATCACAAATAAGTGTTTTATATGTTTTAAATGCAAAAACACAAAATCGGTAAAAGCGTTATCAAGTTTGCATGATTGGCGAGTTTTAGTCCCCAGTTTCAAAAGTTGTCAAAACAAGTCCTTGAAATCAAAAATTGCAAAATTACAACTTTAGTCCCTCAAGTTTTGAAAATGTCAAATATAGTCCTTGGATTTATGAAAATGAAATTTAAATGCAATAGTAGTCCTTGTACTATTCAAGTTTGAGAATGGTCCTTATAATAACTTTGGAAAATGGGCAGGTTTGGTCCCAACTTTGGCAGAATTACAAAGTTAGTCCTTGATATTAAATAAACCAAGCTGACCCCTGTATTTAGAACCCAGCCAAACCCAAAAGAACCCCTGCCATGCCTGTGACCCCCAATTATGAACCCCTTTCTTATAATATCGGTCAAAAAAAATCCTCGCGCCCAAACCACGTTTCTGTACATCTCCCTCACAAACCTGCAAATCAATACCATAGCTTGTTTTTCCACCTCCTTTCACCTTATCTTCCCGGTGTATACCAAACCCCCTCCACTCACATCCTCCCAAGCTTCATTAAATGAGATAACCTGCTCAAAGAAAATTGGCGCCAAAACTCCACTTGTACGGTTTTGATGAATTCCAATGATCCATGGCTGGATTGAGGTGGAATTATCAGAGGTGTCGGCGGAGAGATGAAAAAGATCTTTATATCAAAGTTTGGTGCAATGTAATAAAGTATCTAGAGTAATTTTTAGTTTTCTATGTCGTTTTTCTTATTTTAAATTCAGTGTTTTTAGCCTAAACTCTGTATTTCAAGTTTCTATTATATAATAAAGCTTTTGTGAAACATCAATTTCAATTATCAAGTTCCATTTAGGTTTATGGCGAGAATTTGTTCAAAATTTTAATAAGTTCAAATGTTATTTGTTGTTATTAGGTGAGTAAGATCACATAAAAGCTCATAAAGCTTATTAAAGCTTTTAGTAACTCTAAAACTTTGTTTAGTATCAAAACAGAAAAAATTCACAAAAATACCAGAAAATAGTGAAAAATAAAAATCCATGGTGAAAGATCAAAGAATGCTAGGAAGGGTTTATATTGGATGGCCTTGGTATAGAGCTTATTGGGAAGCTTTAGGAAGTGTTTACAAGTCCTCAGTTCTCATTTTGTGATAGAATCCAAGTTGTAAGCCCTTTTAATCCATTTTGGAATTTCAACATTAAGTTGTTAATTAGTTTGAATCTTGGTGTTTTTATGTTTATTAGTCATAGTTAAGTACAAGTAATCAATAAAAGCATCACTTTCATTTTAATTTGTAGTTTATAAAAATTTCATTTTAACAGTTTAAATATCATAAAGATCATTAGTGAGTTTTATGTTGTTATGGTGTTGTTTGATCTTATTTAGTTCTTATAAATGATATTATAAGGTTTGTAATAAGTAGCATGGTCTAAATTACTCATTTGCTTTGAAAATCTTCAAATCAGTCTCAATAAGTAGTGTTTGGTTTTAGTTTGTGCTTGTGCTAAGAGTGTTTAAGACAGTATTATTGCTTGTTCTGTGTCACTTTAGTATCTAATATCTCAAATCAACAAGAAAAACCGATTATTTAGTGAAAAATCAAAATCATCTTTAAATATCACTTGTTAGATTAGCTGTTAGAAGTTAGATATCAAATTCATCATAGTAGCTTAAAATCTGTTAACCTAGCTTAATTTTATCTTATCTTAGCTTATTACAACATATTTAGTAAGTAGTATTGATCACAAGTTCATATTAGTCAACTCAATTGGTTTTCTTAAAAAGTCAAATTTGCATTTGGTCGTTTTTGAATTAAATAGACAATTTTAGTGTGTGTTTAATATTGAGTTTTAGCTTAAAATCTTTTGGGGTATTAAAGTTTAGTTGCTTAACTTAATTAGAAAATACTAGTTCATTTTTAATCAGCTTATAAAGTGCTTATTTTCTAGTTTCTTTTGGACCCTTGTCGATAATGGTGCCACGTGCACAGTTGGGTAGTCAACTTGATAAGCTCACCGAGCTTATTAGTTGGTCATAACTTGTGATTCTTGGTTCTTTGGGAAGCTGACCTAGCCATCTTGAGGTCCCAAGCTTAAGTTTTTATTTTGAAGCTTGTTTGGTAGGGCTGCAATAAGCCTTCACTTTGTCCCATTTATGTCTTTCAACACAAGAGTCATAAGTGCTTATCTGCTTATTCTAGCTTATCGGTTGCTTCTTTGTGTCTTCTAGCTTCGAGTTTGCTCTAGCTTATTAGCATCCTATTTTAGCTTTGTTTTGACTTGTGAGCTTGTTTGAGCTTATTTCTCCAAAATAAGCTCATAAGCTATCTGTTAAGCTCATAAGCATCAAGCACTTATTTTTTAGTTTGTAAAATTTTTGTGTTTATTAAAGTTTCTTATTATCAGTAGTATAATAGTTTTCATAAAGAAAATCCACAAAAACATCATTTTAAATATAGTGATAGCGTTTATTTAATATTAATTAGTTTTTTTTTTTTTTTTTCTTTTCAGCTTATTATTAAGCAAATCTAGTTTTTATATTTTTCTTAGTTTTCTGTCACCTTAAGTTATTTTTAGAAAAAGTTTCATAATTTTCCTAATCTTTTTAGTATTTATTAGAATTTTAAATAGTCAAAAGTATTAAATAATTAGTAATAAATAATTAAAAAGCATAAAAAATATCTTTTCAGTTTTAAAAATAGTTTTATAATATTCTAGATTTTTCTAAGTTAAATTTTATTTTTTCGAGGTTAATTTTGTAATTTCTTGTGTTTAAGTGTATTTTAAATAGTAATTAATTAGTAATAAATAGATAAAAAGTGTAAAAAATATATATTTTAGTTTTAAAATAAGTTTTATAATATTTTAGATTTTTAGAATCATAATTTTATTTCTAGCCTTATTTCATATTTTCTTCTATTTTAGAGTATTTATTAAATAGTTAAAATAGTTTTTTAATTAATAATAATTAAATAAATAGTTATAAAAATAATTTTCTTTTTCTAATAATTTTATTTTATTTTTAGGTTTTCAAAAATGTCATTTTCATATTTGTAGGTCTTTTATTTCTTAGATCTCAATTTTAATTTTGTGCGTTTACGTAGTTTTTAAGCGTCGTTTCACGTTTGTTTCATCGATTGTTATGCTTTCAATTCATTGTCCAAATACATTCCAATCAATCAGGTAGTGTAGTTATCAATCCAAATCCTTCTACGATCACTATCCTTAGTGATCATTCTATCATCTCGATAAGTTTTTGATACACCATTGAGTCTCAGTGGGACTTAACGACCAGGAATCCACTATATTCCTCGATCTTCATTGCATTTTGTGTCACGAGCTGTTTTAAGTTTCTTACGGTTAGCCATTCACAAGTGGCTAGCTTGTGTGAGAAAACTTGACGGTTCGGGACGAACCACACTGTCACTACTACTGTTGAAATGAAGCAACCACAACAACAACTAAAACAACCGCAAGAAGAAAAGCATGGTGAATGTTGAAATATGGCGAAGGAGATTACGATCATGATAAGGATGAAAAGAGTCCACGATGATGATAATTTGGCGGTTGAAGAGGAAATGATTCGAAAAGAGGCAAAAGAAGCTGCTAGAGCTGAAGAGGAAAAGTTAAAGAAGGAATCAGACAACTACATAGTTGACAATCCAATATCAAACCCAACGAGTATTCGAAACACCTCTTGACACTTCCACCAAACCCAAATCATCATATCAATCATCACCTCCATCAACATAAGAAACACCTATGTCAACAACAAAATTTGTTAAGAAGGCAACTCCATCCAATGATTCGACAAATGGTTAAGCAGGTTATCACCACTTCACAAAGCTACCACAGCCACCACCATCGATCAACCAGGGATTGACCACACCACCAATGGAGAAACCGTTGATCAATTTACATACACAGGTGGTGAGGATCACGACATACTGAGCCCAACGAACCTCAACCAAATTTAGATCAAGTACATTCTGCACTCCTTGTTTTCATACGCTTCAAATCAAAGCGTGTTGAAGTTCTCCACCTCGAGGTTGAATCTTACCTAAATTCTACACTTCATGGAATCAATCAAGAACCTCGATACAAAATCGTTCATAAACAAGTTTGGGTTTGTTACCAAAGTGAAAATCATCATACTTGCTTCATGGCTTTCGATGAAATTCACTAAGTTCTATAGGCGCCACCACGGAGATGGTTCGAGATGGATTGTCATATCGATTGAAGGACATTGAGTTGGGTATAATTTAGGCGAAGAGATGGAATTCAAAGGATCGCAAGGATGTTCGTTGATTTTTCACTAGGATTGATGAATGTTTGATTCATCGGGATCAATGCAGCGGTTGGAAGCTATGTGGGAGGATGACCAAACTTTCGATTCGACTTTCCAACGTCCGAGAAAAGTAGGCGTCGTCGTAATCATTGGGTAATCTCTTGATTGTGATTTTGTTTGTTTGATTATCTGACAATGGCTTGTGCACACATAACAGTGTACAACCCGTTCTTGTAAATAAAGGACCACTGGTGCGCTTGGTGCCACAATCCTTATAAAAGGAGGCGACTTCTTACTTTTGTGCAAACATCAAACCTTTCATTTTCAAAGGTTTTACTCAAAGAACAAGTACTTCCCTTATGATTTTCAAAACCTCAACCGTTTATATCACTTGTTGAGGGGGAGTATTTGATTTAAAACTTTGTTCACAAACTGTTCTTTGTGTAATCTTCCCACAAAACTCAATATGGTCATATTTATTCT
Source organism: Chrysanthemum makinoi (assembly GCA_910596185.1). Lineage (NCBI taxonomy): Eukaryota > Viridiplantae > Streptophyta > Magnoliopsida > Asterales > Asteraceae > Chrysanthemum > Chrysanthemum makinoi. Next base: position 124,561,503 of record OU343219.1, read on the forward strand.
CAACATTTCTTAAAAAATATATGCCATTTTTGGGGAAAAATATGTGATAAATATGTTGTGATCTTTGCTATTGAATCCTCGTGTGAAAAGACTTCAACCCATGAATTGACAGGCTGGACGGTCATACATTGAAAAGATTTGTCTTCCAAGACTTGTCCAAGTAAATTGTACCCATTCGAGAAGCTCACGGATAGACATGAACTTTGGCCGGGTTTGACAACCTTTCGGGGTTGTCCACATTTTCAAGGTAGTTATTAGAGCTAGTTGTCACCTAAAAGCTGAAAATGTATCTCTTTAACTATACAGCGTAATGTGTGTCTCATAGGGATTGTCTATCTGAGTCGATCAATTCAAAAGTGCAGCTCTTTCCCACCTTTGTCGATTTCGTGTCAAAACTCTTAAGCACATGTTGAGGGGGAGTATTTATGAAAATCTAAAACTCTTGAAGTGTTCAAACATGTTTTTTTTCATTCACAAACTTGCCGAGATTTTCATGAAAATGGTTTTATGGCAATGGGTTAGAAGGTGATTAGGTTAGGAATAACCGTCCTATGATCCTTGAGCGGAGGGATCACCAAGGCACTACCAATAGTTAGTGAAGAAGTCCTTAGGTATGATTATAAAAAGGAGAAAACGAGAATCGGAGAAAGAAGGTGTTGAAGAATTAAAAGAAAAGCAAGAAAAGGTGAAAATAAATAGCCCTCCAGTTATTCAACTTAGAGGCGGAACAGGGTTCAATTCATATGCTACGGTAGATCGCTTGATGGCCGGTATTGAAAGATTAAAGTCGTCATGGACCCAGTGACATAAGCTAAACCTTAGCCACTCAAGTTTCTCCCCCAAAGAAGCTTGTTTCATTCTCACAGGGGAACCCTCGTAAACTATGGCTTTCTCTTAGAGATTGTTGGTATTGAAGAAGGAGACCCTCTCACAAAAATTTCAGGGAAAACCAAATGCACTATTGAGTCTAGAGCCACGAGATTCATCAAAAGATCTCTTAGGTACACTTGACGTTTCATCACTTGTTGTTCAACAATAAGAACAACAGTGGTACGTTATCGAGTCCTACAGGATCCTAGTCTATTAGAACATTTATGAGAGGTTCACATATGTGATCCTCGGTGATTGAATGGAAACTCTGCCGGGGTCAATCAAACACCTGACAGGCCGGTCGCTTCGGTAACTCCCGTGGATTACGGCAGTGGTCTCAAAGCGGTCTCTGATGCGTGAGGTGATGCCCGGTGTACCTCGGCTCATCGCAGCCATAGATGTGCCGATTTTGTCAGCGTTATCTCACTTATGGGACTCAGGTTCGATAACGGCGCTGTGAAAGTATTAGTAGTGTTTTCACACTATCTTTGTTAACACTCTCGAAGTTCAAACTTGTAAGTGCGGAATCCAATTACTAACCTTTCTTATGTTTACTTCTTATGGAAGCTCACGGGCGGGTGATCATCGCAATTCTCCACATGCTCATACTTACCTCATCACTTATGGAAGTTCTCTCATAATCAAAGGCAACACAAAGTCAGAATGATTCTTCGTCAATAAAAAGTCTACAAAGTTTAAGGCTTAAAGAACTTCATCAGCGTAATTCAACGTTAAAAGCGTGTGAGCATGTTGGAGAAAGGCGTGGAGACAGCGGGCGGCGAAGGCGACTGATCGAACAACAACAACATACTATCACTACCATCACAGAACAAGATCAAAGAACAAAGATGACATCAAAGCAGAATACTTCAAAAGAAACAATTTCTCTACACTAGGAGTTGTTGAATCAAGGCAATTCTTCTCACGAAGAAGAATATCGAGAAGGCGTCAAAGCTACTATTACATCAGCACCTCACCGTCGGCATTCATTCATCACCACACTTAGGGGAGATTGTTGGAATCACTCCTAAAACTTAATTCAAGTGTTAGTGATTCATATGTAATAGTTAGCTTATTATGGCCTTTATGTTAGTAATTAGCCTTAGGCTTATGTAGAAGCCCATAAGCCTAGGCCTAGTCCAATAAGGAAAAGGAAGGGACTAGGAGTGTTGCCTAGCTCCCTCTCATAAATACTATGTAATAACCCTCACTTGAGGGTTGGTTGTTCACTTTCTATTTCACTCTTTGCTAAACCTTTCTCTTATTCATTCGTACGTGTGTTTGGTTTTGGTGTTGTGATCTCTCCTTCATCTATTTCTTCTATTGATGCTTGTGTTACGTATATGGTGACCTAACAACTTAAACTGACGACCCTAAGTAGGTAGACTGAGTATGCATGCATAGTTTTGCTTCCGTGTAATTGTTTCTAGTGTATGCATGCATAGTTTGTTGGTAACTACCCTTGTTTCGGTAGTTTTGAATGGCGGTAGTGGCTAGTTACTTAGGAGATATGACCAACTGACCCTAAGTAGGTAAACTGAGTGGGAAGGGTAGAAATTGACCAGCGGCGACCCTTCTTCACTTGTGCGTTGACCGATCACCTACCGGTTTGGATGAACTTAAGAAGTTAGGGATAAGTGTTTAAGATGCTAGCGCCGGGCACTCATTGTTATGAATCTTGCATGTAGCGGAACTTAATGACTTAGCTTAGGGGACTAAAAACAACTGGACTTTCAAGGGGTCACCTATTGATCTCCGGTGGAAACCTTTGCTGATAAGTTAGGACGAACTGACCAAATGTTGTCCTAGCAACTTAAACCCCCACTTGAAGCAATTTGAAGTAATTAAACGTGAACTTTACATGATAGGATGACTAACTAGGTTAGCACACTTCTCCTCTATTGATCACAACCCTCGCCTTTATTTGCTTTCTTTATTTTATTTTCTTGTCTTTTGTAGCACCTCGCATATTTCAGGTCTATATTTTACTATTTTACGTTATATAAATTACTTTTAATTATTTATATAAGTAATCTCAAAAATTAAATAGTGTCAATTATCCTCACAACCAACACAAGACTAGGAAAAGTCTATGTGTTCAAAAATACTTTAGTTTCACCACTAGTCATAATTCATATGAATTATTGCCACTTTTCCAGTTTTAGGTAAACATTTTACCTTTAAGTAATACGCGTGCCCGAACCTACGTTATTAGATTTTAACAACATAGAAACACCATATTAGACTTATCCTACTTTTAATATACCTAGTTGGAGTATGCTGATAAGTTTTAACATTTTTGGAAGTATTACATTTTTACGTTACCCGGTTTTAAGTTTCGTGAATTAAGGGCTTAACATTATTAATTACCGGGACCAAACTATACCCTAAAAACTAAAAGTTATCACAAATTAAACACAAAATACCACCTCAATCATGAGGTGGCGTTTGATGGCAATACCACAAGCCACATGGCTTTCTCATAATACACATGCAACTTACTCACTCAACCTTGTCCCCCCATATACCCCAAAGTCACTTCTCCCTTATCACTTCACATGCAAAACACACACCAAACTCTCTCTTGGTCTCTCCCTTGGACGTTCACCATCACCACACAAACACCAATCTTTACTTTGATTCATACTACAAAAATCACTAAGAAGATGGAGCTAGAGTTGGTTCTTACATGATCCTAGGGTTATTTTGTTGATATCAAGGGTGAAATAAGAGCTACACAAGGAGGTTAGGGCTGAAATAAAAAGGTTATTTCAAGGGTAAGAAGGTTGGTAAAGCTTCGGTTAAGAGGTTGAAGACAAGGATTGAAGATTGAAGGGGGTTTAGGCTTGATTGTTCTTGTGACCATTCAACCTAAGTCTTGTAAGAAGTTGTTTAAATTTCTTATCATTCAATATGGTTGTAATAATATTTATGATTATTTGATGTAATTTGATATAAGTAGTACATGTAATAAGGCTTGCATGATGTTGTACATAAAATTGATGGGTAAAACTAGTGTAGAAACTCATTAAGACAACTAGTAAGAAACTAGTGAATTATCATGAATTTTATCATAAAAATCATAAACTTTGGACTTTATTTAGTTTAAGAAGTTGTTAGAGGAAGTAAAAACTAGAATTTGAGCTTTTGAATCACTTGAAATGGACTTATAGATAAAAAGTTATGGTTAAAAGAAGATGGCTAGATGAAAACTTGATATTAAGTCAAAAGTCTTCTGAAACGATTTAAAAACACGATTTAAACCCTTTTCTGGTCCGAATCAGCAAAAGTGTAAAACACGAAAGTTGCTCGGAATGAAATTTTCTTCAAAAACTTTGGTGCACATAAGCAGAAAGTGAACGAAAAGTCTAAAAAACAGTAAAAACTACACGGACCTGTTGTGACTAGAAAACAACCTTAGTCATGGAAGCTTACTTGTATTTTGATTCTTTGAGACCAAAACAATGCCAAGGCTAAACCAAGGATAATGTCTCAAGCTATTTTAACTTAAATATAGCTACTAGATATGACCATGATTGTTGCTTCAAAGTTGTTCCGTGCGGCTAAGTTACGGCTAGTTTGGGTATGTTAACCCGAAAATTGTTTCAAAAACTTGGTCATTAGATGAAACTTTACTAGATTTTGACAAAACTAGATAAATGATTATATGACATATAAACTATATAAATACCTTTTTCACAAGTTTTAACTCTTATATTAGTCTAAAACTACTTTTGAAACCTTTATTACACAACATCATATGACAAGCCGAAATCACAAAACTCATTGAGTGAACAACACTTACACATGATAAATGCTTCACGATACACAACTCATAACACTATCACGTCACCACTCAAATAGTATTTGACGAAAGACGACATATGTTTTGTACAACATTTGTCTCGTCAAATACTTACTTATAAATGATAAGTACTACAATAGTATGGAATTTCATTATCATAAAGAGGCCTCTTCGGGGTATCGACGACGAGTGTGGATTTTACGATTTAAAGTGTCCCGGCTCCTCGTATGATTACTAAATGACCTCTTGATTTTGATAGCCCGAACGGTGGTACGAGGTCATTTATAAAAAGGCTATGAGCCAAACAAACACTTAAGCGATACCTTAGCTTAATATCCATATACAACATCATAAGCCAACAAATTACATATACTTGTACACTTATATTTAAAACTATACTAAAACATAATTATTATACTTTCGTAGGTAATCACTAAAGATCGCTGTCTCGACATAACCGTTATTGCTATAAGCTACTACCGATAACTACGGTGAGTTCATAGCCCCAACTTTTGTTTAACTGTTTTATAAACTACTTGGGGAGATACATGCTAAAATGTTTTATTATGGACAATTACTTGAAAACTCAATGCCTTGATCAGATATTGCATGCCTAAGTTGTTTATGCCAAAAGTCCCCAATATCATGGACCACTAATCACCGAGTGAGCGAAATATAGTGGATAGGCCTATCGATTGACAAATCCCGTTGTGTTAGCCTTGGATCAAGAACCAAACGCACTTTATTTGAATTACCTAGGTATATGGCAAAATACCTACTAGGGCAAGTTACTTATATATATATATATATATATATATATATATATATATATATATATATATATCGTCCGATGATATATATATATACAAATGTAACATGAGTTCCATGAGCTTAGAGCAATAATAACTATCAAGAAGATAATTGTACACATTGCAATTATACTAAAAACTATTGTCCACTACTGTTTTCAAAACTATGAATTCACATAACCATTGTGTTGACTTTTTGGCATGTTTTATCTCAGGTCTGTAAGATATGCCTGGCACGCGAATGAATGCACACGGAATAGGCATTTTGAAGACTATGCATATTATCATTCGAAAAACTTTTAAACTTATTATGTACATTATGGGACCTCTACTTTGATATTATGAATAAATTCGAATGATAATGTATTTTAAAACGTCTCATGTAGAGTCATTTTCTGTAATGTGTACTTTGTGCGAATAAGTAATATCCTCGATTAGCTTCCGCTGCTATTTGTAACTGAGGGTGTTACAGATTGGCATCAGAGCTACAGTTATAGAGAACTGTTGCATTATACCTGGACTATAACTACTATCTACCGATTCACTTATTATAGTCTTCATATTCCGTGTGTCATGCCCACTATTTGACATATCACAGTTTAAATTTCTATGAACGTTTAACTAACTCTGAACATAGATACTCTTTTGCAGACATTATGTATGTACCACCATCCCCAGATCACGATCTCGTTATTCCAAATCAAGCTATACCAGCTCAACAAGAGCAAATACTTCCGGCTCCCATCCAAGCACAGAATCCCCCGGATCAAGATGATGATTATCTTGATATTGTGGACTATGGGGATGACGAGGATGAGGAACCATATGAAGATTTAGCCGATGAAAATGAACCGAGGATGACCCGATGAAGATCCGAAGATGAAAATATGATCTTAGATGATGATGATGATGACATGGAAATGATTTCCGATGATGACGAAGAAGAGGAAGAACCTCTTCAAGCGGATGTCATACTCAACGGATCTCCACCTCCACCATCACTAGTGTCACCATCTATTCCAAAAACTCGAAATTCCTGTTCTCGGTTATCCCGCCATCGGGAAGGCCTTATATCATTGGAGGCCCTTCCTCTACCTATGAAATTGGAGGACCATCTAATACATTTCCAAACTTCCCAAGGTACGAAATGGGTTGCCTAAGACAAGATGTCACAGCACTTCAAAATCATGTCCACTTTCTGTCAAGGGCAATGCATCGTCGTGAAACGGTGATCTCTTCAATAAGAGTTAAAACCGTTAATGCTCCAAAATGAACCGATCTGACAATCTTGGATATGAGTGATATCCGAAATGGCATTACACGTGTGGAAGACATTGTCTTGGATCCTATAACCGGATTTCCAGTGCTTAAGAACAAAGTCACCCGTACGGATCGAGCACAAAATGAAGACGGTGAGCAGATTAAAGAGTTGAAACGCCGCGTAGCTTCGGCGGAAATCAATTTAGAAATTGCTCAAACCGACCGATATAGGCTTGAGATCGATCTCTACAACGTACGGGCAGAAATGCGGATCATGTTTCAAGAACTAAGGGGCTCTAGAGAGTTTCACCCAAATGACGCCATTGATGTGTTTGCCGCCACTGAATAATAATCACCCGAGCCGCATCAATCTTCGGACTCTTGAAAGACTAGTGTTGTTATAATAGTTAAAATACTTAGTAGATTATGTAATAGCTAGTAAACAATGTAATTGCTGGCTGATAGTTTCGACAATAAATTTTGAAGAAACCTGTCACGGGTTTCGATTTTGTAACTCCGATATAACTGATTAACTATATATGAATGTAACTTTTGTTGTATAAATCTATCTCATCTTGTGTTGTGATTTAATTTCCAACGTTGTTCTTCTATCATTTCTAATTGAGCTTATTATCCAACATCATACTTATACCACATCTCTTGTTTAATTGATAGAATCATGCCACCTAAAACGAAAAGCCAAGCTGCTATTGATAAAATGGTTGCCGATAAAGTGGCTAACGCACTTAGAGCTGAGCGGGCAACTACAGCTACAAATGCTGTCGCGGCCGCTAGGGCGGCCGAAGCCGCAAAAACTGCCGCTGTTGCCGAGGCACTTGCAACCGCTAGGGCCGTTGCAACTAATGTTGGAGCATGAGGTTCTAATGTTACGGGACCAGCTATTGGTGCCGAAAGAATAAAAGTCGAACCAATGCCAAGGGGCTGCTCATACAACGAATTCATGAAATGCCAACCTACAAATTTTAAAGGCATTGAAGGAGCTGTAGGGTTAACCTGATGGTTTGAGAGATCCGACTGTATTCCCGACAAGAACATCATCAAGACTGTAAGGTCAAATACGCCACCAGTACTTTAATGGATGAAGCATTATCCTGGTGGAATTCTGTAGTTTAACCAATTGGCATTGCAAATGCCTACAAAATTTCCTGGGTCGAACTCAAAACAATGATGATCAAACAATATTGTCCTCGTAATGAGGTACAGAAGTTGGAAATTGAATTCTGGAACCACATAGTTAAGGGCACGGATATCACCACATACAATCGTCGATTTAATGAATTGGCAATCTTATGCCCAATAATGGTTCCAACCAATGAGAAGTTACTTGAGAGGTACATGTGGGGACTTCCACAACCTATACAGGGAAATGTGATGTGCTATTTCATCCTGCTTTTAATATTTATAAAACTTGAATAACTTAGGATAAACACATACTAACGGGCAGAGTACCCGATCAGATGTAGTAAAGCCTTAGGTAAATCCGAGTATCGTCCCAAGAGAGCTGTGACCTTAAAAGAACTAATATGGTTAGATAAAACATAGATAATATATGGTAGACAAGGTTGTTATAATCCATAGATATACTAATATTCTCCGCCACAGCATAACCGAAATTTAGGTAAAAGAGATAGATAAACAAAGCTTAACAAAGAATGCGAATATGAATAGATTCTCGATAAGAATATTCAATATAGTGGTTAATTATCACCCGACTCCTTTGGTCGATTCGTCATGGCCTATGGTTCTTAGATTCCTCACCAAGATGAGCAAGTCACCCGGGATCATTCGGCAACCTAATAGCAGTCATTAAGCACCAAATCTACTAGATCTAGACGGTGGGAACCCGACCGTTAGGAACTTAGAATCCCCCAACCTCTTAAATACCTCCACTTGATAAGCGATCCTTTGGTCAATTCGCACACGAAGAGTGGTCGTACTATGGCCAATTCCTCCCATACTTCATATCTATCGACTGGGGTCGATTGGTCGATCTCCCAGTCCTTAGATACTACCAAGCTTATAATACTACCAAGGCTAGCGATCTATGAAAAGACTAGCAAATGTCTATAAAGAATTATAGAGAATAACAATAACATAAATGCAAACTTTAATTAATAACATGAATTCATAATATAAGATCTAGAAAAATATAAAAGAATCCAAACTCGAATACAAAGGAAATCGTAGACGAGGACTTCAAGTATTCATGCTCCTAAACCATGCTTCTTCTTCTTCTGTGTTTTGATCTCCCCAAACCCTAGAAGGTTTGGGAAAGTAGAGATATCAAATACTGATGAAATCATCGACTATTTATAGGCTTCAAAATAGTTACGGCGTAACCTTATTAGGTAGTTACGAATTTTAATCTTCTGCTTATCCATTGGCTATGGCGTAACTTAATTTGGTGTTATGCCGTAGCTGCTATAATCTAGTGTAAATATTTGTTACGGCGTAGCCTCTTGCCGATAGCTACGTAATCTTAGTATCAGAGTTACGGCGTAACCTACTCCGAGGGTTACGCCGAGTCTTCAAATCTCTAGTTGGCCGAATTAATCACTTGGTTACGCCGTAATTAAGAGAAAGTTGAATCAATAGTTCTTTAAAACGCCCACAGCTTCCTTACTAATGCGTCCCGAAATGAAATAACAAGGAATAAGGATGTTTTCACTAATAATATATTCAAAATGTGATGATAAAGAGGGAAATTAATGCTTAGAAACTCAGAACAATTTGATGTTATCAAATATCCCCCCACTTAAACTCTACTTGCACTCAAGTAGACTAATTTAGACTGCAAAAGATACATCCATGAAGAATGCGCAGTTATGATTTCCATGCTAGAATATTAATAAGAACCGAACACCTCACGAAATGGGTACGAAAACACTCTCACCCATCCTATTCTAAGTGTTAATTTCGGGGTGATCACTCAATTGCACGGACATAGTAAGTATTCTATCATAAGCTTGGCAATTACACACAACTCCACCACTAGAGCTAAGGTTAAGACAAATTTTAGAAAGCAATGTTGGGTTGAGTATCAAAGGCTTAAAGGGATAGTGTCATTACTAACGTGTCACGCGAAGTGGACAAAATCAATGATACATGACCAAATCCATGGCCAAGACATCAAGGATTGCTCGCTGCATCACCTAGACACGCTTCACGACAAAAAAGGGTAAGGATAGGCATGGGATATATAATGGGTGAAAAGAAAAAGAAAACAAATAGTTTTAGCTTAAAACCGAGTTGCCATCATTCAACCAATAATTTAAGGCTTGTCTTCATATGGTCAGTACATGCCTCCACAATCCTCCAAAATTATTCTAGAACTTATTCTTCCAACCTTTGAACGCGATCGAGAAGATCAGTGCCAATTTTCTTCATGCAGTTTTTGTTTTTGTTTTTGTTTTTTTTTTCGCACTATCAACAATCAAAATTTTTTTTCTTTAGTAACATATACTACGATATGCTTGAGATACAATGATAAATATCCCCCCACTTGGACTGAACATAAGGTGATTACTTTGGGGTCTTTGACGATCTTAAGCGAGATGTAGATAATACTCTTCATGGACTTTATTTGAACCTCAAACTAGGGTGAACAATGGCTTCTAGGTAAAAAGGTAAAACTATACGGTAGGCTAAGGTGTAAGGTTGTAATGAAAATAAGGGTTAAGAAATGAAAGGATAGGCTCAAAAGGGTGTAACTAGGGGTATCTTGCACTAAAGGTGAGTGCAACAAATAAGGTTAACACGGGGGTCGAAAAGTCAATGCGACTAATCGATAACGCACACGTTTAACACATAAAGGCTATTTGGGTGAAATCCTAAAACATTTACTTTATTCAAATTGCCTTTTCCAAATGCACTAAGCTAACTTGATACACTACTCGTCTATGGTCTCGAAGTGATGTAAAAGCCAAGTTATAAAGTTTACAATACTATCGGCACACTCAATTTATGGTAGATTTGGGTAAAATGAGGGAAAAGGAAGGGCTAAATCTCACCAATGGCAATAAGGGTTAAGGAATGCTCGGCTTTTATGTGATTCTAGTTTGGTTAAAAATATGACAAAAAATTTTCAAATAAACTTAAATTTTTAAAACCAACTAGAAAATTAGGGCAAGTAAGCTAAGTAATCATACACTTCATTTCTATTCCTATCCCCCCACTTGAAGTGTACAAAGTCCCATTTGTACGAATAAAAAGGAAAAATAAGATAGAAATGAAAAATAAACAAGAAAGAAATAAACACCCCTCTCGAATGGTTGCTCAAGATGTCTCACTAAAGGTTGAAGGTGGGTCATGGGGTAGCTAATGTGTGTTGAATCTGGAATTGGCCTTAACTAATTTTGTTGCTTCCAAAATTGCTTATCAGCAGCAGGGTTACGGCAGAACTAAATCATAAGGTTACGTAATCAGATCACATAATCAAAACCGCACAAAGATACCAGAAAATTTGTACCCGACGGGTACAATTAACGATAGAACAAGCAAATATCACATAGTTAAGTTATTACAGACTTGAGTTTCAAATAGTTTAAAAATTGTTTCATCAAATGGGGAAATCACTCGTCCCCGGGGAGATCATGATCCATGGAGTGGAACTGGGAGGGCTCGTATGGAGTGCTCGTAGGTGCTTCAGGAGTGGCTCGATGCATGTAGGCCACTCCTCCTTGGACGCCAAGATTGGGGACATCGGGTTGGTACACGTGACTGACCTTCCCACCGGGTGACCTAAGTGCATATGGCAAAAGATTCGCTCGTCCAACCGCATTCCAACGGAAAATCCTCACAGCCGGTTCACCTGATCCAAAGTACCTGAAAAACCTTCTAACTGGTTACTAAGTGCATAAAGACCCACTTCGAGGGTTTCGATCTCCCCGCTAAAATGGGTCGACATCCCCAGCCTCCTCATCGATAACTGCAACCTCTCAATATTCACATGTGCCCTTCTACATCCCCGCACCCGCTCCTCGGCTTCTTCCTCAGCATCACCACCTGCACCACTGGCCTCCCCTTCTTCTCTTCTAGGGCAGCCCCAAATGCAGGAATTGCACCATAAACATCCTGGATGCAAATCCCAAACTCCACTAGCTTAGGCAGGCCAATCAAATAAGTATCCCTACCAATGGTTAATTGGGCCAAAGCTGCATCGGTCATGAGATCAAAACTCCTAGCCAATATCCCGATGAAATGTGCCCCCGCAGGACTCCTACCGAAAACCCCTTAGCACCCACGCCATAAACTTAGCCAAATAATAAGGAACATCAATGCGTGCCTCCTCCTTCCATTCCTCGATCGATAGAGATCATCCATGGTCGTCTTATCCTTGGTGAATGCCTTGCTCGACCAGCAAGAAGGCGTGCACAAGTCGAATGGGCTTCTCACCATAACATACACGTAGGCTCCTCGGATTATACCCTCCTGTGACATCCGACAAAATAGGCAAAGCAGGCCGATTCGCCTTCTTCTCCAAAGATGTGTTATAGAACCGCTTAAAAGTTTACCCTCCTCCGTGTACAAACCCATACACATAGTAAACTCCCTAAGAGTCAATCTCCTCCAAACACCCCCAAGCCGAAAACAAAGAATTCTCTTCATCATTAACAACCCAAGATCAAACTCCACACTAGCAAGGAATTCACGAACGTATTCCGGGATGATCGGTTCCGTGATCCCAAACAATCTCAACCAAGCATGTGAAATTTATCAATACATGTGAACTTGATCTTGCAAAACTTTCTCAATCTCCGACTAGCTTTCCCATTTGCCAAAGTACCGAATGCCTCAAAGTTAAGAGCCTCGGGTTGACTGATATCCTTTGCCATCAATTTCTCATATTCCTCCACGCACTTGCCTAATACCGATTGGGGTGTGCTAAAACCTAGGCCACAAGGGGTTGTTTGCACTAAAACAAGACAAGAAGCAGTAAGTGCACCATATGATGTTAAGTTACGGCGTAACCATCATAAGAGTTACATCGAATTAGAAAATTTCAATGTATACAACCATGACAACCGCTACCGTAATTACAGTTATATTGGTTACGCTTAATCAATACCCGCCATACGCCGAACTTCCCAAGAAAATTAGCACCACAGATGGTTTGATTACGCTATAGATTACGCCGGAACCATCAATTGTTATCAAGTGGTGAAAATTTTTGATATATTTTTAACCTAATAGTGCTGAGGGACCGCGCCTAACCCACTAAGTTTGTGTTTGACCCAAAATCCTATTTTAATAAAGCCAAAACACCCAAATCAACCCGTAGTGATAGGACACGAATCAAAATAACATGGGGAAATTATCAATTAATCATTCCAACACCAATAATTAATTCGAATGGGCAAGATCCCTAAAATATTAAAATAAAACCCTAATTGAAATAATTAAAAGAAACAAATCAAAAAGAGTAAAGATAGGTCTTACCAGCCATGAAGATTGATTAGATGAAGTGATTACGATGAAAATTTTTCAGAGAGAAAATTTTATGTTGTGGGTGTGAAAGTATGTGTAAAACCTATTTTTTATTCCGAAAGGTTTTTATACCTCTACGATAGTTACGGCGTAATTCGATAAATTAGTTACGCCGTAACTAATATTGTTGATACAAAAGTTACGCTCTTATTTGGACCCGTTCCCGTGATCAATTAGACCTTGATGCTTGAGACCCGCGCACTAAGAAACAGAAAACACCGTTAGGTTTATCGTGGGATTGTCTCCCACCATTATCCTCCGCGCGAGAGTAAGCAATCGGTTTTTGGGTTTAGTGGAGAGTTAGGTTTTGTGATCGACCTTTAATGCGGTCGAGATGCCCTTTATATACACATGAATTCCTTTGTTGGTTTCGTTCCCCAACCTTCGTATCCCTGCTTAAGTCGTTGGTTGATACATATCCCATAAATAAGAGATATCCGATATCAAGACCATAAATAACTTCGGGTTTGGGCCTTCGTGAGCCCAAAATGTTACCGCAAGTAGCCCACTCGCATCGATCGAGTGTTAGTAGCGCCCATGGTCGTTCATGACCAATGCGCGACTATACGTCATCATATCCCCCAGCCTAGTATGCGCAGGGTGGAACCCACTCGATGCTAGACTAATAATCGTAGTAAATATGTTCCTCGAGGCGTAACGGGAAGCTTCAAAGTTTTCCGCCAAGAGAAGATAATGTGAATCTGGTCTAATTAGGTCAAATATATGCTTCAAAATGTGAAAAGTGGGTAGAGGGTGCCACGCCGCAACTCCTATCCACACGCTTTGAGATAGTGGGTTCTACATGTCGATCATCGCATGGATGTGGAACCCTATATAAATCGCCTCCTTTCCACCGGTTATCACAAGAAAAAACATTTCCACCATTGTTAAAAAAGCTCAAAATATCAACCAAGAAACCCACAAACTTTTAAAGGTAATAGCGCGTGCGCATTCAAAATCACATCATGGTTCTTGGATTAGCTGACTTTTCTTCCGATATAACCGAGGACGAACTTCGTGAGTTCACTTCGGATTTCCCTGAAGGGAAAGTGGGGGTATACACACGTTTTTTTGAATTTGCAAATCAACGTGTGCCTATCTCCTTATTCTTGTGCGACGTTCTAAATTACTATCGCCACATATCCCAATCTGACCGTATAGGCTCACCAAAATAACCAACTTCGAGGTGAATTTCCGCTATTAGCGATTAATCCCACCATCTATCTTTCCGCTTACCATACGCCGTGGTCAAACGGGTGGGTTTTGCTAAGCGCGCTGGACGGCCGCAGCTGTTATAATACTGAGAAATTAGACGCCGCTTTAGAACTGGAGAGAGAAATTTTCTGGTTGATGAGGCGTGCCCTTGGGGCTTCGGCCTATACCCAGAGTTTGCTACCAAGGATGGTACCACTCGAACGCATACCGTGGATGATGGAAATGATAAACGCCAATCGATTCCTATCAATTCCTATCCGTGAGGATTTTTTGTGCACATGGGCATTAGTCGCAACTATTTCGGATAACCCGACGAGGTGCCAACCTTCCTAGACGCGAATGACCAGTGGGTGCTCGTCTTCCTTCTTCTTTGCTTTATTAGTGTGAGCATTTCTTTTCGCCTTTGTATTTTATATAACTCTTATTTGTTGTTTGTTTCTTGCTGCGCAGAGATGGACTTGTTCAGCGTGTTCGCTGGCAAAACCCGCCAAGTCACCGTAGGAGGCGCTCCGGAGAAGGAGAAGTCCCCATTTTGGATGCTACAGCGGGGCGCACCATGGAGATGAATCTGGAGGAATCGGGGGGTGGTTCTCCCGTTGTGTTGGAGGCGCACTTCTCGCTAGCCGCGGCCAAGCCCCGTGGTACACTCCCCGGGGAGCTTTCACGCATGCACGAAGGAGAGCGCAGGGGTCCTCATGGTAACCGCAGGAGTGGCCAAGGTGTAAAGCGCAAGAGAGCGCCTGGTGGTGATGGCGCAGGCTCATCTAGGAGAAAACGCCATGTCATTCTTGATGCGGAGTCATCCTCAGACGATGTATCCCCCGCGTAACCGGTGACTGCCCCCAAGTAAGTATTGTCACCGAAGCACTTATCACATCCCTTGTTTATGTTATGAAATAATAATTCCTTCTTTGCGCGGCAAAGGTTGAAACCGCTAGTTACTGTTGAGCGTTCGGGAGTCACCACCGAGGCGAGTCCGTTCGCTACCGACTTTTCTGAGCCCAAGAACCAAGGCCGAGTCATTGTCATACGGGATGTGCCAATGGATCATCTTGTTGGAAGTGTTGCTGCTGCCGCCAAGGCTACATTGGTTGCATGCTTAAAGTCAAGGTATTCTCGGGGAGAGTAGCCATGCCGCAGAGGATAAGAAAATTATGCCGAGGCGCTGGCCGCCGCTGCTCGCTGAAGCAGAGGCGGCAGCTCTTATGCCAAAAAACTTGTCAAGAAAAGATGTCGCGAGCACCTGTGAGCCGGAGCGTGCCACATTAGAGGATTATAAGGCTACTTGCTTCTGAGCTCTTAAATATTTGGAGAATGGGAAGAACGAGCACTTCTCTCGGTTGGAGGAATTTCAGCAACCGTGGGAGGCTTGCTGAGACGAGGAGATGAAGCACAAGAAGTCAAAGATCGAGTACGATGAAGAGCTATATCCTCCCGGTTTCCATGATTGCCGAGCGCAGTGGCTCATCAACCATGGTTTGCGCCTTGCCGTCCTCAACACTTTGGAATCTCTGTACGCACAATTTTGGGGGTGTTGTTCAGGCGCCGTTGGCGCATGGGCAAGTCGGAGGCCATAGAAGATTTCAAGAGCCTGTCATGCCGCCGACAGGTGCCCGGTATAATGAGCTGCCTATGATGATCCGTCGCTGCGATGGAGAAGATGAAGCCGTTGGAGCTTCCTCGATTGCCCAGTTGGAGCGCGACGGATTATCCCATAGGTTTGATTATGGAGGGTTAACCTTAGCCCGCCACCGCCGATGATGCAGAGGCAGACCGACTACTTTTTGAAGCTGACAAGTCACAACTGCAGCGTTGCCATCTGTGCCCATGCGATATCCCGAACCCTTTGCGCTGAGAAGGAAATCCCTTTGAAAGAATCTTTAGAAGCCCATGCCATGAGGCTTGCCAAGAAGAAGGGCGTGAAGGGAAAGGCCATTCTTTGTGGTCTTGGCGCAGCGCGATTCCCGAGATCCGACGGGGTACCTGTTAGTGTGGCCACGGTATCGCGCCAGGATTCTGAGCTATTGAAGAGACTTAAAGAGGCTGGGGACACTACGTACCATGTTGAGAGCTTACATCTTAGGCGTTGTAATAGTTTATAGGCTATAGCTTCTTTGTAGATATCCTTATGTACGAACTTGTGGTCCATAATGAAATTTCCCTTGTTTGTTGAATGTGCATTGATTCATGTGGTTGCGATTATAATGTTTGTACTTAGTTATCTGTCTTTGCATAAAGAACGTACACATTGTCTAAGAATCAAAAGGTTATATAAACGCGAGTAGTATATGAAGTCCATAATCGTGTATGAAAATCATGACTTAATGTACTTGAAACATAATTTCTATGTACTTGTATCATAATCGTGTATGGTGTGATATGCGCACAGCATCAGAATATCATATCAAGGAGTCAAGAGTCATGATTCCTAGTTTGTTAAACGCGCACAGTGTGCATTGTTGCGCATCCATCGTGGGATGCACATTGGACTTATTCCAACGTCTTGAGAATAAAGTGTTTAAAAAAGATGCATGATCCGATGTTGATGGGTTTGCAACCCTCTTACTCAACGAGTTATTTAGTAGGTTTACTCATCCTTTTACCATCGTAGGTTTTAGTAAGTGTGTGGAAAACTAGAAGGGGGGGTTGAATAGTTTTACCAATTTAAAACTTCCTTTTAAATATTTAGATCGACTTATGTCAATCTATTTGATTGTTTATGTTGGACGTTGATAGATGGATATATAAACGTGTAATGAAATATAAAGAGTAAGAAGCACATCACCACAACACAAGTTATTTATAGTGGTTCGGCTACAAGGACACCTTCCTTGCCCTACTCCACTCCCCGAGTCACCTACTCGAGAGTTCGTAAGCACTACACCAACACCTTGTGGCGGAGAAGCCTTCACAACGTCGCTTAACCTTTTTCCGGTACAAAGCTAAATACCGAGTTCTTTCACACCAAGGCGAACCACACCTAACACAACGTCGCCTACCCTTTATACGGTGCTAGGCTAACCACCGAATACTTTCACACCTTAGGAGAATCCTCACAACGCCGCCTACCCTTTATTAGGTACTAGGCTAAGCACCTAGTTCCATTACTATGGAGGAACTACTACCCTTCAAGAAACAACACCTAATCTCAAGGAGATCTTCTCCTTGTTACAACACCATCAAGGATATCACCATCCTTGAAGATAAACAAATACATATATGTATAACAATACACCTCATCGATTATAGGACCTAGGAATTCTTCCCAAATGCTACTTGATTTGATTCTTTGGCATCCTTCACTAATGCCTTTGACACAACGCTTGGAACCCTTCACTAATGCCTTCGTCTTGACACCTTTAGCATCCTTCACTAATGCTTTGACACGGATGATGAGCACCTTTCACTAATGCTTTCATCTTGACTCTTTCGGCATTCTTCACTAATGCCTTCAACCCAACATCTATGGAGAAAGGAAGAACTATCAACAAGAGAACCTTAGTAGTCTTGATGATGACGAAGCATGGCAACTCATGGACTTGAGCTTGCACGTCTTCAAGAAGTGGTGATCTCTCCTTTAAGAGGAACCTAGTAGATCACACAAAAACAAAAGACAAACTACATAGATCACTTAGATCTGAGGTTAGAGGGTTAGAATACTTTGGGGAAGTATGTGTGTAAAAGTCATGTATAGAGAGGAAGAAATGGCTCTCTATTTATAGAGGAAATTCTCTTCGCTCCTCGGATCCCACGGATCCCTACCACAAGGTGGGATCCGGCTAGCACAAAGCTAGGGATCCGTGGTCCGCCCTCTTCATGGGTGGTATTTTTGGTTATGGGTCATGGGTCATGGGTTATGGGTTGATCCATGGTTTTCTTTCTAGATACAATGTATCTTAAGGATACAATGAACTTGGTTAAGTGGTATATATAAAACCATAGGTTATGGGTCAAAACCATTTGCTAGTATTTACCCATTTAGTATATACTTGTATTTACCCATTTTAGCATACACTTAGTTTTTACCCATTTTAGTATACTTAGTTTAAGTATATGTTTAACCCAATATGTAAACACTAGTTGTTGTACATATGTATCTAAATCATAAAATCACTTATACTTGTTTTAGTGTTTTATGTGAAAGCGTAAGTGTGTTAGAAAACTATTAACTCAAACTATTTACGTACTCTATTTGTTTCGTTAAAATGATTTTACATTTGTTATCGACAAAACATTAGAAGATCGTAAAATATAAATAAACGTTTTACGGCTTATTTGTATTAACAATCTCCCCTTTTTGTTGATGACAAAACATAAAATTATTTTAAGGAAAAGCTAAAATTTGTAAAAATTTGAATTTGTAGTTTTTACTTTCTTCTCCCCTTTTTGTCGAAACAAAAAGTGTTAAAAGAAACTAACACAATTTTTATAAAAAATGTAAAAATGTAAAGAAAGCAAGTGACGGGAATGGTACTCGTCTTAACTCCCCTTTGACGAGTCCATCCCTTGAAAGGGCGCCAGCATCAAGGACATAACGTAAGATAAACTAATTGTGTTTGCAATTGAGTTTGCAAATGGTTCGTCTATGTGACGAAAGCGTGCTTCCCCTGAATATTGCAATGTTGCAATGGGGTGTCATGAAGTGTAATCCAAAATTGGATTAAGTTGCAAATGATTTTGCAATGTCGTTTGACACAAAGCTCCCCCTAGCTTTATGGTGTCAATATCTTCATGTGTATTTTGAATAACTACAAAACAAAGGTTAGAAAACAAGAGTATAGTGCATAATTTCCTGCAAATGAGACTCAAGTTAGTATAAATTTGTGCTCTGTACACGGATCCCACGGTTCCATTCAGGAGGGATCCGTCTAGTTATCCTGAAGGGATCCGCTATCTCTGCTGACAGATCTTCAGAAGTGAAGAAATGTCAAGCAATGCTATTTGAGAAAATGAGATATATGTACAATATATCGCAACAAACAAAATAATCATAGCATATAAGTATTCATTCAATAAAACAAGAGATACACGACCAAATCTCTAAAACTAAGAGAATGAACTAGCCAAACAAGTGCTACTAATGCTAAATGAGTTACCCCAATTCAAGGTTCAACTAAACTAAATGATGATCAAGGATGAGAAAGGTTTCCTAAACGCTCTAAGTTTGAGCTTTTGAATGTGATGCTCATTGTAGTTTAGGCTTATTAACCTCTTCAAACGCTCGAGGAGGTGATAAAACATGAAATGTTGCTCTTCACGTAGTTCATGCATCAACCTTTCAACATGTTTACAATGATAGCAATCCTTGTCATGGTTTTGAGTTTCTTGAAGTGAAAGTTCAAGTGAAGTTGGTTGAGGATCTTCAAATGAAGGAGGATTTGGTGAAGGCTTATTAAGTGGTGGTTCTACAATGTTTGAGAGGTAAAGAAGCATCAACTTCCATTTGGTCGGGTGGTTGCCTTTGATGTCTTCTCATAATCCAAAATAGACTATTGGGAGGAATGATAGAGTTTGCTTTTGGAGCAAGTGTTGATTCAACACTTTGATTTTGTTGCTCAATCTTTTCAAGTGAATTAGTTGGTAATGATGAAAGATGAGATGGCCAAGAGGGTAAATCTTCTACCTTGTAAGAGTGTGGAGATGATTGTGAGGTGGCTCTAGGCACTAATGATGTTGGTTGAGTTGTGGAGGATATGTTTGGAATAGTAGGATTTGGTGATGAAATCTTAGTGGGAACACTCTTCTTGGGGATTAGTTTGATTGGTTTCCTTGGTGTAGGGGAAATCCTAGCATTGGTGGACTTATCCGGAGATGATTCGGTTGAGGAAACTTCGTGTATGATTCTATCAAGTTTCTTTGGTGGTTCTTGAGTGGATGAGTAAGCACTAGGAGCTTTTCTCATGATGAGATGACTAAGAAGGATGGTTGCAATTGCTGATAATTATGTTTGTGTTTGATGACTAAAGTGTTTTTGGCAATATGGGTTATAAAGAGAAGAGCTTTGCAATTGCATTTAAGACTTAATCCACTAATGTTCTTGGAAATGTGATGATTAACATGCACAAGATTGAGATTCAGAGTTTCACTGATCTAGGAACTCATTTAAGATGAGATGGAGTGTTTGAGTTAGGAAGATGAGTTGAAATGATTGTTTTAGCTATGTTTGACATAAACTGTCACCCGGATTCCACGTTCCCTCCCTTGAAGGATCCGGCTAGGCTAATCCTAGGGATCCGGCCTCAGCTATGACAGTTTTGAAATGAGGTTTCTAGGAGCTAAAGCCTATCTCATTTTGAATGTTTCAGCTCTCCTAAGTGTTTAGGATGAAAGGGTACTTGAATGATTAAAGGTAATAAGTGTTATAGCAAATGATTGCTTTTTATGGAAAAGGGATGGGACAAGATGACTACCAATGGATGTCCAAGGATAACACTAAGAGTTATGAAGGTGTCAAGTCATAATAAATGATCCTAGTGATCAGATTTTAGCTTGAGGTGATATTAAGAAAAATTCTTAAAAATTACAAGAATTGAAAAACTAATTTTAGTCTTACCTTGAGATATAAATGACTATAAGAAATTTTCTAAAATTGTTTAGCTTGTCTTCTTTAAGTGTTTTGAGAGGTGAGTAGTTTGTGAGTAGTTGAAGCGAAATATGGTGAGTTTAGATGTGTTGATAAAATCGACTAAGATCTTAAGTAAGCCTTTAGTGAGTCTAAGCCTTTCTCATCCTTGAAGTGGACTTAGTTGGGTTCTAAAATCATATGCTAAGCTAATGTGATGTTATCTAGAAAGAAGTTTTGATGTACTGAATGTCTGATTGCGATCCTGATCACGGATCCCACGGTTCCTCGGGAGGGATCCGCTAGGCTAATCCTAGGGATCCGCATTCGCAGATCGTAACCAACACATAACCTACACGTAAATGATGCGCAGTTTATGCACACTAGTAAATCCAGATAAACAAGAGAAACAAGCATGTTTATCACAAAACACTAGTTAAAGACAATATCCAAATAATCATAAACCGAAAGAGCTAAAATGTAATCATCCAAACATAAGATAAAGAAAACAAGCACAATCCTATTGTCTCTTTCATCAATCCTTTCTTTTCCTTTTGACGGCTTAGTGAGGTTGTATGCGAGGTTTTGAATCATGCCCCTCAATTGCTTAAATTTCGCGGTCTCGTTTGGAATGGTCGGAAGTTGTTTGTGGTATTCAAGGATTTCCAATTTGATGTTGGCTACGAGGTCGACATCTTCTTCATCTTCACCGCCGAGTTCGAGAGAGCTTCCGGTTGCTCTCCATGAACCGTTTAGAGGGTCGTTTGGTAAGAGGTACCATGACGGATCGGAAAGATAATGATCATCGTTGATAGGAGATGGTTGCAATGTACCAATATACTTACAAAGTCGTTAGAAATACCATACGGAAGTACCATGTTGGAAGCTTTGAATACCCCTGCCATTCTCCTTACCATGTAATAGGCAAGATTAAATGGCCTTTGATGGATAAGACAATAGATCATTTGCACAAGACATGCATTTTGATGATCTTTGTTTCCAACTAGGCTAATGACGTTTTCCCTAAGGATTTCTTCCCATTTTCTAAAAATAGGGTGCATTTCGAAGAGTTCCATTTGAAAGGGATTTCGGTGAATGAGCTTTGTTTCGGTCAAACGGATTGGTCGGTTCTTATTTTCAAAATAGTGTCTCGGATGGTTTCGGTTCATCAATAGGAGTGAGAGGCTTAGGATCAAGTGCAAGGTTTTGAGCGTTAATTGCCCAATCTTGAGAGTACATACAAATTCCTTCACAAGGAATGCAAAGAATTTGAGCAAAGGTGTTGAGAGGAAGAGTGAAGTTTTGTTTATTGATGATAAAGGCGATTGAAATGCTATCATTGACGCTTCTCAATGATCCTAAAGCTTTTGTAAAATTCAAAAATGAAAACCTGACAAATTTGTTCATCTATGTCAAGGAGACAATCAAAGTTGATTGTCGAGAAAACTTGACGAATGTCGGTATCTTCAAGGAAACATTCCTTGACTACACGACCTTCGTGGATAAGTCGCTTTACAAGGCTTTTGAAAATTTTACTACCGGTTTTGGTCAACCCTTTTTTACGATAGTAATGAGTAAGGTAGTGGACGGTGTCATGATGATCTTGTTGAGTAGCTTTGGGCATGGTTGGTCCTAAAAATACAAATTTTCCAATTAGGTAAAATTAGTTGGAATGGGTTTATGGTTTTGATTTGTATTAACAATGTTGTGAACACAATGTGATTATGTTAAAAGCCCCTTTTCATGATTAATTAAAAAAGCCCTAATTAAATTAATTGATTAAAATTAAGAAACCATAAACCCTAGGATGAGGATGATGAAAATTAGAACAAGTTAATGTAATTACTTACAATGATGTTCTAGGAAGAAATACTTGAGAGTATGGAAGCCAATGAGGATGGATTCAGTAGCTTAGTCGTAGTGTGTTATGTGAATAGAGGGAAAAGATCAGTGGTGAATTTTTGAAAGCGATACTCGTTCCACGGTTTCCCATTTTGTATTTGGGATCCGCTAGTACAACTAGAGGGATCCGCCATCGTGGACAAAAGGGAGTTGTTTGGTATTATTTTGTAGTATGCTTATAAGTTACCAAAAAATGGAGGTATTAGATGAGGATTGCTTTTGAATGATGATTTTTGATGAATTACATCTCGAGGGTTCATATGTGATGATGGCGTTAGTTTGACGAAAAAAATAATAATATCATTCCTTATGTTGAAGACGAAGGTGATTTAAAGAGACTTCTAATGATGTTAGTGATTAGTTAAGCAAAGAGAACTTATGACAATAAATGGAACTCATGTAACCTATCTAATGAAGAGTAAAACATACCTCTATGCTTCTTGTTTTGGTATAATACCAAAAATACTTCATGAGCTTTTAAAGTTATCATTTGTACTTGGTGTACGTAAGTTGTGATTACTTTTTAGATCCTTCCTTGAATGTTGACTTCATTATTTTTTGAATGAAGATTTTGAAGAGATTCTAGCACGAAGATTTCTTAAGAGCAAAAGTGATTAGAATCATCTATCAATGTCCAACAAAATGATTTAAAAGAGAATATGACCAACAAAAAAACCTTCTTTGTAGGTTTCAAACATACGACACGATCGATCAAGTCTTTAAAGTACAACATACTTTAAAAACTTGGTAACTAAGCTCGATGCCAATTGTGGAAAACTAGAAGGGGGGTTGAATAGTTTTACCAATTTAAAACTTCCTTTAAATATTTAGATCGACTTATGTCAATCTATTTGATTGTTTATGTTGGACGTTGATAGATGGATATATAAACGTGTAATGAAATATAAAGAGTAAGAAGCACATCACCACAACACAAGTTATTTATAGTGGTTCGTCTACAAGGACACCTTCCTTGCCCTACTACACTCCCCGAGTCACCGCCGAGAGTTCGTAAGCACTACACCAACTCCTTGTGGCGGAGAAGCCTTCACAACGCCGCTTAACCTTTTCCTGCGGTACAAAGCTAAATACCAAGTTCTTTCACACCAAGGCGAACCACACCTAACACAACGTCGCCTACCCTTTATACGATGCTAGGCTAACCACCGAGTTCTTTCATACCTTAGGAGAACTAATCTTTCACAATCTACCCTTTATTAGGTACTAGGCTAAGCACCTAGTTCCATTACTATGGAGGAACTACTACCCTTCACGACACAACACCTAATCTCAAGGAGATCTTCTCCTTGTTACAACACCATCAAGGATATCATCATCCTTGAAGATAAAAAATACATATATGTATAACGATGCACCTCATCGATTATACGACCTAGGCATTCTTCCCAAATGCTACTTGATTTGATTCTTCGTCATCCTTCACTAATGGCTTTTGACAACGCTTGGCACCCTTCACTAATGCCTTCGTCTTGACACCTTTAGCATCCTTCACTAATGCTTTGACACGGATGATGAGCACCTTTCACTAATGCTTTCATCTTGACACTTCGGCATTCTTCACTAATGCCTTCAACCCAACATCTATGGAGAAAGGAAGAACTATCAACAAGAGAACCTTAGTAGTCTTGATGATGACGAAGCATGGCAACTCATGGACTTGAGCTTGCACGTCTTCAAGAAGTGGTGATCTCTCCTTTAAGAGGAACCTAGTAGATCACACAAAACAAAAGACAAACTACATAGATCACTTAGATCTGGGTTAGAGGTTAGAATACTTTGGGAAGTATGTGTGTAAAGTGATGTGTAGAGAGGAAGAAATGGCTCTCTATTTATAGAGGAAATTCTTCTGTTCCTCGATCCCACGGATCCCTACCACAAGGGATCCGGCTAGCACAAAGCTAGGGATCCGTGGGCCGCTCCTCTTTGCCCATGGGTATTTTTTGTTATGGGTCATGGGTCATGGGTTATGGGTTGATCCATGGTTTTCTTTCTAGATACAATGTATCTTAAGGATACAATGAACTTGGTTAAGTGGTATATATAAAACCATGGGTTATGGGTCAAAACCATTTGCTAGTATTTACCCATTTAGTATATATTTGTATTTACCCATTTTAGCATACACTTAGTTTTTACCCATTTTAGTATACTTAGTTTAAGTATATGTTTAACCCAATATGTAAACACTAGTTGTTGTACATATGTATCTAAATCATAAAATCACTTATACTTGTTTTAGTGTTTTATGTGAAAGCGTAAGTGTGTTAGAAAACTATTAACTCAAACTATTTACGTACTCTATTTGTTTCGTTAAAATGATTTTACATTTGTTATCGACAAAACATTAGAAGATCGTAAAATATAAATAAATGTTTTTATGGTTTATTTGTATTAACATCCATGTTCCTTCCGTACTGTGAAGAATCCCCCGATACCATTGGCTAACTATAAGTTTATTCGGGTGAGATTCCTTCGAGCTGCAGCTGAGATTCATGTTCCTATTGCTTCGATCCCAAAGATACTCATTGATGATACAAGATTCATTCCTCAATGGATAAGGGAAAGGCTCCCATGATAGGGGATTCTTCGCTTTCAAAGCTGAACATGCTAGGCTTCTTAGACTCCATGGATTGCGATTGCAACAATGATAGGAAGGGGCAGAAGGTTCAGGCTGGTTATGATGCAGAATTTCACGACGACTCACTCTTTCCTCGATCTAACTCCTTAGAGGAAGAAAGAACTTGATGATGCCTCTCTTCACTTTACAGCTGAAAATTGGCAACAAATCGTGGGTGAAGTTACTGCTAATCCATCCCTTGCTCAGTCCATCTTGGGGGATGCCTTTGATTCAGATAACTTTGCTGCTAACATGATTGCCTTGGTGAATCAGAGGAAGAGGGAAAATGCAGAAAGGAAGGCTAAAGCTAAGAGAGATAAGCCTCCAACTCAAGCTGAGCAAAGGCAACACATGAGGGTTTGTGAGGATATGAGTTCTCGCCATCTACAACAATGGGTGGACTATGACATATGTAAGAAAACTAACAGATGAACAATTGAAGATTGAATATGAGAAAATTCTTAAGTAGTTGAACAGGGATGGCGTTAATCCTTATGCAAGTCTGAAGACCTCAATCTACCTTGGAAGGACCGTAGACTAAGAGGTTGAAGTTGATTGATGTTCCTGATGACATTCCAGTTTCCTCTGAAAGTGTTTATGTTCATCCTGCAGAGATTACTAAAGATTCCACAATGCTTACTGAAGAGATCCCAAGTTCACAAGACAAAATTGCTAGGGATTCACCACCAGTGCATACATCTTTGGAGACACCAACAGAAACTATTCTTGTTGAAGAAACTCAGAGTATTCCTCCTGATGAAACACCAAGGAATCATTATGATATTCCTGTTTCTGCTGAAGAGGTACCACCTGTTCCAACGGGTGCAACTATCTCTATTCCTACTGATGATGATAAACCCATTCCCACGGATGAACCTCAGAACATATCTGCTGGTGATGTTCCCAATACTGCTGAACCCTCACTACAGCCTGTTTCTACTGCTAAAGAGGTTGTTGATTCTCCTGCTTGTACACCCGTGGTTCCTACTCCCTATGTCGGGTCTAGTGCTTCTTCTCCTTATTCCACTCCTGGAAGAAACAGAAAGTCGTGCTAAGAAAAGGAGTTCTAGTGGATTTGATTTACGTGCTCCTGATAGTTCCTTCATCAAGGTTGATAATTTGATGATTCGTGAGGAACCAGTGTTATGGTCCCTTTTAGATCGCTGGGAACTCACACCATCCATGGGAGGTTTGATTAATACCATTTATAGAAGAGATGGGTCATTCAAGCATTTTTCTTTTCTGAGTGAAATCCTACCTCTGTGGCTAGACAGGATGAACTCATAAAGTTATGGATTGGGTTTCACTAGTTTTTTGAGACTCATCCTGCATCTGTGCTGGCTCCTTTGCTGCTAGGTGTCTGCATGTGCTGCTTTGATTCTATTATGAGGATGTAAGGGTTCAAAGTTTGGGGATACTAAGGCTACTTGGAAAGTATGGGCTTGGAAGTTTTATCCTCTAGCACATGTTCATGTACTGCCATAGTGTGTGGTCATTATGTATATATGTTCTCGGATTTGCAAAATTCTTTATCTTTGGTAGGTTATGACACATATGCTATAGCATAAACTAGTGCTTCTCTCAACCTGTTGGGAATGATATGTTGCATGCAAGCAAGTTGTTAAACTCATTAAGGACAAAATTCATGCCGCCAAGCTGCCGCTATTTCTTGAGTATGGTATATTGTTGTTATATATTGTTTCTTTCTTTTATTCTTTAGTTGTTAAAAAAAATCCTTGTATATATTGCTTGTATACTAACTTTTTTATGTGAGGATCATGTTGTGCAATTTTGTATTCTCCTTTCTATGGTTCTTAACTCACCATGTCTTTGGTGACAAAGAGTTAACTCACCATGGGGGTACGGCTCTGGTGAGAGTCCTCAAATCCGTTGATAGTTTCTGATTTAATAAATATCAGAGGGTTATCAATGTGCCTGGTCTCCGCACCAAACATTGGCTACTTACCCTGAGCAAACGCCCGGTAAAAGATGTCAAACTGCGTTGGATGGTTGACAATTTGCCAATAAATTGTATGGTGCCCAACTCCCCATGTCCTCATAGATGAAGAGTTGCGCCCACAAGTTCATGGCTTGTGTAAAGCAGTGGAATACCATGGCTAGTCCCGAGTTAACGCCCAAGGTAAGACAACTCAATCCGTTGATGGCTGTGATGGTTTGCCAAAACCATTAGGGTTTGCCAAAACCATTAAGGTTTTCCCATCACCATGATTCACCATTAATTGCTCTAAGTGTGGACTGGTTATTGGTTCACCCAGGGTGATGTCATGATTCCACCAAAGAACTAGCTCCCAAGTGAGTAAGCTACTTGGTAAAGGCTTATCAAATCTACTCAGTTCACCGTTGCCGGATCATGATGCTGCCGAACAAAATAGGAGCAGCCGATGGATTCATGGACTTCATTGTGGTTTTCTGGTGGTTCTAGGAGTTGTTGCTGGTTACTTACATTGCTTCAGTTGCTGAAAGATTCAATCCTCCTTTCGTAAAGATCTATCTGGAAACTTGAAGTTAACCAAGTCAAATTCAAGTTTAGGGGAGGATTGTTAGGAATTATTGTAATAGTATAGAATGGTTCCTGCTGATCAGGTTCCTGCTGATAGTTTATTTCATTTCTGCTGATAGAACAGTATATCGATGAAGTGTAGTTACTGCTGATAGTAGTTTTCCGGATAGTAGTATCCTATTGTTATAATTAGTTAGGATATGCATGAGTTATTTTAGGAGTGATAATGCATATCTTTTAACGCGTTTTGTAGCAAATGTATTAGGTTTCTTATAGTATAAAAGAACCCTGCGCTAGGGTTGATGTACGCTTTTCAAAAACATTATTAGTGAATTAATATAGATCCATAGAGGATCAAAAGTTTAGTTGTTACAATCTCTTAACTCTTGTGTTCATATTCCCGTGAGCATAAGTTTACTAAGGTTCTCTATAGTTTGCTTTGTTAACACAGTATTCTATTTGTTTGTTAAAGGCTCGAAAGATCTATCTGGGACTGATCCAACAGATTGTTAATACAAATAATGTCAAAATATTGTTTGCATTATTCGATCTCTATATGTTTTGATAATCACAAACGTAAGAACACGTTATGTAAAAAGATACTTGATAAGTTTTAACCGAGAGAAACTCAATTTGACTACAACATCACTTCGGTATGTACAAACAACTTACCAACTTATTAAGTGATCAAAGAAATTATTTTGTCTTTAAACTCACATTTTATAAATGTGATAAAAGTTTTTATAAATAAACCTTTACAAATTATTTTTGGAAATTAAAGAAATGTTTTATTCATAAGAAAATATTTGAATTTAAATTTTCCCTACCAAATCGATAATTTTAACCGATAAATGTTCTCCACTAAAGGACAAAAGAGGAGACTCTATGGGACGGTCCTATATAGGTTTGACGGTCCTGCAATTTATGGCACCGCCAAAAAATAAAGGACTGCCCTCTCTACTCTTCGTGGCTATAATATCACTGTTTTCTCAAAAAACTGACCTTTTGCACTAAAAATACTCGATCTTTCGTCCCATTCTTCCCTATCTTTGATCACTTTAACGTGACGTAATTTATTTTATAAGTGATCTCGTATCCTCTACTCAAAGTGCAAAAGAAGAGCCTTCGTACTCATCAAAAACGCAGCGTTATAGTTAGATCAACAACACGTAACTAGTATTACAATTCTCTTCTTCATCTAAATTCTCTAGGTCTTGTATCTTGTACATTCGTGTATACGACTTGTGTGTGAGTCGATATTAGTTGTTTTTTTTATAGATTTGGACAAGGTGTATGTCCGTGTAGTGGTGTATATAGATTAGTACAAAGTGAAAGTCCGTGAAGTGGTGTGAAGACTTGGATTGTGTGAAGATCCAAGTGGACGAGGTGAAAGTCCGTAAAGCTTTTGTGAAGACTTGATTGTTGTATATCCAAAGTGACGGGTGTAAGTACGTGTTGCAGTGGGTATCGGTGTTTTGATTGGTTCTAGCTAGGATTAGAAATCAAAATACCGCTTAGTGTCGTAAATTGGGTAAGCGTTGGTGTCGGTTTTCACCACCACCTGAAGGGAGTTTTTGACATAGTGATTGTGACTCTCGAAGTCCTGATACTCGGAGTGGATTGGGGCGAAGAGTGAGCTTCATGTCGAACCACTATAGATCTCCGTGTCTTGGTTTGATCTTTCCGTCTCTTTATCTTTCGGTTCTTTCATACATTATTTATCTTTTGTGCATATATATATATATATATATATATATATATATATATATATATATATACACATATATATATATATTTATCTAGTGTCAAAACCCTCCATGGACGGGTATGACTTTGTGGTTTTTATTTTTAGGATTTAGTAGATCAAATATATACTAAAAATAATTAAAAGTTAAATTAAACAATTTACAATTATAATTGATGTTACTATATATATATATATATATATATATATATATATATATATATATATATATATATATATATATATATATATATATATATGCTTTTTATTTTTTTTATAAGTTAGTTTTTTATTAATTTTATCTACATAATTTATCTACATAATCATAATTTTCTTTTCGCAGCCCAGCCTAATGCGACGTAGCATCATGTGATTATTCTTTTGATTGTACTACTTTACTATAGAAAGATATGTATATACCATTTGTATTTTTGTAGTTTATTAGTATGTTCTACAAATCAATTATATTTATAATAGGAAAGTGTTACTTTTTTCTATTTTTGTTGTTTTTTAAAGAAAATTTACAATGTGTTTGTATTATTAAGTTTTGAGACATCATGATAAAGTTAGTTAGGTACGAATACCATTATTTAAAGATACAGTTTGTGTTATATCTTTTTTAAGTCTGATCGTGATTATTTTTTACGCTCATTTATGTTGGCATATTTTTCTATAGCGAAAAAGGGTGGTAAATGACTGCTATATATAAATTCGGTGCGGGTTTTTTTTTTGCTTCATAGCGCTAGACTTATTATGATTATCGTGAAAAAGTAAGTTAACAGAAAAAAGATATAAACATACCGACATTATTATTGAATGCATTAAGAATGAAAGGAAATAAACGTTATCTTTAGGATATCTCTAATGACCTCATGAGTTGATCGTTGACATATTTTACTATAAGCGAAAATAGCGGTAAAAATGCCTCAAAAAGTGTCCAAGAATAAATTATGTAACGGTTAATGAATTTCTAACATCGTAAATTTTTATATAGTGAATAAAGAACCAAAAAAAAATAATGGTAATCAGATAAGAGGAAATAAAAGTTAATAAATTATCCGCCATTACAAAGTATCCTTCGGCTCAGAAGTTGAAGGTCCCCAAAATACCCAATCCCCCCATTGTGTTATTTACTCGTTTGAATTAAACTTCAAAACTCTAAAATCGGGCTTGACTTTTTGGCTTGACTATAGAATGAGCTAACACACAAAGAACATACACATGCATAGAACCATTTGATGATCAAAGATGATATAATAAGCATTCAACAAAGCTCATAAATATCCATAGCAAACATCCATGTAAAAAATCAAGTGCATAGTGATGATCAGGGTCATTACAAACATTATAAATAACTCGAAGAGGTATTTTTATAATCCAACATAGTGGATTTTCAGTTGCTACCACCAGTAGTAGCAGAAGTTGATGATATGCAGCAGCTGCTGCGCCCATGTCGTGTTACCGCCCTAGTTGCTGGTTGATGTTATATTCATGTTTTCAAGAGGAAGAAAACATATTACATGGTCAATAAATTTGAATATGTCAGTGATTTGATTTTTTAAAGAAATTCTAACTAATATTGTAGGGTTGATAAACATGGTTTTTTGTACGGGTGTACATAATTTCTTGTGGAACATGAATGACAATGATACGTTCATGACGAAATTGAGTTAAAAACATGCGTGACGTGAGTCAGAAATTGGGGTCATGATCGATTACTAACATGATGTGTATAATATACATTCAACAATGATATATATGGAAGAAGATATTGCATATATAAAAAGTTAAGGTAGTGTTTGTTTTATAAAAATAGGCTTTAATGTACCTCGCATCTTACGTTCAGACGCGGTCAGACATTTTGGCCGTACAGACCGTTTTTGTTTTTTTTTCCCTCGTCTATGCGGTCGAGGCAGTAAGATCTTAATGGTGTAGACTTGAGGGGTGTCTTAATGCCTCTTGTTACACACAAAATAACCTAACCAAACAATTTAGTGCGAGCAAAGCAAATGTGCGGTTCAAACATGAGTTTTTTTCTCCCTCGGATCATGCGTCAATTCAGATTTTTACGCCATATTCGTGATTCAGATGTGCGGTTCGTTCAGATCCTCTTAAAAAACAAACACTACTAATGCGACAGGTCGGTATGTTGATTAAAGAACGTTTTTCATCTTCACAGCAGCCTTGATGGTAGCCTCCTCCACACCACCTAACTGCGACTTACCATCTGTATGTTCTGAGTAGCACTGACGACATGCATTTATTTCTCCCTCAATCTCACTTAACACCAAACTAAGACTGGGTAGCACTAATGCAACAGAGATAACACTGATGAGATGTCAAGACCAGTGCTTCGATATGATGCTTCTTTCTATTATTGCGATGATTCATAATATGATCTATAAGTGGCATCAGGGCAGGACTTACATGTTCGCTACGGTGCACGTGCCACACAAATCCTATGATGAAGTATACATTTTTAATTAGCTTATGGCCTATGGATTTTCATTTGTTTCATATTGGCATATGAGACTGGAAATATGAAATAGCTTAACAACAAACCCAAGCTATCAATCTATAATAACCCCATTTTGAGCATTTTAGTACCACATGACCACACAAATCACAACTGAAAATCTCAGTCTTTCTACATGACTTTAACTGAATATATGTACTATCTATATTATGTTCTGATTTCTTTTTTCGTGCCAGACATGGTCCACAAATCATGTATCAGCCATCAAGTGGAATATCTCAAATATCATAGGCAGAATGAAGTCACCAATAAGACAATTTACTACTATTTCATGCTAATATTAGTAATGATGCTATAAAAGTAGTATAATTACTTATTGATTTTAAAATCAAATGATGCGGCCTTTACCGTGAAGAATCCAATCCCATGAGTATAACAACCACCCCAGGGGCTTTGGTTACATATCCCTCATCGTTACCTATTGATGAACCCAATCACTTCGAGTCAAACGTGGACCGTGTAGACTCTCATGTAAGAACCTACCAAGTACTACTCCGAAAGGAACCTACCTATTGATGAACCCAATCACATCCAGAGAACGAAAGGAACCTACCTATTGATGAACCCAATAACAGGAATGATGTTCTTTATGATCAAGCGTATAAATAGGGTAAATGTTTGAATTATATTAGTGTATGGGTATGTACTTAGATAGTTAGTTTAACAACATAATTCAGGAACATCACTCTTATCAGTTAGGTTCCTTTCGTTCTCTGGCCTATCAAAGCTAAGAACCTTCTTTCCAGTAAAAAGTTCCACAAGTACTACTCCGAAACTATAAACATCACTCTTATCAATTAGTTGACTTGTGTGCATGTATTCAGGATCCAAGTAACCTAGCGTTCCTTGTACTATAGTGGCCAACTCAAGCTGATCCATTGGATTAGTCTAGAAGCTCCAAAATCAGCTACTTTTGCTATATAACTATCATCCAAAAGGATATTCATTGGCTTTACATCTCGATGGATGATTGGGATAGACGCTGCAGAGTGTAAATATGAAAGTGCTCTAGCCGTCTCTATTGCCATTCTGAGTTGGATGTCCCAAGTAATAGCCAGTGACTTGTTTTCGTGGTGGATGTGATCAAAAAGTGGGCCATTTGTATGATTTCATATACCAATAACGGGACTTCAGTTTCCAAGGAACATCATCAGCTTCACTACATTTTTTTTGATTGATTTGTGAAAGTATAACTACTTCATTAATAAATTGTTCTATCTGGGATTCAATCTTATCTGCTAATTTGGACTTCTTTATGGCAACTATTCTGTTATCAGATAGAACTCCTTTATACATTGTGCCATATCTACCCCTGCCAATAATCTTGCTTCCATCGTAGTTATTTATTTGCCGCTTAGCTCCTATGCAGTGAAGACTTTCGCCTGGTCATGAGAACATCCATCGCTAGATATTCGTTGCTGCAGCATTATTCCACCTAGGGGTGTTATCGGGTCGGGTTGAGTCGGGTTTTGATTTTAAAAACCACCCGCACCGACCCGTAAGTAATCGGGTTATCGGGTTCGGGTGATATTCGGGTCGGGTGATTCGGGTTATCGGGTGATACTACAAATGAGAAACTACTACATAAATTTCCAAAAATGACTTACTGATTTTGATCACACAACTTAAAAGCGAATACTATAGTAACAAACTTTGATCACATACATGCCAATGACAACTTAATTGTTAATACAAGTCTTTTTGTGATGTCAACTACTAACATGTATGCGTTGCATGCTAAACTAATGTCCTATATCTCTCTCCCAAATATAAGTCCACTTTGACTTTTTCAAAGTCTTTTTGTATCAACTTTGACCTTAATTATTTCCTTTAGTGTTATATAATACTTGACGCCAAATATATAAATGGACTTATGTTTTAAATGCTTTTTCATTGGTATACTTTTCATCAAGTATTATATAAACACCTAAAAACAATTAAGGTCAAAGTAGGAAAGAAAAAGACTTTGAAAGTCAAAATGAACTTATAATTGGACGGAGGAGTACAACCTGTATACACAAAGAATGGAATTAAGGTATTCTTAGCAATAAAATTAATGTATCCAAAGAATGCTTGCTAAAATTAATGTACACTATACACATGCGGTCTTCTTAAGGACTAAATGAAAGAAACAATGAACCATATAACACAAACATCTAATTAGTAAATCGCTACTTCCATCAAAACATCTATGTGTATTAATTATTACAAACATTGATATAATCTTTTTTCTCGACATTTGTTCGATTCAAAAATAACATTTATGTGTATTACTGTAGTAATTAACTCAGCCGTAAAACAACCGAACTTGATGCTTAACGACTAATTTTTTGATCGTTATTTAATTTAGTTCTTGATTGTGTTTCGGTCTATTTCATAAACCAAACATCCCATGCAATCAGTGTTTTTGTAACTGCTGTAGTGGTATTGTGCTTTTAAAAATATTAGGATAACAAATTAAATATTAATTTTCGGGTCTTATCGGGTTGACCCGATACCAATAATTATCTAACTTTAACCCGACCCGATAACTCTATCGGGTTATCGGGTTCGGGTCAAAACAACCCGACAAGATTTTTTAACCCGATTTAATCCGACCCGATAAGCCTTAAAGGGTTCGGGTTCGGGTATGGAATTTCCACAATTTTGCCTAAAGAATTTTTCTCGAAGAATCATAAGCTTATGCCTCTT
This sequence comes from Chrysanthemum makinoi, assembly GCA_910596185.1. Taxonomy (NCBI): domain Eukaryota; kingdom Viridiplantae; phylum Streptophyta; class Magnoliopsida; order Asterales; family Asteraceae; genus Chrysanthemum; species Chrysanthemum makinoi. The sequence continues at coordinate 124,596,563 of OU343219.1, forward strand.
GAGTCCCAAGTACAACCAGGTCACAAACATAAGAATAAATACAGCAGTGGTTGAGGTAGCTGCAAAGAAAAACAGTTTTTTTAGAAAAGATTCAATTTTTGCATTGGTTGGGTGTCATTTTTGGATATTTACTTAGCTCAATATTAACGCACTCATTTCTGGCTAAAAGTCACATCCATTTTGGGCCATAGATACTGTATAAATGCTTATATGCAAGGACTAAACTTTCTAGACACCAACATTTGGTTGGTTCATATCCCATGGTTTAAGAGCTCTTTGAGCCAAAGCCAAAATGATATTAATACTAATCGCGTAAACCCCTTAAGCCAAAATAGCACTGGACGCCATTCCGACAGTGAAACGTATAAAGAGTTAAGAATGGAAAGCAAACAAAGAACCAATGACTCGGGCGCTAACAAATAGTCAACAAGGACTATACCCAAAACCGTAAAGTGTCAAACCCTAATGTGACTATGAAATAAGTCCACTAAATTAGTTACACCAAACACCCACTTAATTCTACACACATATCGTACAAAATTTCAGCAGCCACATATACATACAAACTTATATCAGGTGTAAGTGTAGCATTCTAAATCAAATTAGTAATTAGCAAATATCTCGTTCGACCCATTAAGGAACTTACTAAGGAAAACTGAGCGACACCTACAATCGGGAAGAATAGCTTATAAGTAGCATATCTCAGATGTATTCCCTGATGATTTAAGACAACTTATATATTTTATTTCTTTGACTGTACATTACAAATTTAAAAGACATTCTCATTGTGATGTTACCTCGTGTATATTAGCCACCTCCCGCTCTGTGGTCATACTGATGATGCTCCTTGATCCTTCAATAATGGTCCATTTTACATATTCAAATATAAATTGTAAGAAGGCACCCCCAACAACTAATAAGAACTGGAAAAAGTATTGTTGGAAAACAAAGAACATTCACCTGCGTTGGGACAAAGGTAGATCCGTGGGTTTGGTACCCAAAGTCTGGTATACTGCACCAGAGTGCTGGCCGCATCAGCATCTTCACGGGAAGTCAAATACGCGCCCTCACATTCCTTGCTAGCGCACATGTTTGGGAGCCTAACTGGCACTGATGGTTTGACATTTTTCTTTTCTCATGACTTGAAGAGGATTCACGTACGCTCACATATGTTTATGAACAACAATATCTAATAAATAGTTCAAAAAATAGTGTTGAAAATACGACAAATGAACGACGCGAGAAACACCACAAACCTTCAGGTTTGCTCTTTCTTTTGTCTCCCGATATTCAGCATGCACATTACTACCGCCTAAAGAAGACAACTTGAAGTCGTTTTGCATACATTCATTAGCAACCGTCTCTTCAACCGCCGACTTACTCAAACCTGTAAGATCATGACAGGTAGAAACGCTCATTGAGTACACGAAAACAAACTTATAATCAAAATGAACATATTGCAAATGAAATTAAATAAGCGCACTGACCTCTAAGATGAAGAGACAGCGAGCCATCATTTTCTGTAGCACCCATTATACCTTTTCCAATGGTATTCTGAAGTTGACCACGTATGCCCACATCTGCCGCAAAAGCCACCGAGAGCTTCTCGTATGATTTTCGAAAGCATGCGCCAGCTGATTAGGCTTGAAAAGTCATGAACATCCTGTGACATAGCCCGCGTGCTGACACAAACCTGCAACAACATCGTCTTTAAAACCCTCTTGATCAAAGAATAAAAGATACTGTCATAAGAAAAAGGCCTTTGTTCACCTGTTGGTTCATCATGCTTTTGAAATTCATTCCTATCTCTTATTTTCCTTCCCATTCTTGACAGTTCCAACTACATCCTGAATTCCAGCCGATGGAATATAATTTGACTTTGTGGAAAGGTTTCTTGCAGGTTTGTTGCGTCTCCAAAGAGACCAACCGGCATGTGGTAAACATGACTCACTTAAACCACTTCTCCCTCCAAGATCCAGAACCCATTTTATAACCCTCCCATTTTGAAACCCCACATTTTGTTCAGCGACTTACACGCCATTAGCATCCACCTGTGTAAAATCAGCACCCAACACAACTATAAGCAGATAAGCACTTAAAAAAGCAATTCCAAAAGACCCTCTTATTCGGGTTAGCTAATATAGACATTATTTAAGCCTATAATGAAGCAACTGGATGGCATAAAAAAATAACTGCAGAAAGATGATGATGAAATTGGTAGTTTTATGACTTTAATCTATCAAATTATGTATATTGATTGTGGAGCAGATATAGGCCTGTAATCACACCGGAAGCACAATAAAGAGCAAAAAAATCCAAATCAAATAGAAAAATGTTAAAAAATGCAAACCAAATAGCAAAAGTAGCAATGAAGTTTACTAACATACACACCCATTCGTCGGATCTAACAACTATACCAACACGTTCCTTATCAATCTGAGTACACCATGAAAATAACTGAAACCATTGTATCAAACTTATGGAAATATAAAAAAATAGTGAATTACAAACCTTAGAGAGTTCATGGGTTTTTTGAAACTGAAAAGCTTATAAGTTCACTTTTCCGGCTTATCAACTTATCAACTTGAGCTTATATCTTATTTAAGTGGGTGTTTTTTAAGCTTATTTGGCCGCTTGATGGGCATATTTAACTTTTGAAAAGCTCATAAGCTCAAACTTTTGGGCTTATGAGCTTATCAACTTGAGCTTATGAACTCAAATAAGCCATAAGATCACATGAATTGAAGCTCATAAGGCCGAGCTTTTAAATTTGAAAAAGCTCCCTAATAAAGTTTAAAAGAAACAAACCCTATTAGGCGGGAAAAACAGGCTTTGAGCTTTTCTAGATTTAAAAAGCCTAGAAAATAATACCCCTTACTGGTAATTATGGGCCATCAAAATGGAAAAAATGTAGGTAGCCAAGTTAATCATCTTAGGTGAGCATATATGCTAAGAAACAATATAAATAACTAAAATTTAGTTAATTACCTGGTGAAGCATTGAAGTGAACGACGCTGATAACGGATAGCTTCCAAAGCCATTTCTTCGAACACCCCAAATCCATGAATGTTTTGTCCAAATCAAATAGTATATATATGTATATAGAGATAATTATGATGAGTTTACCTTCGGTCGGGTCAAGAGTGATGGCGCGCTTGCTGAAACTTACAAGTTATAAACAATAATTATTTAGGATCAACTGATGATGATAAAAAGAATATGTCTCTTATGGGAATCCAACCTTTTATATAAAAAGTTGTAATGTCTTCCCTAGTTTCTTATTTAATGAACCTACGGGCTAACAGCAGCCACAGTCTCGAACTATCACGATTCCTCACTAGCTGAACATGTTCATTTATACCTGGGGAAATTATATGGTCTGAAAGGTTAATATGACATAAGTAACTGTTTGAAAGGTTAATATGACATAAGTAACTGATAATATGACATAAGTAACTGACCCTACAATATATAAAAGTAATCAAACTAATAGCCTCGGTACCTTTTTTTCAGCAACTCATAGAAGTAGAGGTGATCGTAGAAACTCCGGTACCAATAGCAAATTTTGTAGCTGTCATCAACTTCAAAACAGCAGCTCCTAATAGAGGCATATACCATTTGTTTCTGAGTTTTTCTACTCGTAATTCTTCAACAATAATGCATACAATATAATCACCTAAAATTTATTTAAGCATACCACTTTCTTGCGCAGCAGGCTAGCTTGTGGAATCAAATTGCCTGATAATTTGTTTCAAGAGCCCACACTCAATTTCACATTACGACAGCATAAGACTCGAAGTATGATAAAAATGAACTAAAAAGTGATTCATCAATTAAAACCTCAGTTATACAAAATGATTATAGTCGCTTATGTCCACAAAAATTGTTAACCAAATATAAAGGGCGCTTACTTTGTACGGATTATAAAGGAACTGCTTGCAAGTAACTCAACTTCTTTGGCCACGTAGCTGATAAGCACCACTAGGATCAATTAAGATCGATAATAGTGTTTTACAAGAACTTGGTCAATCAAGAATTAAGAAGAGATCAACGAAAGCTCAATGTATTATCAATGGTGGATAGTTTGATATGAATTTGTTACAAAATGATAACAAAGAGATTACAGAGAGAATTTAAGAGAGAAATTGAATTATCAAAAGCTAAGAAATGAGATACAAGTGCTGGGTATTTAAAAGCATTTGGAAGGAAAGATGGTTGGAGTGTGTTGGTTGTTAACAGCTTCACACGTCCAAGCACGTGGGTTGACCTTCTATTGACTTTAACTTTGGCACCTATCAATCCATCCTGCTTTGAAATGATGCTTGTCCTCAAGCATCTAAGCATTCAAATTAAACCATAACCATCAGGTGAACTTATGGCCCAAGTGAAGGGTTGAACTTCATCTTCAGTGCAGGTTCAGTGATGGACTTACTTACAGGTAAGCTGAACTTAAGCTTCACCCTTTATATATTCCTAGAACCATCTCAAATGAAAAGAACATCAACTGAGTATAGCACCAAATTTTTGATCCGCCAACATCATCAGTATGTCCAACTTAGTAGTGCTCACCACAAAAGTCGCTAGATAATCAGACCCCACTTTTATTTCTAAAGTTTCATAAGCTAACCAACTTTCCACGGCTAGTATTAGCTTCCTGCTGCTAGTACTAAACAACTCCTATCAATCCTCCTTTCTTCAAAACATTCTTGACCTCAAGAATGGAAATCAAAATTTGTGTGTAGCATCTTTGAAGTCCATTAGTGTAATCCATTATTGTCCTCAAGAATGTGTAGCAAATGTGTGTAGATATCATTCTTTGCTGATGTGCTCTTCCACCACCAAAAACAAACACTCCAACATTAGTTAAAATCTTAAGTCAACACCCTTCATGTAGCGCCAAGCTGTAGTACATCTTTTCTAGAAATAAGCTTCATAATTGACTTATCAATGTATTCTCGAATATGAACCCAACAAAAGATTGAGCTATCCGATCATTCTCTCCTACCACACTTTGACCCATGAACCAATTCTCTTGTCACAGAACAATTCTTTTCCTTAAGCCATTCTCTTAACATTTGTAAAATCATCAACGACATCTCATTTCAACCAATTTCCACTTTTAAATCTTTAATCCCTTTCCATTCGTAAAACATGAATCATTAAGCATTAGACTTTAGCTCTTCACAACCCTCAACAAAGAGCCAAAGCTCCATAACATGACTCTTTTCCTTTCTTTCTTCCTATTAGGCCATTTCCAAATGTCAAATTTCCAATTTCTGAACTTAACTTTGCAACTCATACCCTTTACTTTCTTTCTTGTAGGCCACTTCCATATGTCAAACTCCAAATAACCAAAATCATCTTCATTCTTTTCAGCAGCTTCTTTATCACTCATCTTCATTTTAACTTGTTCTGTATCTTCTTCCCGCTTATACCACTCATCATCAAAGTGAATGACTTATTCATAAAGACTATGAACATCGATACATAAGTAGCCACATACAAACTTTTACACCCATTTTCCCAACCTTCAAAACGCTTCTGATCACAATATATTCCCAACATCAGGTCGCTTAAAATAAGATCATTATCCTCTTTACTCATATTTTGATCTACGCCATACGCATCTTTTTTTTTTCTACCAAGTCGCTACATTTACCTTTTACAACTTCCTTCCATTTTGTATATGGTAAACAATTGTTCACTAAATTTTCTGGACATTCTTCCCTGCTAAGTTGCGGAAGCAACTCCAAAAGGTCAATGAAGTTCACCCTCCCCACTTGGTGGTTCAATTCCCGATCTTCCCATCCTCTTTCGCAATTCACCACTCCATTGACATTAACTCTTCTTGACTCATGCACTTCGAATTCACTACTTTTCCCAACCTCATCAAGAACTTTAACACCCATTACATAATTTTCAAGACGAGGAACACCCATTTGCACTTCTTGATCTTGTCTAAATTAGACCCATTTTTCAATAAACGCTTTTCTCTCAACCACTTGATCATCTTCTTTACATGTTTCACCAAGATCCTTCAACCCAAATGTGTCAATGTTCACCCCCCCCCATTCTATTTCGCTATCTTTATCATTACACAAGTCACCACCACCAATCAATCCCTTTGTTATATCAATTACTCTATATACCCCTTGTAATTCATTTCACAATTTTTACAATCTACTTCCTCAAGATCATCAAGAGCAATCAACCCATTGCAAATTCTTTCTGTTTCTTTTGACTCTTTTGACTTCATAGGAAAGAACAATGATTGATCAAAACTTCTTTTCAAAAAATTCTCTTGTAACTCAGCCAAACCATATGCATCATGAAGTGTATTGGTTTTGAAAAGAAAAACCACTTTTTCAATTGCTGGTTGTAACCCAAAAATGAAGAGATCGATAAGATACCGTTCATCCAACCCTTTATTGCTAAACCAAGAATTAAACGCATTGTAATACTCACCAATGCGGCATATCTTTGTTGAGAAGTTTATTCACAAACAATTCATCAAACACTTCAAACATCATCAGCAGTGTTTTGTCCCTCCGTGATATCTACTGTAATTGGATCACTGAATAGTTGTCGACATTTTGATTGAGACCCAAAACTAAAGTCATCAGATCAAAATTTAACCATCTAAACAAAACCGGTCCGGTGAAAATGGTGGTTTATGGTGGTTATGACAGTAATTTTGAATGAATCTTGAATAACGTAATTTGGGCGGAAAGCTTAACAGTAATCTTGAATTATGAATCTTGAATCTGTTGGCAATGAGACTTCACCAGAAAGTTCTCATACCAATTGATAAGCACCACTAGGATCAATTAAGATCGATAATAGTGTTTTACAAGAACTTGGTCAATCAAGAATTAAGAAGAGATCAACGAAAGCTCAATGTATTATCAATGGTGGATAGTTTGATATGAATTTGTTACAAAATGATAACAAAGAGATTACAGAGAGAATTTAAGAGAGAAACTGAATTATCAAAAGCTAAGAAATGAGATACAAGTGCTGGGTATTTAAAAGCATTTGGAAGGAAAGATGGTTGGAGTGTGTTGGTTGTTAACAGCTTCACACGTGCCAAGCACATTTGGGTTGACCTTCTATTGACTTTAACTTTGGCACCTATCAGTAGCACTCCAATATAAGGTTTGACGATCTGGTCGAATCTGCATATATGCCACAGAACAACAAAGTTAGACTAAAAGATATCTTCACTCTATATTTTCTATATTGATGATGTTTAGAGCTACAAAGCTTGTTTCATAAACAGTTCTATATTTGTACTTCTATATAGTTAACTCCAAAAACGACATGAGATTCTTTATAGTTTAATACTTATATGCAATTACCTACAGTATGCATATTCGTATTACTTTATGTGTATATTCGCATTTATGTAAAAGGAAACAAAAAACATGAGATTCTCCAAGGGTACTAATTAGTATAAAGCAAGTAGAAAATCAAACACAAAGGATGTATGTAGCACCTTTAGTACATTATACCATGGTAGCGATATGAGTTCGTATCCGCCTTTGAGTAACTAAAGCTGCACCGCTGATGACCTCGGATCTTCTTGCATCTAATTCAGCCATTTGACAAGCCCTAAGGAATATCTTTCTTTTACTAATCCATAAATAAAATGTATGGAGTTAACCATTGTTCAGTTAGTTGACTTTTCAGCCAAACAATCCACATAGATAAAGATAATCTCAGTAATTACCTAAAAGCCACTGAGCCCCATTTTAAAGAAATTATGCAGTAAAAAATTATGCATTAAAATGTATGGAGTTAACCATTGTTTACGTTCGTAGTTGTTTACAAAACTCTACATAAATTCAATATTCATAGTAGTGATTCAGTTTTGTGTATTGAATCACAAGAACATAATAGCTGAAAATTGAATTTTATATAAAACTCTCTAGATTATATTAAAATAAACAAAAAATATGACTTACAGTGGTTTAGAGTAGTCATCTAACTGGGAATAAGAATTATTCAAGATATATGATATGAGGTTGCTTAGGGTTTCTAATATGATTTTGGAAGGGAAGATATTGGATCCATGATATTCAAACCTTACCCTACTTGCCATGATAATGAATCAAATCACGATAAGCTTGACAATAAATAAATACGTCAAATGAGATTCAGTTGTCACTTCAAACTACAGAGCATAGCAATCTTATTCTAACGATATCTACACAAGTCTAATGCAATTATAAAGTGTATCAATAGTATAAATGCTTATAGATAACATTTATCAACTTCCATGGTTCAGAAAGTAATGTGGACTATGTTGAAGGATCCACAATGTAATCTAAAGTGGTTTTTCTTTACAATGATGGTGGAGGATTCAACATAGAAGATGAGCAGCCAAAATCAGAATCTGGACATGTTTCATATGGAGGTTTCAACTCAGAAGACATGCTTCAATATCTATAAAGTGACAATTACAAATCCTTTTTCAAAAGTTGGCTCATATAGCAATCATGATAGCTCTCATGGGCATAGACACTAAGAATCACGCAA
>OU343219.1:124605200-124701582 GCA_910596185.1 Chrysanthemum makinoi
AATATGAATTTGTTACAAATGATAACAAAAGAGATTACAGAGAGAATTTAAAGAGAGAAATGAATTATCAAAAGCTAAGAAATGAGATACAAGTGCTGGGTATTTAAAAGCATTTGGAAGGAAAGATGGTTGAGTGTGTTGGTTAGCATCAGCCACACACGCCAAGCACATGGCCGACCTTCTATTGACTTTAACTTTGGCACCTATCAATCCATCCTCGCTTGAAATGATGCTTTTGTCCTCAAGCATCTAAGCATTCAAATTAAACCATAACCATCGTGAACTTATGGCCCAAGTGTGGTTGAATCATCTTCAAGTAAGGTGTTCAAGTGATGGACTTATTTACGTGTTCAACTTAAGCTCCACCCTTATATATTCCTAGAACCATCTCAAATGAAAGAACATCAACTCCAGTATAGAACCATTTGATCCGGCCAACATCATGCGATGTCCAACTTAGTAGTGCCTCACCACAAAAGTCGCCTAGATAATCGCATCTCCCACTTTATTTCTAAAGTTTCATAAGCTAACCAACTTTCCACGCGCTTAGTATTAGCTTCCTCACGCTAGTACTAAACAACTCCTATCAATCCTCCTTTCTTCAAAACATTCTTGACCTCAAGAATGGAAATCAAAATTTGTGTGTAGCATCTTTTGGTGTCCATTAGTGTAATCCATTATTGTCCTCAAGAATGTGTAGCAAATGTGTGTAGATATCATTCTTTGCTGATGTGCTCTTCCACCACCAAAAACAAACACTCCAACATTAGTTAAAATCTTAAGTCAACACCCTTCATGTAGCTCAAGCTGGTAGTACATCTTTTCTAGAAATAAGCTTCATAATTGACTTATCAATGTATTCTGGAATATGAATCACCAACAAAAGATTGGAGCTATCGATCATTCTCTCTACCACACTTTGACCCATGAACCAATTCTCTTGTCACAAAGAACAATTCTTTCCTTAAGCCATTCTCTTAACATTTGTAAAATCATCAACGACATCTCATTTCAACCAATTTCCACTTTTAAATCTTTAATCCCTTTCCATTCAGAAAACATGAATCATCAAGCATTAGACTTTAGCTCTTCACAACCCTAAATGTGACCAAAGCTCCATAACATGACTCTTTTCCCTTTCTTCTTCCTATTAGGCCATTTCCAAATGTCAAATTTCCAATTTCTGAACTTAACTTTGCAACTCATACCCACTTTCTTTCTTGTAGGCCACTTCCATATGTCAAACTCCAAATAACCAAAATCATCTTTATTCTTTTCGCAGCCTTCTTTATCACTCATCTTCATTTTAACTTGTTCAGACCTTCTTCCCGCTTATACCATCGATCATCACAAGTGAATGACTTATCAGAAGGACTATGAACATAAGATACATAAGTAGCCACATACAAACTTTTACACCCATTTGCCCAACCTTCAAAACGCTCGATCACAATATATTCCCAACATCAGGTTGCTTAAAATAAGATCATTATCCTCTTTACTCATATTTTGATCTACGCCATACGCATCTTTGTTTTCTACCAAGTCGCTAAATTTACCTTTTACAACTTCCTTCCCTTTTGTATATGGTAAACAATTGTTCACTAAATTTTCTCGACATTCTTCCCCTCGCTATTGTCAAGCAACTCCAAAGAGTCACCGAAGTTCACCCCACTTGGTTCAATTCCTTGATCTTTCCCATCCTCTTCGCAATTCACCACTCCATTGACATTAACTCTTCTTGACTCATGCACTTCGAATTCACTACTTTTCCCAACCTCATCAAGAACTTTAACACCCATTACATAATTTTCAAGACGAGGAACACCCATTTGCACTTCTTGAATCTTGTCGAAATTAGACCCATTTTCATAAACGCGTTTTCTCTCAACTTCATCATCTTCTTTACATGTTTCACCAAGATCCTTCAACCCAAATGTGTCAATGTTCACCCCAATTCATTCTATTTCGTTATCTTTATCATTACACAAGTCACCACCACCAATCAAGCCACTTGTTATATCAATTACTCTATTTACCCCTTGTAATTCCATTTCCACAATTTTACAATCTACTTCCTCAAGATCATCAAGAGCAATCAACCCATTGCAAATTCTTTTCTGCTTTTGACTCTTTGACTTCATAGGAAAGAACAATGATTGATCAAAACTTCTTTTCAAAAAATTCTTGTAACTCAACCAAACCATATGCATCATGAAGTGTATTGGGTTTGAAAAGACTAACCACTTTTTCAATTGCTGGTTGTAACCCAAAAATGAAGAGATCGATAAGATACCGTTCATCCAACCCTTTATTGCTAAACCAAGAATTAAACGCATTGTAATACTCAAGCATCTGCATTCTTTGTTGAGAAGTTTATTCACAAACAATTCATCAAACACTTCTTGAACATCATTGCAGTGTTTTGTCTCATGATAATCTACCCGTAATTGGATCGCCAAATAGTTGTCGACATTTTGATTGAGACCCAAAACTAAGTCATCAGATCAAAATTTAACCATCTAAACAAAACTGAACGGCGGTGAAAATGGTGGTTTATGGTGGTTATGACGTAATTTGAATGAATCTTGAATAACAGAATTTGGCGGAAAGCTTAACAGAATCTTGAATTATGAATCTTGAATTGCTGCAATGAGACTTCACCAGAAAAGTCTTCGATACCAATTGATAAGCACCACTAGGATCAATTAAGATCGATAATAGTGTTTTACAAGAACTTGGTCAATCAAGAATTAAGAAGAGATCAACGAAAGCTCAATGTATTATCAATGGTGGATAGTTTGATATGAATTTGTTACAAAATGATAACAAAGAGATTACAGAGAGAATTTAAGAGAGAAATTGAATTATCAAAAGCTAAGAAATGAGATACAAGTGTTGGGTATTTAAAAGCATTTGGAAGGAAAGATGGTTGGAGTGTGTTGGTTGTTACTTTCACACGTGCAAGCACATGTGGGTTGACCTTCTATTGACTTTAACTTTGGCACCTATCAAGTAGCACTCCAATATAAGGTTTGACGACCGTCGAATCCGCATATATGCCACGTAACAACAAAGTTAGACTAAAAGATATCTTCACTCTATATTTTCTATATTGATGATGTTTAGAGCTACAAAGCTTGTTTCATAAACAGTTCTATATTTGTACTTCTATATAGTTAACTCCAAAAACGACATGAGATTCTTTATAGTTTAATACTTATATGCAATTACCTACAGTATGCATATTCGTATTACTTTATGTGTATATTCGCATTTATGTAAAAGGAAACAAAAAACATGAGATTCTCCAAGGGTACTAATTAGTATAAAGCAAGTAGAAAATCAAACACAAAGGATGTATGTAGCACCTTTAGTACATTATACCATGGTAGCGATATGAGTTCGTATCCGCCTTTGAGTAACTGCCGCACCGCGATGACCCGGATCTTCTTGCATCTAATTCAGCCATTTGACAAGCCCTAAGGAATATCTTTCTTTTACTAATCCATAAATAAAATGTATGGAGTTAACCATTGTTGCTTAGTTGACTTTTCAGCCAAACAATCCACATAGATAAAGATAATCTCAGTAATTACCTAAAAGCCACTGAGCCCCATTTTAAAGAAATTATGCAGTAAAAAATTATGCATTAAAATGTATGGAGTTAACCATTGTTTACGTTCGTAGTTGTTTACAAAACTCTACATAAATTCAATATTCATAGTAGTGATTCAGTTTTGTGTATTGAATCACAAGAACATAATAGTTAAAAATTGAATTTTATATAAAACTCTAGATTATATTAAAATAAACAAAAATATGACTTACAAAGTGGTTTAGAGTAGTCATCTAACCGAATAAGAATTATTCAAGATATATGATATGAGGTTGCTTAGGGTTTCTAATATGATTTTGGAAGGGAAGATATTGGATCCATGATATTCAAACCTTACCCTTACTTGCCGATAATGAATCAAATCACTATAAGCTTGACAATAAATAAATACGCCAAATGAGATTCAGCTTGTCACTTAAACTACTGAGCATAGCAATCTTATTCTAACGATATCTACACAAGTCTAATGCAATTATAAAGTGTATCAACAGTATAAATGCTTATAGATAACATTTATCAACTTCCATGGTTCAGAAAGTAATGTGGATGATTCACAGTTTCCAAAACACGTCAAGTTATCTCACACAAGCTAGCCACTTGTGAATGACTAACCGTAAGAAACTCAAAACGGCTCGGACACTGATTTGATAATGAAGGCTTAGGGGTTATGTGTGTGATAAAACCTCAATATCGATATCAAAAATAATCACGAAGATAGATTCAAATTCCTTTTGGAAAAAGAATAATAAATCAAATCCCGTGTGTGATCGTAATACCTGATTATCAACGAATCGCTTCCCAACGAGGCGGAATTGCCAACGCCGTTCTTGGTTTGGAATTTAATGCTCGATGCTTTGGATTAATGATTCTGATTTTATTAAACTACGGAATAGGAAAGTAATTAAGGAAATCTAAACTACAGGAAATCCTAAGTGCGAATTAAACTAAAACGTAATTAATAAAACGAAATTAAAATGCAACTACGTCTAAATGATATCCTAAAAATGCCTAAAATTACTTTTACTTTAGAAATGATATTAGAAAACTATTTTAGAATTAAAACTATTTTTTAGGATTTTTTTGAATTTTATTAAAACTAATATTTAACTATTTAAACTAATTTAAAATACTAAAAATTATAAAAATCAAAAAGAAAAATATGAAACTATTTTCTAAAAATCTAAAATAACTCAAAAGACTTTTTAAAACTATTTTTGTATTTTTCAGATTAATTTTCTATTTTCTATGAATTTAAATCTATTTTAATCTAATTTAAATTGTGAAAAATACCAAATAAAAGGGGAAAAATAATGAAAAATATTTTTTATGTTTTTTATATTTTTCTTAAACTGAGAAAATTGAAAAATTATTTTTTGGAACTTTTTCTCAATTATTTGCAATTTAAGCTAATTAAAATTGATTAAAAACTATTTTTAATTAAGAAAAATACTAAATAATGACCAAAAATTATGAAAATCTCAGGAAAATTCTAAAATCTAATTCTAATTCTATGAAAAATAGGAAACAAGTAGCTTATGTATAAAATATGAAAGTTGTAGAGCAAACTGTTATGAATAAGCTAAGGAAATTAAGCTAGAAAGAGAATTAAGCTACCAAACAAAGGACGTAGCTAAAGTGTACTAAAATAGCAACTAATTATACCTAATCCTAACAAGCTACAAACTCAGATCAATGATTAATGCAACCGCTTATTCTAGCCAAACAAATGATTTACCCCAGCTTTATCAAGCTTAATTATAAGCTCTAAGAAAAAACAGCTTATGCACCTTAAGTCCACCTGACAAGCTACAATTAAGCCAAGTTACAGGTCCTAACTCTTTTAAATGAACACTACACAAGATTCAGCACTGCTCGATTCACACTCATTGCCTAGAAGTAACAGGCGTTTTTAGCAGTTTTGATTAGCTTATTTGGAGATTAAAATGACCTGAATAGATTTGACAAAAAGCAATTTCTAAAACTAGACCAAGTGAAGTTGTAATTCCCAAAGTTTGAAATACTGAAACTCAGAAATGAATCGTAGATTGACTCACAAAGTTTGGTGAAAATCTAAATAACTCACTTTTGACTTTTGAAGAACACTTTCTAAACTTTGACCAAATTCAGATTTGATTCACTTTAATAGACTGATTATGATATTATAAGCTTAAACAAAGTCATATTAAGCTTCTCTAATGAAATTTGAACCTAAAACAAGCTAATGCTATCTCAAATTTCCAACAGTTGAACAATATAGAACTGATTAAATGAGTTTTGACTTTTTTATGTAAAACTGCTATAACAAAGTTTTAGATCACTTACAATCACCTAAATAAGCATATATCCACTACCTCTATCTAAATAACTAATCTCTATCACAGTTTTTAAAGCTAATCCAATCACTATTATATTTCTGATTTGAGAACTAATTAACAGATTAAGACTATTTAATGCTAAACTAACATTAAACTAAGATTAACTACCACAGATTATTACTAAAATCAGATTCAAACCACAAATTCAATGAACAGATTGTAAAGAACAGATTGAAACACTTACAATCTCCTAGCCACTATGGCTTGCAAACATGAAGCAAAGAACCTCTAACCTATAAAACCCCTAACCTACTCCAATTCCAGCTCAATTTCAACCCAACAAAGATTCCAGATCATCCCAATCCGCATCCAACACCAGCAGACGTAATGTACAGTGCAACCACGCTTGGATTTTGTTAAGCAAAATTTTTTTGTGATTTGAGTGTGAAACAAGAATAAGCTTCATAATAAGCTATATTAAGCTTATATGAACCTATCAAAACAAGATCAAGATGGATCACTCCACAAAACAGATCTAATATGATTTTTATTTTTCAATGATTTTCTTAGATTTTTTTGTATTTTTGAGTTTATAAAGAGAGAAGCTAAAAACAGATTTATAAACTAAATAAGCATTAAACAAAGATTATAAGTAGATTCAAATCATAAAAACTTAAACAAACACTTGAAAATGAAATTCTAAATTTTATTAATAAGAGAAATTTGAGTACAAAATAGGAATACAAGGAAACTTAAAACATTAAAATTGAGAATTATACTAATTAAACTAACAAAACTAGAGAGAAGAAAAAAATGAGATTAAAGATGAGATACATTGTGAACGAAATAGGGTCCTATATATAGCTAAGCTCAAGGTCTTGGGAAGCTTCTGAATCCTCATTTGTTTTCTTTCCGGTGCTCGTCACCATTAGATCAAATCCCACGATCTTCACTTGATATCACCCTTAGATCACTATTGATGACTTGTTTCCTCCAATGGAGAAAGATGGCCTTTAGCACACGGATGGGTGACTTGGCAACGCCCATGTGTCAGAGGTGTCAGGGAAAAGTACATAACTGCCCTTAATTGTGGTAATAATGATCAATTTACACGCGGGGTAATTAGGGTTCATCCCTGGGTAAGTTTGGGGGAAAAAACGCGCGGGTATTGGTTTTTTTTTATTATTCTTTGAGTGTTTGACCGGTTAAAGAGGGTGTTGACTCGGGTAAGTAAACCGGGTTTGGGGGGTATTCGGGTTTAATAACCGGGGTTGGGTATTAGTTGTTTTAATTTGGGCTTGGATCCGGGTAATATCATTTGGGCCGAGAGGTTTTAAAAGGATTGGACTAATATTTTGGACATGGATTGTTACCATTTAGTGTACCAAGGACCAAACTTGTATAAATTGAAACTCGTGGACCAATTGCGACTTTCCGAGAATCTTTATCAAGGACCAATCTTATCAATCTCAAATAATCCAAGGGATGATTATGCAATTTCAAACTTCGTGGATTAAATCTCAAATAATCGAAAGGTGGGACTAATCTTGATATTTCTTCAAACTTGTCTGAAACTTCAAAAATCATCTTTAGAGAATAAAAATCTTCCAAAATGCACAATCCCGACCTTCCGGCTCAGCTAAAACTCTCTAGATCTCTCGTGCTCGGATTTACGTCTGATTTGGTTCCTTTTTGTGTGTTTTTGCATATCCGTACCTGCACAAGCACAAACTCAAGAAAACCATAAATATTAGCAATAAACGGCTTTATCTTGGTTATTTTGGGTCAGTTTTACTAATGAAAAGATATGTGTTTAAGCACATATCAAAATACCCCGTGACGACCATTGTCGTGTCTCCCACGCTAATGCAATCAACTCAAGTTTCTAAAACCAAGGATTTCAATCTCTTTCTACTAAACCTATGAAGAAGTAGCAAAGATTCCTCAAAAGAGATTAAGAAAGCCTTAATTCTAAAACGCCCCGTTTACCTTTTAATTCATGTATAGATATTACTGGTAAGCACATCCGATTATGAATGACGGTTTGTTGAACTTTCATGTCGATCAATAACTCCAACATTTTTCAAACGACACGTTAGGATCACGGAGTAGAAAACACAACACAGGGTGAAGTGACCATACGGATAGAATACATCGTCCCTGATTTTCACAAGTCCCAAACTAAGCGTAAAACCGAAATCATTGTTAAGTATGATTCTAGATGCTAACACTACCCATGGAAGTTACTTGTGTAAATACCTTTTGTTCCCATTTTCCTATTTTCCTCTAGATTTTTTTTTATTTTTGTGAGAAATTCTTCAAATTCTCGTTTCGATAACTTTTATTCCGATAAAGATATAAAGCTAAGTCGCTAATTAGTTATCCGCCTTCTCTCAAGAACCATTGTCGTAAAAATGAGGTCCACATCAAGGAATTTTTATTCACTTATATTTTTGATTTTCATTTTCATTTTTCAACATTTTTTTAATTGCACTTATACCTTTTACTTATATGAGCTGTGAACCACGGAGCTTCACGGGTAATTCCAAGACTATAGGCTTCATGAAATGAGGATCCCGGTTGGCTAGGCTAAGACCTCACTCAATCCCGGCTAAAGATCCAAGGGTCCGATCTCGACACCGCAGCTCACAACTTTACTTATTACTTTTTCACTTATCACTGATTGCTTTATTTATTTATTTATTACGGATCCCTGATGTGTACCCAATTTTTAAACCAAAGATTCTTTTAAGAAGATAAAGAACTAACTATCGCCAAAAACTCAACATCTCTAATTATTTAGACAGATATGGGGTGAAACAATTTGTGGGAACAAAAAGCCATAAGTACCTTCGATGGGCTCAAAAGAGAACCAACTACTCCACGCTTAGCATCTAAACTCATAAGTAACTATCATTTCTCGATCTCTGCAAATTTAAAATCCCAAATAATGAGATCCGCAGATGCTTAGCCGATAATTTTTAGATTATCTATGGTTAAGGGAACAAGCTAGGGCTCAACACGCTCAAGTCGTAATTCTATTCCTACTCACCGTGAAAGTCAATCAAGGTGTCAAAACATATATTAACTTAGCAAATGCTTCGCCTAATGAAATCAAGTCATGCATATTTAAAGTCACTCAGTGAAACTTGCAAAATCTTGGCCTTGTGAGCTAGAATTCGCATTTTATAGCTTCTTATCTAAGAGACTAGCTAACTTTTCAATCAAAAAGACTTAACAAAAGCTTACAAAAATTTTAAATTTTTCTCATATATAGCACAATTTTTCATTTTCCAAGGAAAAACGGGGTTACGAGAGAAACACAACAGAACATAAGCAAGTGCGGTCAAATCAAATCGAAGATTACCCTACCCCAGACTAGAACGAAACATTGTCCTCAATGTTTAAAGGCAAGGGTATCACGAAAATCTAAAAGCCGTTTATTAAGTATGCTCAAAGATAAACGTTAGTCGATAAGATTAGATATCGGATTTCATCAAGATCGATCATGAAACTCGAGTGGAGAGAATGACAAACTTCGAGCACGAGAGTCTTCATATCGGAAAATCCTACACAACATCACAAACAACCAAACACGAGAAATCGAAGAGGCGCACCTTCAAGGCCACTTATTAGAAAATAGAAAGAAGATAGATGGATAAGCATGGTGCCCCACGAAGCGCCATCGTTTTGGTCACCGAGTCGCTAGCCTGACTCGCCCCAATTCATTTGTCCTTGGGGGAGAAAGTGGAAAAGATAATCTCCATCGGACTTTCATTCAAGAGGTTTGGATAAACATTGAAACATAAGAAAGTTCCACTCCGATGAGATACCCACGGTTCTTAAAAAGGAAAAACGGTGATACCAGGGTCAAAGATGGTATCCTCATTCCCATAAGAGTGGAGAAGAGGAGAAATCACATTATATTGAAGAAATGGAATAAAGCTTTTTATAACAATCAAGATCCATTCTTCATCCTCAAAATCAAATTCCTTAATCGGATTTTGAACATTTAAGCTCATTGGGTGATTTTCAAAATCTTTGGGAGGAAGTGGCGGGGTGATGTCATCAATAACAAACTCTTTTGGAGAGTTGCTCTCCCAAACTAAAATCTTCCTCAAAATCAAAATAGACATATCATATTCGAGGAGATATGAAATGAGAGAGTTCACCGAGAACTCCTCGAGATGATCATCATTAATCTTCGTGGTCTACCATTTAACGGATCTTCATTCAACAAACTTTCAATCTCTCTTATATCGGCTTCAAAATCAAATTCATCGCCCTTACTTCCCGGTGGAAGAGGATCATGCGAAGAAGTTCATCGCTAACTCCTCGAGAAGTAAATCAAGAGATCTAATCCGAGCTCTGCTCCGGAGGATTTTCATTAGACGGCTCTACTTTTA
Organism: Chrysanthemum makinoi; assembly: GCA_910596185.1. Classification (NCBI taxonomy): domain Eukaryota; kingdom Viridiplantae; phylum Streptophyta; class Magnoliopsida; order Asterales; family Asteraceae; genus Chrysanthemum; species Chrysanthemum makinoi. The sequence goes on from OU343219.1 coordinate 124,615,541, forward strand.
ATTTCTTCTGCTTAGACAAACGGAGGTGGGATTTGTGCGATACTTTGTAGACTATGAACTTGCACCTTTTCCATTATGGTCTCCGTGTTGGACTCATCACTTTCCTTATCAAAGATTTGATTGTCAATATTGAGAGTATATTCTGAATCGAATTCAAACAAAGGATTTGTGAAGGTCAATTTGAAAGTTTCTGAAATCGAATCGAAAGGTGTCTCGTGATACCCTTGGATTGGAACAAGGTCTTCAATATTCTCAAGAGGAGTGCATTCGACTTCCTTATCCCCCATTGACAAGGTATCCCAAGGTTCGTTAATGGCGGATAGATCTTTACGCTCTTCTTCAAACGGTTCATCGTCATCACTATCGCCGAGTCGAATAGTAAAAGGTGGATGGATGACTCGGTCTTTGTTGATAATGGTGACCGATATAACTTTCTCGCTTTCCAAAGACGCCAATTTGAGCACTCATAACGGAAACTTTCTTAATAATGATCACTCAACATAGTGGTAGAATCAGAAAGAACTTCAAAGATCCCAATCGATAATGATGTTGCGCCATATTCTCATCAAATCGAAGCTTCGAGGTGTCTTCTCGCATGAGATTTCCACCACCGCCAACATGATTTTGACTCGATCAATCGTAGTGATACCATGATAAAAGGTTAGGATTTGATCAAGAAGCAAAATTCATGATCGGGATACTGTAATAACGATTTGAATCTTTCCCAAGCTTCAAATACGGATTCCTTGGTTAATTGTTGAAAATTAAGAATTTCTTTCCTCACCGCATCGCTTTCGAATATGGAAATTATTTTGAAAGAAACTTGCGAAACATCTCTTCCCAAGTATGAATTGAATGTTTTTCAAGAGTGTAAAACCAAGATTCGGCTTCGTGGGTTAAAGAGAAGGGAAAGAGATTCAATCGGATATCATCTTGAGAAACGCCACGTTGCTTCATGGATTGAGTAATAGATAAAAACTTGTTCAAGTGCTCGTTAGCATCTTCGTCTTAAAATCCATGAAATTGACAATGTTGTCGAAGAAGACGAACCATACGATTTTTCAATCTAAACTTGGTTCTCGAATCGATCTGGCCCCTACCGATAAGTGAAGGACAATAGAAATCCTCCATGGTCCGAGGATCATGGGGATCAAAGGGTGCGAAATCGAGCATTGTGGAGAATTAAACAATATAGAGGGTGAAGGAATAAGAATTAAACATTTAGAGGAAATCGAAGATTATTTTTGGGTTTTTAAAGATAGAAAATCAAAAGGAAAATAAACTTTGAAAAGGAAAATATTTTGGGTTTTATAAAAGAGATATTTACAAAACAACGATAACTTCACTGGGAAGGATCTTCAAAACCGCTAATCGAGACGAATACTAAAACTCACTACAAGCCCTCCCCAAGCATGGCCAAAAATTGATTCACGCTTTCCAAAACACGCCAGTTATCTCACACAAGCTAGCCACTTGTGAATGACTAACCGTAGAAACTCAAAACGGCTTCTGGACACGATTTGATAATGAAGGCTTAGGGGTTATGTGTATGGATAAAAACCTCAATATCGATATCAAAATAATCACGAAGATAGATTCAAATTCCTTTAGGAAAAAGAATAATAAATCGAATCCGTGTGTGATCGTAATAATGGATTAGTCAACCCAATCGCTTCCCAACGAGGCTGAATGCCAACGCCGTTCTTGGTTTGGAATTTAATGCTTGATGTTTTGGATTAATGATTTTGATTTTATTAAACTACGGGAATAGGGAAAGTAATTAGGAAATCTAAACTACTGAAATCCTAAGGCGAATTAAACTAAAACGTAGTAATTAATAAAACGAAATTAAAATGCAACTACGTCTAAATGATATCCTAAAAATGCCTAAAATTACTTTTACTTTAGAAATGATATTAGAAAACTATTTTAGAATTAAAACTATTTTTTTAGGATTTTTCTGAATTTTATTAAAACTAATATTTAACTATTTAAACTAATTTAAAATACTAAAAATTATAAAAATCAAAAAGAAAAATATGAAACTATTTTCTAAAAAGCTAAAATAACTCAAAAGACTTTTTAAAACTATTTTTGTATTTTTCAGATTAATTTTCTATTTTCTATGAATTTAAATCTATTTTAATCTAATTTAAATTGTGAAAAATACCAAATAAAAGGGGAAAAATAATGAAAAATCTTTTTTATGTTTTTTATATTTTTCTTAAACTGAGAAAATTGAAAAATTATTTTTTGGAACTTTTTCTCAATTTAGGGTAATCTTTGATTTGATTTGACCGCACTTGCTTATGTTCTGTTGTGTTTATCTCGTAACCCCGTTTTTCCTTGGAAAATGAAAAATTGTGCTATATATGAGAAAAATTTAAAATTTTTGTAAGCTTTTATTAAGTCTTTTTGATTGAAAAGTTAGCTAGTCTCTTAGATAAGAAGCTATAAAATGCGAATTCTAGCTCACAAGGCCAAGATTTTGAAAGTTTCCCTGAGTGACTTTAAATATGCATGACTTGATTTCATTAGACGAAGCATTTGCTAAGTTAATATATGTTTTGACACCTTGATTGACTTTCTCACGGTGAGAGTAGGAATAGAATTCTGATTTGACCGGGCGTGTTGAGCCCTAGCTTGTTCCCTTAACCATAGATAATCTAAAAATTATCGGCTAAGCATCTGCGGATCTCATTATTTGGGATTTTAAATTTGCAGAGATCGAGAAATGATAGAGTTACTTATGAGTTTAGATGCTAAACGTGGGGTAGTTGGTTCTCTTTAGAGCCCATCGAAGGTACTTATGGCTTTTGTTCCCACAAAATTGTTTCACCCCATATCTGTCTAAATAATTAGAGATGTCGAAGTTTTTGGCGATAGTTAGTTCTTTATCTTCTTAAAAGAATCTTTGTTTTAAAATTGGGTACACATCGTGATCCGTAATAAATAAATAAATAAAGCAATAAGTAATAAGTGATAAAGTAATAAGTAAAGTTGTGAGTCCGCAGGTCTAGATCGGACCCTGGATCTTTAAGGGATTGAATGAGGTCTTAGCCTAGCCACCGATCCTCATTTCATGAAGCCTATAGTCTTGAAATACCCCGTGAAGCTCCGTGGTCTCACGACTCATATAAGTAAAGGTATAAGTGCAATTAAAAAAAAAATGTTGAAAAATGAAAATGAAAATCAAAAATATAAGTGAATAAAAATTCCTTGATGTGGACCTCATTTTTACGACAATGGTTCTTGAGAGAAGGCGGATAACCACTAGCTTACTTAGCTTTATATCTTTATCTCGAATAAAAGTTATCGAAAAGAGAATTTGAAGAAATTCATTTCTCACAAAAATAAAAAATCTAGAGGAAAATAGGAAAATGGGAACAAAAGGTATTTACACAAGTAACTTCCATGGGTAGTGTTAGCATCTAGAATCATACTTAACAATGATTTTGGTTTTAAGCAGTTTGGGACTTGTGAAAAATCGGGGCGATGTATTCTATCCGTATGGTCACTTCCATGACGTTGTTGTGTTTTTCTACTCCGTGATCCTAGTGTGGCTTTGAAAAATGTTGGAGTTCTTGACATGAAGAAAGTTCAACAAACCTTCATTCATAATCGGAATGTGCTTAACCGTAATATCTATACATGAATTAAAAGGTAAACGGGGCGTTTTTAGAATTAAGGCTTTCTTAATCTCTTTTGAGGAATCTTTGCTACTTCTTCATAGGTTTAGTAGAAAGAGATTGAAATCCTTGGTTTTAGAAGCGTGAGTTGATTGCATTGCGTGAGAACGACAATGGTCTCGTCAGGGTATTTTGATATGTGCTTAAACACATATCTTTTCATTAGTAAAACTGACCCAAAATAACCAAGAAAAAGCCGTTTATTGCTAATATTTATGGTTTTCTTGAGTTTGTGTTTGTCAGATGGGATATGCAAAAACACACAAAAGGAACAAATCGGACGTAAATCCGAGCGCGAGATCTAGAGTTTTAGTGAGCGGAAGGTCGGGTTATTGCATTTTGGAAGATTTTTATTCTCTAAAGATGATTTTTGAAGTTTCAGACAAGTTTGAAGAAATATCAAGATTAGTCCCTGCACTTTCAGTATTTGGCAGATTTAATCCATGAAGTTTAAGAAATTGCAGAATCAGCCCTTGGATTATTTGAGATTGATAAGATTGGTCCTTGATAAAGATTCTCAGAAAGTACAGAATTGGTCCCTGAAGTTTCAATTTATACAAGTTTGGTCCTTGGTACACTAAATGGTAACAATCCATGTCCAAAATATTAGTCCAATCCTTTTAAAACCTCTCGGCCCAAATTAAAACAACTAATACCCAACCCCGGTTATTAAACCCGAATACCCCCCAAACCCGGTTTACTTACCCGAGTCAACACCCTCTTTAACCGGTCAAACACTCAAAGAATAATAAAAAAAAACCAATACCCGCGCGTTTTTTCCCCCAAACTTACCCAGGGATGAACCCTAATTACCCCGCGTGTAAATTGATCATTATTACCACAATTAAGGGCAGTTATGTACTTTTCCCGACACCTGACACATGGGCGTTGCCAAGTCACCCATCCGTGTGCTAAAGGCCACGTCTGCTCCCATTGGAGAAACAAGTCATCAATAGTGATCTAAGGTGATATCAAGTGAAGATGTGGGATTTGATCTAATGGTGAAAGCGAGCTCGGAAGAAGCACAAATGAAGAATTCGAGAAGCTTCCCAAGACCTTGAGCTTAGCTATAAATAGGACCTCTATTCGTTCATATTGTATCTCATCTTTAATCTCATTTTTTTTTTCTTCTCTCTAGTTTCAATAGTTTAATTAGTATAATTCTCAATTTTAATGTTTTAAGTTTCCTTGTATTCCTATTTTGTACTCAAATTTCTCTTATTAATAAAATTTAGAATTTCATTTTCAAGTGTTTGTTTAAGTTTTATGATTTGAATCTACTTATAATCTTTGTTTAATGCTTATTTCAGTTTTATAAATCTGTTTTTAGCTTCTCTCTTTATAAACTCAAAAATACAAAAAAATCTAAGAAAATCATTGAAAAATAAAAATCATATTAGATCTGTTTTGTGGAGTGATCCATCTTGATCTCTTGTTTTGATAGGTTCATATAAGCTTAATATAGCTTATTATGAAGCTTATTCTTGTTTCACACTCAAATCACAAAAAAATTTTTCGGTTAACAAAAATCCAACTGTGGTTCTTGCATAAGCTGTTACATCTGGCTGGTGTTGGATCTGGATTGGGATGATGCAGATCTTTGTTATTGGGTTGAAATTGAGCTGGAATTGGAGTAGGTTAGGGGTTTTATAGGTTAGAGGTTCTTTGCTTCATGTTTGCAAGCCATAGTGGCTAGGAGATTGTAAGTGTTTCAATCTGTTCTTTACAATCTGTTCATTGAATTTGTGGTTTGAATCTGATTTTAGTAATAATCTGTGGTAGTTAATCTTAGTTTAATGTTAGTTTAGCATTAAATAGTCTTAATCTGTTAATTAGTTCTCAAATCAGTAATATAATAGTGATTGGATTAGCTTTAAAAACTGTGATAGAGATTAGTTATTTAGATAGAGGTAGTGGATATATGCTTATTTAGGTGATTGTAAGTGATCTAAAACTTTGTTATAGCAGTTTTACATAAAAAAGTCAAAACTCATTTAATCAGTTCTATATTGTTCAACTGTTGGAAATTTGAGATAGCATTAGCTTGTTTTAGGTTCAAATTTCATTAGAGAAGCTTAATATGACTTTGTTTAAGCTTATAATATCATAATCAGTCTATTAAAGTGAATCAAATCTGAATTTGGTCAAAGTTTAGAAAGTGTTCTTCAAAAGTCAAAAGTGAGTTATTCAGATTTTCACCAAACTTTGTGAGTCAATCTACGATTCATTTCTGAGTTTCAGTATTTCAAACTTTGGGAATTACAACTTCACTTGGTCTAGTTTTAGAAATTGCTTTTTGTCAAATCTGTTCAGGTCATTTTAATCTCCAAATAAGCTAATCAAAACTGCTAAAAACTGCCCTGTTCACACTCAGCAAATATGAGTGTGAATCAGGCAGAATTGCAGATCTTGTGTAGTGTTCATTTAAAAGAGTTAGGACCTGTAACTTGGCTTAATTGTAGCTTGTCAGGTGGACTTAAGGTCTGCATAACTGTTTTTCACTTAGAGCTTATAATTAAGCTTGTGCACAAGCTCAAACCTAGGGGGTAAATCACTGTTTGGCTAGAATAAGCAGTTTGCATTAATCATTGATCTGAGTTTGTAGCTTGTTAGGATTAGGTATAATTAGTTGCTATTTTAGTACACTTTAGCTTCTGTCACTGTTTGGTAGCTTAATTCTCTTTCTAGCTTAATTTCCTTAGCTTATTCATAACAGTTTGCTCTACAACTTTCATATTTTATACATAAGCTACTTGTTTCCTATATTTCATAGAATTAGAATTAGATTTTAGAATTTTCCTGAGATTTTCATAATTTTTGGTCATTATTTAGTATTTTTCTTAATTAAAAATAGTTTTTAATCAATTTTAATTAGCTTAAATTGCAAATAATTGAGAAAAAGTTCCAAAAAATAATTTTTCAATTTTCTCAGTTTAAGAAAAATATAAAAAACATAAAAAAGATTTTTCATTATTTTTCCCCTTTTATTTGGTATTTTTCACAATTTAAATTAGATTAAAATAGATTTAAATTCATAGAAAATAGAAAATTAATCTGAAAAATACAAAAATAGTTTTAAAAAGTCTTTTGAGTTATTTTAGATTTTTAGAAAATAGTTTCATATTTTTCTTTTTGATTTTTATAATTTTTAGTATTTTAAATTAGTTTAAATAGTTAAATATTAGTTTTAATAAAATTCAGAAAAATCCTAAAAAAATAGTTTTAATTCTAAAATAGTTTTCTAATATCATTTCTAAAGTAAAAGTAATTTTAGGCATTTTTAGGATATCATTTAGACGTAGTTGCATTTTAAGTTCGTTTTATTAATTACGTTTTATTTTAATTCGCACTTAGGATTTCCCGTAGTTTAGATTTCCTTAATTACTTTCCCTATTCCCGTAGTTTAATAAAATCAAAATCATTAATCCAAAACATCGAGCATTAAATTCCAAACCAAGAACGACGTTGGCAATTCACGCCTCGTTGGGAAGCGATTCGGGTTGACTAATCCGTATTACACGATCACACACGGGACTTGATTTATTATTCTTTTTCCTAAAGGAATTTGAATCTATCTTCGTGATTATTTTTGATATTGATATTGAGGTTTTATCCACACACATAACCCCTAAGCCTTCATTATCAAATCAGTGTCCGAGCCGTTTTGAGTTTCTTACGGTTAGTCATTCACAAGTCAAGTTATCTCACACAAGCTAGCCGTTTTGAGTTTCTTACGGTTAGTCATTCACAAGTCAAGTTTCTTAAGAAACTCAAAACGGCTCGGATACTGATTTTCACTTTACACCTTTCACTTTCTCATTTTATCACAAAATACCCTTATTTACCAAATTTTACCCTTTTTACCCTTATAAATCCCATTTACCAAAATCACCTTTATCATTTCATAAATTACACTTTTGGTCCTTGGTCTTACAATTTTTACATGAATGATCCTTGTGTAAATTCGGATACATAAATCAAGTCCAAATATCCAAAACAAAAACCAAACCCATTTACCCATTAACGCTCTATTCTCGAGTTTTCGTTTATGGGAATAGAAATGATAGGTAAAGAAGTGTAAAGAAAAGAAGTGGAAAGAAAAGAAAGTTGCATTTATATTTCATGTTCTCGAGTTGAAAGAAAATGAACGGAAATGAAAGGAAAATAAGCAAAGTCGTGTTCTCGAGTTGGGAGGAAAAGAAAGATAAAAAGAAAAAAATATAGTTATGCCTTTTTAAACATAGAAATATATCTATAATAAAAGATATATAAAATAATGAAGGTTATATAACTTAGTTTATAACAAATAGTTTAGGTGAAAATTTGTTTCCTTTCAAATCCGCCCATATTTGGGCGAAAAATTTTGGAGGAAAAAACCTCTTAATTTTCCTATCAAATCCTTCCTATTTTCTTTCTTTTCTGTTTGATAAAAACTCGAGAACACAACAATTTTTTTATTTCCTTTCATTTTCTTTCTTTTCCTTCCAAAAACAAACTCGAGAACGTAGCGTAAGCCCAATCCCAAATAATACATATACCCGTTTACCACATCCCCTACCCATTTATCCCATTTACCCAATAATCCAACCCATGGTCAAAAGATTAAAACCCGGTCAACTTCACTCACCCTTGGTCAAAATAAAATAAATAAATAAACCATCCGTACCCCTTCCCTCCCAAAGCCAGGAACACTGTTTATCCTTCTCCTTCACCTAAAATTCCATCCCTGCCCCTATGGTGCTTAGTACTAAGCCTCTTATGGACAGCCTGGCGATCCATGTGCTCAAGGAATGATAGAGTGGCCATTTGAAGCCCTCTGATTGGCTGTGACACTTCATTCTCCTCATCCAAGGGTTGTGATCAAAAGTGGTGATGCAAGAGTGATTGAATGGTGTGGATTAGAAGTTCCTGAAGCTTCCAAAGAACCCAAGAAATATCGTGCCAACTCTTCATAGAGATCCAATTAAGCACCGTTTCTTCTTTTGTCGACCCAAAAAATAGTTACCCTTTCCATTCGGCATCCAATCACCTTCATTTGTGGGATCCGGATCGGGACCATTCTTATATACCATTTTATCTGCATACGTTAGTGGACAGATATGTGGTGGTCGACATCACCCAAACAACAATCGACTAATAAAAGTCAATCCAACATATCAATCAGTTCATATAAGGCATGGGATTTATGTGTTCATCAAACTCTAATCATCTAATCCTAACAATCATATCCTAAATTCCTAGTCCTTCAACATAGGCAAATATCTTTTTCTGATAAGCACGTAGGATGATTAAGAAAGCCCGTTAGATGATATAAATTTGAAAACATTCTCCCCCTCAATCAATGACTCATTTTCTAAAAAGTTTTAAATAAGCTAAAGTCATTGATTGAGTTTTGAAAATTTATGAAAACTTGATTCTGATTGATTTTCAAGCAACTCATTTACCACCATTTTGTTAAAACAAATATTTTTTTGAAGAATTTTTGAAGGAAAAATATTTGAGTAGGAACAGCAGTCCTTCGACATACTTTCCTCAATTTGTTTTAGGAAAAGTGCACGAAATATTTGATAATTGGTTTAGCGCAGCACTTTCCTTCTTTTGAAGAGCGGGTTGCTATTTGAAATAAGAGCAAACCATAGTTTTGAAGAATGGGTCACAGTCTGAAGTAACTGCAAGCCATAGTTTTGAGACATGTTTAGAAAAGAATATTTACACCTTCTGCTCGAACTTCATCTATGGTCTCGTGCCATTATTGAATGGCATTTCTAAGACCGTAGATGTTATCGATACCAGAAGACATGTCTTGAGAAAACAATATTTTTGGTATTTTCTCAATTTTCAAATTTTTATGGATTTTTGTTGATTTTATATTTTTCTATTTTGTTTTGCTGGTTTTATATTTTTCTATTTTCTTTTTGATAAATATTTACAGATAGAGTAGATGATATAGTTTAAGAAGATGATGATACGAGTACCGAGATAAGGATATCGAACAGCCCGTTGTAGAAGATAGAAGTCATCATCTCTTAAACATTCACCACCAAAGCTTTCGAGGCCCCTGAATTGAGAGAAATTGAACCTTCTGAAAGTGAGACTTTGGCAGCTTCCCCCAAACCGAAAATCCTTTAGCTGAGCAGATTCAAAGCTTTCTTAGCCAGGAGCACACAGAAGCACACCATTATCATCGATCTTGCTGCTCCTTTTTAAGAATGATATATGTGATTCTTCGTTCGGGGTTATATCATCAAGATAGAAGAACAACAACGTATCATCCCACATTTAAATAATCTTCTCAAATTCCTTTTCCACTGAAGTCTGAAGCGATCCATACCCCCAAGTAGATGAAATAATGCAGTCAGTCTCTTAGACTAGAGCTCACGAACCCGAATACACATATACCCGAAGACAGAGAAACTTATACCATCGAAATATATTGGAATCACTCCTAAACTATATTTCAAGTGTTAGTAATCAATATGTAATAGGTTGCTTAATTAGGCTTTTATGTTTGTATTAATGGCCAGGCTTATGTAGAAAGCCCATAAGCCTTGGCTCATGTCCAATAAGGAAGGAAAGGGACTTGTAGTGTTGCCCTAGTCCCTTCCCATATAAATACCTTTGTAAACCTTCATTTGAAGGTTGGTTGTTCACTCTCATTCAATACCTACGCATAACTATTGTTCATTCTTATATCGTGTGTGTTTGATTGTGTTCATCCGCTCTATCTCTTCTATATTTCTTACATATTGATGCTTGTGTTACAATATGGTGACCTAACAGTGGTATCATTCGCCATCTAGTTGGGTGAAACATATTTGTTTTTGAAGTATAGTTTCATACGCGTGGGTTTTGTGTCTCAAATATTTCATACGCCTAAAGCTTCAAATTTTACACTTAAAAACTCAAGATTTTTGTGGTTTACGGTTTATTTAGTGTTAAAGTTTAAGTTTTTAGCATCAAGTTTGAAACTTTACGTGTGTAGAATAGTTTTTGAGCTTGATTTTGTTCGTATACTTCTGTCTACGCGTAAGGATAAAAGGTGTTTTAAATCATCAAGTTTCAAACTTTTGTGTTATTTTGGTGATATTGAAGCTCTTTCATCATTAAAATTAGGTTTCTAAACATTTTTAAGCATAAAAATCAGTTTTGGTGATAGTTGGTACTTTCTACTCGTAACAAAACCCTAGTTTTACTCATAAGCACAAAGTCTACGCCTAAGCAGCACTTTACGCGTAAGGATTTCTTCACTTGATCTTCACAGCTGTTGGTTTACTCAGTGTTTTCTTGCTTGGATAAGCTTGAAAACACTTCGACTTTGGATATCTTTTACATTGGTATAAGTGTAAAAGATTTTTGGGCAAAACCCTAGTTTTACGCCTAAGCTTAAAAACTTACGCGTAGAATCTTTCTTTGCCTAAGTATTTCTTACGCCTAAGCTTGTCTTACGCCTAAGCAAATATTACGCATAAGGATTCTACTACTAAGTCTTTGGTTTACGCTTAAGCTAAGTTTTCCTCAAGTCTACGCGTAAGCTCTCTTCTACGCGTCAGTTGGGTATTATGCATAAGGTACTTTCTACGCATAAGCTGTTTCTATGCTTAAGGTTACTTAATCAACAAACTCTAAGTTTCATTCGACTACAAAGATCCATCATCAATACAAGTTTCAAGATGTCTCAACCACCATACTCTAGCTATTTTCCTCATGAGTATCCTCAACAACAACAGCAACAATTCTATCAACAATATCCTCCACCATCCCCACAACAATTGTAACAATTTCAACAACAATTTCAACACTTTCCTCAAGGAGCAAATCCTCTTCCACCACAAATGGTTCCACCAAACCCTCGTCAACAAGTACAACATTAAACATACTTTCAAAATTAGTATCCAGCCAAGTATGCTATGAATGTTACAACTCCAAAGGAACCATCTTGGTTTGCAAAGAAGTGTGAAGCTTTAAGTAGCCAACAATCCATTCATGAAGCTGGATCCCTTGACAGACCTCCAATGCTCACTCCCGAAAACTACGATCAATGGGTGATAAGGTTCTTTAGGTTTTGTGATCTAAAGAAGCCACATGGAAAGTTTTTGAAGAAGGTCATCCTTGAAGGTCCTTTTCGATGCCTACTCTCCTTTGTAGCGGAGATCCGAATGCTACTTCACCAAGAGATGATGTTACCAACGTTGTCGGTCTTGATCAACTTACTACTGACCAAATTCTTCACTTAGAAGCCGATGAAATTGGAATGCAATATATCCTTTTGGGATTACCCAATCCGATACTTTGTAGTGTTGATGCTCAGAAGACTGCTAAAGAATTTGTGGGAGCACATTCATCTTCTAATGGAAGGCACTGAAATCAATCAAGAAGATTTGGAATCCAAAATCTACTTAGCATATGAACACTTCAAGATTAAACATAATATCATTATGCCAGGGATTGCAATCAACACAAAGTTCCTGAGCTGTCTTGGTCCTGATTGGGAGAAGTATGTTACATTCATCCGTCAAGCAAAAAATCTTCATCAAGCTACTTACAGATTGTTGTACGATTATTTGAAGCACCATCAGAAGGAAGTTGACAAAGAAAGAATCATCCGTGGAGTTCCTGCTTTGCCTTCACTCCCAAATAATCAAACTCTTGCTTTGTGGGCTCAAGCATGTTATCCTCAATTTCCGACCTTGCAAACTGTCTTTACAAACCCTCCACAACCAACTGCTCAGATTACACCATATGATCCATCACCGCAACAACCCCAAGAAACTCAATTGGTTCCATACAACAACAACAATGATCAAGCACTCTACAGTGAATCAAATGAGGATGCAGAAGCCTTCGATGCATTGAATCAAGGATTTGTTATGATTGCAAGAGCCTTCAGATGATTTGCTAACAAATCTAACAACCGCATTCGCACCTCATCAAATACAAGGAATCAAGCTGTTGTTAACAATGAAAGGGTTAAGGTTCAGAATCGTGGAAATGGTCGTCAAATGAATAGTGGTCAAGAGTTTAACGTTAATGGAAGGAATAACAAGGGTGCTCAACAACAAAGGGTTCAAGTGGTTGATCAGGGTAATGCTCAGACTGGGGTTAATGGTCTCCGATGCTATAACTACAATGAGAAAGGTCATCTGGCTAATGCATGCCCAATGCCGAGGACAAGAGGCAGCGCTTATCACAAAGAGGCTTTACTATTGGCTCTCAAGGATGAAGCTGGTGGAACTCTTACCAACAAGGAACAGAGCTTCATGGCTAATCAGATTCGATGATGACATGGAGGATTTGCAGGCTAATGCTGCTGTGATGTTAATGGCAAACATGCAAGAACTCCACATGAGTGACACAGGCCCAGTGTATGACACTGATTCCTTGTCTCAGGTACCGGATCAAACTATACTCATTACTGATATGATATCTCCGCCAACATCTGCATCCAACGAGGCTCAGAGTGTTCAACATCAATCCTCTACATCTCATTCCAATGATATCAAATGGATCCCGTAGTCATATTTGACGATCAAGATAACCTTATGGTTAATATTGATAATCAAGTTGACTCCGTGGTCATCTTTGAGGATCTAAATATGTCAGGAACTGGAAATTCCATAAGGAAGTGTCGGTCACCCCAATTATAGTCTAGCATATGTTAGCTCGTAGACATATCGTTATTTACGTTATTTAGTAGTTAATTAGTTAGTTATTAGCGTAGATTAGTTTAGAGTAACACCATGGAGGAAGGACGGGTCTTTACCCACTGTATGCCTGATCCACAGCCCGACAGGAGGGCGTATTGTCTGTAACTATAAATACCCATTCCATCCTTAGAAGGGGTGGAACTTCTAATCTAACCTTTCACATTTTTGTTTATCTCTCTAGAATTCCCTCTCATCTCTTTCACTCTCTAAACATGGCATACTTGTATAATCATCTTCCTAGACCACTCGAATCATCAAACAACATAATATGTATGATCCTACAAATGGCACCAGAGCCTAGGTTGTGTGGTTTTGTTGATTCGAATGGTTCTTTGTATGCGGTTTGTTCATTTTTGATTCGGTTTGATGCGGTTTGGTGATGTTTTGATGTGTTTCTGATGATGGTTGATGTTTCTATTGAATCTTTTGTTAAAGGATTTTTAATTCACTTGCTGGTTTTATGATTGTGGTCAAAACAGTTTTTTTTTTACAATTTTACAACCATTTTCTGCTGCTGATGAATGGTCATTTATTGTGCCATCAGTTTGGTCATAAATTCGTGGTGTTAACTATTTCTATATGGAATGATTATGCTGTTTTTCTGGAACTGAAAGTATAGCGATCTTGTATGCAGTTTGTGGTCTAACTCTTGGATGCGGTTTGACGGAATTTCATTGAAGCGATTTGTCGTTCTAATCTTGTCCAGATTCAGTGTTTCATATGCGATTTGACACCATTTTTGAATGCGGTTTGTCAAATATGGTCAAGTGCGGTTTGCCTTTAATCTAACTATGCGATTTGTCATGCAAAAAAAAAATAACAATGCGGTTTGTGTCAAAACAGAAAAGATGCGATTTGTCTAAATGGGTCAACAGCGGTTTGACTTTTGAGTCAACTGTGATTTGATAAAGTCAAGTGCGTTTTGTCAAATTTAAGGTATGCGGTTTGTGTATGAAAAAGATGAAGTGTTTTGACACTGATTTGCTATGCAGTTTGAAAGATGTTAGGTATGCGTTTTGAAGATAAATGGGTTATGCGTTTTAACTCTAACTTTTAGCGACTTGACAGTAGATTAGAAAGAGATGAAGACAGAGTTGACCATTGACCACAAAACCATAACATCAAGACTCTATTAACCTCAGCTCTTAAAAACATAATCAGATTCATATCATCTCATACAACAAACATCAAACATAACGACCATATCATCAACCCAACATCACAATTTAGAACAATCACAACTAAATCAATCTCATGATCTCAGAACTTAGATGCTTGTGTTTCTAAAAGATTTTAAGACCTTCAATTGATCTTAAACACGTATCTCATATCATCATAGATCCCACATGACTCGATTGCAATAATAATGACTTAAGATCTCAGATTTCTCGTGTGATTCTCAATTAATATTCATCCTACACACGAGTTAATCCATCATCGATCCATACCTTGTGATAATTTCTGAAAAACACAGGAGAATATTTAACAAGTGTGTTAAATCAAATCTGTTTATTCGTTAAAAGGGATCGAATGAAAAGAAAATGTTAAATGATCTCAGTTTCTCCTTTCTCGTGGGTTAATGATTTCTTATGACCTTTTCAGATCCATATCACCATAAAGGACTAAATCATTGATCTAAAGTTTTTTTTTAATATTCGAGCCTAAAGACAAACAAAATAACAACCATGTTATTTCTTGTTCTTTTATTCGTTAAATAAATAAAAGACATGTCAAAGGCTCAAAGGAAAAACGAATAAAAATTAAATCTAGATCTCAGCCTTGTTCATTGTGAGTGGTTCTTCAAACACTTAGATATCATTCTATCTAATCACAAAGGAACATATACCTCATAGATCTTGTTAGGAGTTTACTCCTTTTAATATCCGAATCTTTTTAGATAAATTAATTAACAAGAATGTTAATTATTTTGTCTTGATTCGTTCATGTCTTTTATCTTTATAAACCTACCATTACCTGTTATTGATCCCAACACCATGTTCATGCTCATACCATCCCTGTGGCATCAATGACCTCGAACCATCCCTGTGGTGAGGTAATGTGAGAAGTACTGTTGGTGATGCTACGTCTTTTGTTGTGTGAACACTTTGAAGAAGGAGGCGTTTGATTTTGATATTGGTTTTGGATGAGAGAAACTTGGGATTAGGTCCAAGCTGGTATGTGAGTTGTAGGGACTGTTTTGAGAGAGAGTAGCAGATATGTGGAGAGAGGCGTACGTTATTAACATTAGGGTTTGATAACTTGTGAGAGGTGTGACATCTTATACCCCGTATCATTAGGGTTGTATGTACTGGATCAGTGGGATTTAATATGGGCCGAATGGATTTGGTTAGGTGGGCCGGATGGGTGTGATCTAATTGGGCCGTTCAGTTGTTGTCTCTCTTCATGGGCTATGATATTATTATTGGTTTGAGATTTAGTCCCGTTTGGATTTAGTCCCATGATAATAATCGAATGTTATGTTTGAGATGTCATCACATATTATTGGTTTGAATTTGGATATGGATGTTTAATGTGGGATCCACTCGTGGGATTTGATACAATCTGTTAGATGAGACGGTGGTAATACAATTTGTGCTATCTAAATTTTACTATCTCATATAATATGGATACATAAGTGATTATTTTTCTCGAGAATGAGTGATATGAGAAAGACTAAAACCAAATATGAGCTTTGATTATGTGAGATTTGGTAAAATTGGATTTTATGAGACTTGGACAAAATGAGATTTGTTGAAGAGGTTTGATGACGATGCAATTTGATGATGAGATTTGGTAGGATCTTTGAGATTCGTCATGATATGAGGATTGGTACATTGGTTTATATATTTTCACGAAGAATATTTTGTCACAGCTTGAATTGATGGTTGAACAAAGTTGATTACGGGGTTGTGTGTATTTGCTATTTCTTGCGTGTTTACCCTTCCGTGAAGATGACTTGTTTGGGCATTTATTAGATGTGATAAAGACTTGGCTATTTAGTTACAGTTGTGATTCTTTCTCGCTTAACCCACAACGTAGCTATCACTTCGGTGTCTCACGCAGTTGAGGATATATCAAGAGGTTTTGTACATTGGGTACACCGTTTCTTTTTCACGAGGATTAGTACAAGTTTAAGTAACAAATCTGGGGAATTCTACTTCATGATCAAGTTTGGTATATCGGGTTTACTTCACCAAGTGGTCACTGCAATAACTGACAAAATATGTGGATGATGTGTTTACCAAAGGGCTGAATGGTTGAGATGTGATCAGCAATTCCTATAGAATATTCGATGCCACTGAATGCTAATGATACTTCACAGTCTAAGCAAAATCTTTCAATAATCTTCAGCATCAGTCATGACTTTTCAAGATGTTTGCTTATGATAAGAACTTCTCGTGCAAATGGTTGTACACGTTAATGATGCTTCAGAAAGTTCGAAACAATCATGGGGGAGAAACGTGTACTTTGATGTTTTACGGTCAACCTCAGGGGGAAGTAGTATATACTACTCGACTTAGTATCGTTTGTGAAGTTGTTTACATATGGGTAAAGAATTGTTGATGATGTTGTTGATGTTGGATAATAAACCGTTGATGAACCGCTGCATGTTCCCCTAAAACAGATATTTACTGAAACCAAAGTTGTCATAACACGTTCAAACTAACATTGTTCATGGTTTAGTCTTGATTTTGTAAAATCCCGCGAAATAATCTATTTCTTAGTTTAAATCATAGACTTGTAAAATCCCGTGACAATGAAAACATCCCGGTTAAAGTAATGTGCATTTCCTAGCTATCTTGCGGTTTATTCTTGGTTTTTCTAAAATCCCGCGAATGAAACTATTTATCGGTTTAAACCATAGAATTGTAAAATCTCGTAATGATGGAACCATTCTGGAGAATGGAAAGTGTATCTCTGATCTTTGGTGCTACGGTTTCTACTTTAGATTGTCTTCTTGGCAGTTTGGTTATTTCAAAGTTTTATGGGGCTATATGCTTTTAACCATGGTCGGGATGAAACCATTATCATAGTTCACTTAAAACGTCAAAGGAGGTTATATTTGAGCTTTTAACCTGAAAATGTGACAACGGCGTTAATTCATTATTATCTATTTAAGGTTGAAGTAAAATTTCACGGGCAAGTGTACTTAGTATCTGAAGGTATCGAGGATGGTTGGATGAAGATTCTTCGAGATCCTTGTTCGAGCTTTTAATATTTTCAAAAACGAAGACTTGGAAATCTAGTTATTTTTGGGTGACTTTTCCTTTTCTTTTACCACTTGGGGGAATTGGGCTGTTACCACCACAAAATAACTATCACTTTAAAGAGTTACGTTGTAGTGCTCAGTGTCACATTTAATTGTGGATTTTCAAGAGGTGATGTACGTCTAATATTTGATCATTGGTTGGTTGAAAAGTATAGAGTAATTAGAGATTCAAATGGGCATGAATCCTCGGCACCGCTCTTTGTTACATATGTGCAAGTTTAAGTCACGAGTTCAGGTTAGTTTACTTCAACGTCAAATTCATCATATTGAGTTTTCTCCATCAGCTGTCACTACAAAGAGCCTACTGAATGATAATGGGATTGATAACAAGTTTGCCAAGAGTAGTTGAAAAGAGAGAGATTATGACGTTTAAACACAACAGTTCAAGCCTCGTACTCTAAAGAAAAGAAATGTGCGTTTGAGGCGCATTATCTTCGAAATAAGAGAAATCTTCTTATGACGTTTGAACACAACAGTTCAAGCCTCGTACTCTAAAGAAAAGAAAAGTGTACGCTTCAGTGCGCTTTATCTTCCGAAGAAGAGAAATCTTCTCTCTTATGACCATTCTCATCAACATGCTTCATACTTTTTCCACGCGCTTTCAGTTATCAAGTGAACCGGAATACCGATGATTGTTCTCTTAATCCACTTGATCGAATATAATGACGATGGCGACATCATTTGCTACCTTTGAGGGGGAAAAGTGTGAATAGACTACATTTGGATGATTTTCACTTGTTTAATCAAGAATGGCATCTCCGTATGCAATTCTTGAGGGGGAGAAGAAGTATGACAATTCTACATGTTGAGTTATATATGAGAATATATGGTCATACGGCTCCTAACTCATGTAAGAACCGAACTTCTTCTTATCGGGTCATCTTCACATGGAGTTTCTTCTAAGAGCCGATGGTTGACATATTCATACGGGCTAATGAGATTAATGACAAAGTGCTTCTAGTTGCTGGGCTGATTTCTTTGATGAACATCTTTCTGTTCTTGTTTGATTGGGAGGGATCTTAGTTAAGGAGATTTGATATATGTAAGTTAACGGGAATGCATTTAGTGAGTTGAAGATGTTAACACTCTATTCCCCAAACGGACAATCTTGAAGAAGGTCGAGTCTATAGTCGGTTCTACATATTCTAATGCATGTTAGAAGACTAAAAGACGAGTTGCATTTGATTATCCAAAGACTTCTTCTTATTCTGGGCTTTCATCGAAAATATTGTCATCTTAGGGGAGAGCACTAATTGGGGGAGAGTGAAATGTCGAATTTAATCCCTAATTAGACTTGCTCACACTATACTTCAGCAAGTTGATTCTCACAAAGATTTCAAGCGATCTTCTCAAAAGATTTCAAGTATTTGGGCTTATAATATGTTGCTGATTCTGAAGTATCAAAACCAGCAAGGGGGAAGGAGACACGCATCGAAACGCGAGTAAACTTGATGAACTTAATACTTCTAAGTGATTGAACATATCCCGGGAAGACAAATGTTATTACCGCAGAGAAACTCAAGGTTTGACTCATGGCGTTTAGTGTTCTTATTCCAACTATGTGGGGGAAGAGACGAAAGAGTTAGTTTAGGTACACAAGTGTGTGATGATTTAGATGTTATCGCAATCGTCAGGGGAGAGAGATTGTGTACATTGGGGATGCTCAGATGTTTCACTTGAGAGCTTAATCAGTGATTCTGTGATAATCACTTATTCCGGAGTTGACATCCGCAGAGATAATCAGTGATTCAGCATGCTTCTTCAATGTTATCGGTTATTCTTTCTTTGGACATTTGGATACTTCGGGTTCTTGAGCTTCATACACATTCTTCAGGGGAGAGAAAAGTATACTTAGGGGTTATTCTTTACATATCAGACTTAATCTGCTACTTCGATGTTATAAGTTTCTCTGTCTTTGGGTATATGTGTATTCGGGTTCTTGAGCTTTTTCCAAGAGACTGACTGCATCAATTCAACTACGTGAGGGAAGTTGTCTCGTGACACCTTTTTGTTATGGATCGCTTCTGAATTCAGTGGAAACCAAAATATGAGAAGATTCACTCAAGCGTGGGATCATACGTTGCTGTTCTTTTTTATGATATAACCCCAAACGAAGAATCACAAAGATCATTCTTAAAAGGAGCAGCAAGATCAATGTTAATGGTGTGCTTCTTTGTACACCTGGCTAAGGCAAGCTTGAAATAGAGCTTTGAATCTGCTCAGCTAAAGGATTTTCGGTTTGGGGGGAAGCTACCAAAGTCTCGCGTTCTTAAAGGCTCAATTCCTTCTTTCAAGAGCCTTAGAAGCTTTGGTGGTGGATTTTTAAGAGATGACGATTTCTATCTTCTACAATGGGGCTGTTTGATATCCTTATCTCGGTACTCGTATCATCATCTTCTTAAACTATATCATCTACTCTATCTGTAAATATCTATCAAAAACAAAATAGAAAAATATGAAATCAACAAAAAACCATAAAAATCTGAAAATTTGAAAAAAACCAAAAATATTGTTTTCTCAAGACATGTCTTCTGGTATCGATAACATCTACGGTCTTAGAAATGTCATTCAATAATGGCACGGGACCATAGATGAAGTTCGAGCAAGAGGTGTAAATATTTCTTTTCAAAACATGTCTAATATTATGGCTTGCAGTTACTTCAGACTGTGACCCGTGCTTAAACTATGGTTTGCTATTATTTCAGATAGCAACCCGCTCTTTTAAAGAAAGGAAAGTGCTGCGCTAAACCAATTTTCATAAATTTCGTGCACTTATCCTAAAACAATATAAGGAAAGTATGTCGAAGGACTGCTGTTCCTACACAAATGTTTTTCCGTCTAAAATTTTTCGTAAAAAATATTTGGTGTTTTCAAAAATGGTGGTAAATTAAGTTGCTTGAAAATCAATCAGAATCAGAAGTTTCATAAATTTGCAAAATCCAATCAATGACTTCAGCTTAGTTAAAACTATTTATGAAATGAGTCATTGATTGAGAGGGAGAATGTTTTCAAATCTATATCATTTATCGGGCTTATCTAATTATCCTAGGTGCTTAACTAAAAATGATATTTGCCTATGTCGAAGGACTAGGAATTTAGGATATGATTGTTAGGATTAGATGATTAGAGTTTGATAAACTTATAATCCCCATGCCTTTGTATGATCTGATTGATATGTTGGATAGACTTTTATTAGTCGATTGCTGTTTGGGTGATGTCGACCATCATATATCTGTTTGTATGTCCACTAACGTATGCAGTTAGATGGTTTAAAAGAATGTTCCCGATCTGGATCCTACAAAAGCAAATGATTGGATGCCGAAAGGAAAGGGAAACTATTTCTTGGGTTGACAAATGAAGAAACAGAGCTTAATTGGATCTCTATGTATAGTTGGCACGATTGTGCAACGTCAGAGGTCTCACTGCATTTGCAGACGGTTTTCTTCCTACCCTACAGCAACAACAACAAAAGCAGCTTAACCACCTAACATATCTTTGTGCAGGGATAATAGTGATGACACCATTTTTAAACAATTTTGAAATCATTTTTTTTTAAATTGGAAAATTATTATTTTGAAAATAAATTGGACTATAATTTTGGAAATCAACCGGACTTTAATTTTGTCGAATCTTAAGTCACTCAATCAACAACTACGGTCAGTGATTGAGGGGGAGAGTGATTTCAAATTAAATATTTTCAAACAATATTTCTTCATAAAAGTCCGTTTTGTACAATATAAAGTGGTGATCTAAAGATTTAATGTTATGTCATGGTATGATTTTCTTTAAAACTCAAAGATCTTACAAAATGAAATTTTTTCTGTTCTTGTTTGATTGTGAATTTTTTTTATTTTACTTAAAAATCTCTTAAAAACTATCATACCTGACACTAACAATCTTTAAATGTCTTAAATTGATCCTTATCAGTCTTTTTCAAAATTAAATCATGCCACGTCTTTCCCCAAAATTTTTTAAATGATTTAAATCAATTGAGATCACAAATCTCAAAAGGTTTGAAACTTTTGATCGGGGGAGAGATCGTGATTTAAATCTCAAATCGGTTTTAAAGGGTAATTGTTTCAAAAGCACTCCTTCCTTCATGTGCCAAACGATTTCAAATACATGATGCACATGATTGAGGAGGAGCATTTAACCAAAAACCAAAAGAGTATTTAAACAAGGCCACATTTTCTCCCATGTTTTCTAAACCTTATTAAATCACTTGGGATCCAAAATCTTAAAGGGTTTGATATTTTTGATCGGGGGAGAATTTGTGATTTAATTATGAAATCTGATAAATGATGATCGATTTGATTCAAAAGTGCAGGCTGCTCTCCCTCCATATGTGCTAAACGCTTTCGAATCTTGAAGCACATATTGAGGGGGAGCATTTAAAAAAGAAAACAAACTTTCAAGGTACAAAGATTTCTATGTTTCAACATGAGTACCTTGATTGATTTTCTAATGGTTTTCTATATGGCAGTGTGATCATGAAAGTACTTCAAAGAACTCTTTCCTCTATGTGCTAAATGATTTTAAACAACCAACGCACATTTTGAGGGGGAGATTTTACCAAAGAAAATCAAAAGGCTTTTTCTTAGGAAATTGTGCTCAAGAAATTATTTCAAAGAACTCTTGCCTCCATGTGCTAAACAATTTCAAAATCATATGCACATGTTGAGGGGGAGCATTTCTAAAAGATCAAAAACAATTAAGGTATAAAATGCTTTGATATTATATCACAAGTACCTTGATTGATTTTCCAAATGATTTTTCAATTGGTTTCAAGAAGGAAAGAACAATACCAAAAGACAGACCAATTTACTTTATGAATGGTGTTTTAAGGATGGTTAGGTTAGGTATTCGTTCCCACGATCCGGCCAGAGCCGGAGGGATCTACCCAGGGACAATCCACTAGATAGTGTAGAAGTCCTTAGGTATGATGAAAAAAGGAGAAAAGTGAGAAATGGGAAGAGTGCGGACTGAGAAAGAGCTATAACTAGAATAAACCCAACAAGGTTCTAGTAATGAAGTCACGGTAAGCACTGAAGGGGTTTGATAACATCAAATAGTCCTGAGTTTCTAAGCATTAATTTCCTCCTTTATCATCACATTTTGAATATATTATTAGTGAAAACATCCTTATTCCTTGTTATTTCATTCCAGGATGCATTCGAAGTAAGGAAACTGCAACTGGACGTTTTCAAGAACTATTGATTGAACTTTCTCGTAATTACGGCGTAACCAAGTGATGAAGTTACGACGCCAACTAGAGATTTCTCAAGACTCGCGTAACCCTCGATAGGTTACATCATAACAACTGATTACAAAGACTACGGCGTAGCTATCAGCTAAAGTTACGCTGTAACAAATATTTACACTGGATTATAGCAGCTACGGCGTAACACCAAATTAAGTTATGCCGTAGCCAATGGATAAGCACTGAAGATTAAAGGAAGTTACGGCGTAACTAACTAATAAGGTTACGCCATAACTAGTTTGAAGCCTATATATAGTCGATGATTTCATCAGTATTTGATATCTCTCCTTTCCCAAACCTTCTAGGGTTTGGGGAGATCAAAACACATAAGAAGAAGCATGGTTTAGGAGCATGAATAACGAAGTCCTCGTCTACGATTTCCTTTGTATTCGAGTTTGGATTCTTTTTATATTTTTCTTGATCTTATATTATGAATTTATGTTATTAATTAAAGTCTGCATTTACGTTATTATTCTCTATAATTCTTTATAGACATTTACTAGTCTTTTCATAGATCGCTAGCCTTGGTAGTATTGTAAGCTTGGTAGTATCTAAAGGACTGGGATATATGACTAACTGACCCCAGTCTGATAGATAGCGAAGTATGGGAGGAATTGGACATAGTACGACCACTCTTCGTGTGCGAATTGACCAGAGGATCACTTATCAAGTGGAGGTATTTAAGAGGTCAGGGGGAATCTAAGTTCCTAACGGCCGGGTTCCCACCATCTAGATCTAGTAGATATGGTGCTTAATGACCGCTATTAGGTTTCGAATGATCCCGGGTGACCTGCTTATCTTGGTGAGGAATCTAAGAACCATAGGCCATGACGAATCGACCAAAGGAGTCTGGTGATAATTAACCACTATATTGAATACTCTTATTGAGAATCTATTCATATTCGCATTCTTTGTTAAGCTTTGTTTATCTATCTCTTTTACCTATATTTCTAGTGTCTGTGTGAGCAGAATATTAGTATTATAATAACCTTGTCTACCGTATATTATCTATGTTTTATCTAATCATCTTAGTTCTTTCAAGGTCACAGCTCTCTTGGGACGATACTCGGATTTACCTAAGGCTTTACTACATCTGATCGGGTACTCTGCCCGTTAGTATGTGTCTATCCTAAGTTATTCAAATTTTATAAATATTAAAAGCAGGAGGAAATAGCACATCAACTTTTTACCACTGAGCAGTTAATGAAAAGATCTAAGGTATTTCATGTTTACCTCATTAAGAGATTTGAGCACTCCCGTAAGGTACATTTTTAATCTCTCCTATTACAATATTACATAATTAAAATTCTGACGCTATTAGTTACGGCGTAACTATTTCATCTAGTTACGACGTAACCATATTATTAAAATAAAATCTTTTTGACTATTTAGTTAAGACGTAACCACTTTATTAGAGTTACGAAGTAACCACTATATAATCAGATTTATATATAAAAATCTGACCTTTGATTAAAATTAATTACGGTGTAACCCTTATTTTGGATTACGACGTATCCCTTTCACAGCCTATTAATATTTTAATAAAAATATTAGTTACGGCGTAACTATAGTTTCGAATTACGCCGTAACTTTCGAGGTGATATAAAAACCTTACGGCATAAAACTAGGTTTTACACATATTTTCACCGCCCACACAAACAATAAAATTTTCTCTCTGAAAAATTTTCTTCGTAATCACTTCATCTAATCATTCACCATGGCTGGTAAGATCTATCATTACTCTTTTTTTGATTTGTTTCTTTTGATTATTTCAATTAGGGTTTTATTTTAATATTTTAGGGATCTTGCCCATTCGAATTAATTTTTGATGTTGGAATGATTAATTGATAGTTTTGATAAATTTCCCATGTTATTTTGATTCATGTTCTATTACTACGGGTTGATTTGGGTGTTTTGGCTTTATTAAAATAGGGTTTTAGGTCAAACACAAACTTAGTGGGTTAGGCGCGGTCCCTCAGCACTAATAGGTTAAAAATATATTAAACTTTTCACCACTTGATAAAAATTGTTGGTTCCGGCGTAATCTATAGCGTAATCTAAATATCTGTGGTGCTGATTATCTAGGGAAGTTACGGCGTAACTGGGGATTCCGTTACGCCGTAACCAATATAACTGTAATTACGGCGTAGCTGTTTGTCTTAACTACGCCGTAGCCATTGAAATTTTCTAATTACGGCGTAACTCTTATGTTGGTTACGCTGTAACTTGACATCAGTAAGGTCTGCACTTACTGTTTCCTGTCTTATTTTCAGGTGCAAACAATCCCGCGAATTGGCCTAGGTTTTTGGCACACCCTAATGCTGGTATTAGGCAACTGTGTGTGGAGTAATATGAGAAATTGATGGCAAAGGATATCAGTCAGCCCGAGGCTCTTAACTTTGAGGCAATTGGTACTTTGGCAAATGGTAAAGCTGGTAGAAGATTGAGAAAGTTTTGCAAAATCAAGTTCACATGTACTGCTGGGGATTTCACATGTACTGCTTGGTTGAGGTTGTTTCGTATCACGGAGCCGGTCATTCCGGAGTACGTTCGTGAATTCCTTGCTAGTGTGGAGTTTAAGACTGAGGTTGATGATGATGAAGTGGATTCTATGTTTTTCCAGCTTGGGGGCGTTTGGAGGAGATTGACTCTTAGGGAGTTTACTATGCGTATGGGTTTGTACACGGAGGAGGAGATGGAGACTGAGGCTTTTAAGCGGTTCTATAACACATGCTGGAGAAGAAGGGACGAGAATCAGGACCTTGCTGCTTATTTTGATCAGATCGTTGTCTCAGGGGGGTATAATCCGAGGAGCCCGCCGTCATATGTTATGGTGAGGAGCCCCATTCGGCGACTTGTGCACCGCCTAATTGCTTGATCTATCCGAGCAAGTCACTCAGCCAAGGAGAAGATGACCATGGATGATCTTTATCTGATGCAGGGAATGGAAGGAGGGAACAACGTTGATGTTCCTTTTTATTTAGCTAAGTTTACGGCTGTGGGTGCTAAGGGGTTTTTTGGTAGGAGTCCTTTGCAGGGGGCACATTTCATCGGGAGATTGGATAGGAGTTTTGATCTCATGACCGATGCTGCTTTGGCTCGATTGACCATTGGTAGGGATACTTATCTGATTGGCCTGCCTAAGCTAGTGGAGTTTGGGATTTGCACCCAGGATGTTTATGGTGCGATTCAGCTAGCGGGACTGCCCTAGAAGAGAAGAAGGGGAGGCCAGTGGTACAGGTGGTGATGCTGAGGGAGAAGCCGAGGAGCAGGTGCCCAGGGGCCGTAGAAGGGCACATGTGAATATTGGGGAGAGGTTGCAGATTATTGATGAAAGGCTCGAGGGAATATCGACCCATTTTAGCCGGGAGATCGAAACCCTCGAAGTGGGTCTTTATGCTCTTAGTAACCAGTTTGAAGGTTTTTCAGGTACTTTGAATCAAGTGAACCAGGCCCAGCAGGATTTCTTCCGTTGGAATGTGGATCGAACAAGCCAGATGCTGCAGCATATGCACTTGAGTCACCCCAGGTGGGAAGGTCCAGAGTACGTATACCAACCCGATGTCCCCAATCTTGGAGTCCAAGGAGGAGTGGCCTACATGCATCCTGGTGCCACTCCTGGAAGCACCACGAGCACTCCGTATAAGCCCTCCCAGTTTCACTCCATGGATCATGATCTCCCCGGGGACGAGTGACTTCCCCATTTGATGAAACAATTTGAAACAATTTAAAAACTATTTGAAACTCAAGTCTGTAATAACTTAACTATGTGGATATTTGCTTGATCTATCGTTAATTGTACCCGTCGGGTACAAAATTTTCCTGGTATGCTGTGCAGGTTTTGACTCTGTGACACAGTTACGGTGTAACCTTATGATTTAGTTACGCCGTAACCCCTGCTGCAGTAGGCAATTTTGGAAGCAACACAATTAGTTAAGGCCAATTCCAGATTCAACACACATTAGCCACCCCATGACCCGCCTTCAACCTTTAGTGAGACATCTTGAGCAACCATTCGAGAGGGGAGTTTATTTCTTTCTTGATTATTTTTCATTTCTATCTTATTTTTCATTTTTTTTCGTACAAATGGGACTTTGTACACTTCAAGTGGGGGGATAGGAATAGAAATGAAGTGTATGATTACTTAGCTTACTTGCTCTAATTTTCTAGATTGGTTTTAAAAATTTTAAGCTTATTTGAAAATTTTTTGTCACGTTTTTAACCAAACTAGAATCACATAAAAACCGAGCACACTTTAACCCTTATTGCCATTGGTGAGATTTAGCCTTTCCATTTCCCCCATTTTGCCCAAATCTACCATAAATTGAGTGTGCCGACAGTATTGTAAACTTTAGAACTTGGCTTTTACATCACTTCGAGACCATAGATGACTACTGTATCCAGTTAGCTTGGTGCATTTGGAAAAGGGAATTTGAAAAAAGTAAATGTTTTAGGATACCCAAATAGCCTATATGTGTTCACTTGTGTGCGTTTATCGATTAGTCGCATTGACTTTTCGACCCCCGTGTTAACCCTATTTGTTGCACTCATATTTAGTGCAAGATACCCCTAGTTACACCCTTTTGAGCCTATCCTTTCATTTCATAACCCTTATTTTCGTTACAACCTTACACCTTAGCCTACCGTGTAGTTTTACCTTTTTACCTAGAAGCCATTGTTCACCCTAGTTTGAGGTTCAAATAAAAAAGCGTTTATCATCATCTACATCTCGCTTAAGATCTCTGAAGACCCCAAGTAATCACCTTATTCTCAGTTCAAGTGGGGGGGGGGAATATTTAATTGTATCTCAAGCATATCGTAGTATATGCAAAAAAAAAAAAAAAAAAAAAATTATTGAAGCATGATTGTTTATAGTGCGAAAAAGTATAAGCACTACATGAATTGGCATTGAGAATAATCTTCTCGATCACGTTCAAAGGTTGGAAGAATAAGTTCAAGAATAATTTTGGAGGATTCCGGAGGCATGTACTGACCATATGAAGACGAACCTTGAATTATTGGTTGGATGATGGCAACTCGGTTTTAAGCTTAAACTATTTGTTTTCTTTTTCTTTTCACCCATTAAATATCCCATGCCTATCCTTACCACTTTTGTCGTGAAGCATGTCTAGGTGATGCAGCAAGCAATCCTTGATGTCTTGGCCATGGATTTGGTCATGTATCATTGATTTTGTCCACTTCGCCGTGACACGTTAGTAATGACACTATCCCATTAAGCCTTTGATACTTAACCCAACATTACTTTCTTAAATTTGTCTTAACCTTAGCTCTAGTGGTGGAATTGTGTGTAATTGCCAAGCTTATGATAGAATACTTACTATGTCCGTGCAATTGAGTGATCACCCCGAAATTAACACTTAGAATAGGATGAGTGAGAGTATTTTAGTTCCCATTTCGTGAGGTGTTCGGTTCTTATTGATATTCTAGCATGTAAATAATTAACTGCGCATTCCTCTTGGATGTATCTTTTGCAGTCTAAATTAGTCTACTTGAGGGCAAGTAGAGTTTAAGTGGGGGGATATTTGATAACATCAAATAGTCCTGAGTTTCTAAGCATTAATTTCCTCCTTTATCATCACATTTTGAATATATTATTAGTGAAAACATCCTTATTCCTTGTTATTTCATTCCAGGACGCATTCGAAGTAAGGAAACTGCAACTGGACGTTTTCAAGAACTATTGATTCAACTTTCTCGTAATTACGGTGTAACCAAGTGATGAAGTTACGACACAACTAGAGATTTCGAAGACTCCGGCGTAACCCTCAGCTTAGGATATGTCGTAACAAGTGATTACAAAGACTACGGCGTAGCTATCAGCTAAAGTTACGCCGTAAAAAATATTTACACTGGATTATAGCAGCTACGGCGTAACACCAAATTAAGTTACGCCATAGCCAATGGATAAGCACTGAAGATTAAAGGAAGTTACGGCGTAACTAACTAATAAGGCTACACCGTAACTAGTTTGAAGCCTATATATAGTCGATGATTTCATCAGTATTTGATATCTCTCCTTTCCCAAACCTTCTAGGGTTTGGGGAGATCAAAACACAGAAGAAGAAGCATGGTTTAGGAGCATGAATAACGAAGTCCTCGTCTACGATTTCCTTTGTATTCGAGTTTGGATTCTTTTTATATTTTTCTAGATCTTATATTATGAATTCATGTTATTAATTAAAGTATGCATTTACGTTATTATTCTCTATAATTCTTTATAGACATTTACTAGTCTTTTCATAGATCGCTAGCCTTGGTAGTATTGTAAGCTTGGTAGTATCTAAAGGACTGGGAGATATGACCAACCTGACCAAGTCGATAGATAGCGAAGTATGGGAGGAATTGGCCATAGTACGACCACTCTTCGTGTGCGAATTGAACAAAGGATCACTTATCAAGTGGAGGTATTTAAGAGGTTAGGTGGAATCTAAGTTCCTAACGGTCGGCTTCCCACCATCTAGATCTAGTAGATATGGTGCTTAATGACTGCTATTAGGTTTCCGAATGATCCCGGGTGACCTGCTCATCTTGGTGAGGAATCTAAGAACCATAGGCCATGACGAATCGACCAAAGGAGTCTGGTAATAATTAACCACTATATTGAATACTCTTATCGAGAATCTATTCATATTCGCATTCTTTGTTAAGCTTTGTTTATCTATCTCTTTTACCTAAATTTCTAGTGTCTGTGTGAGCAGAATATTAGTATTATAACAACCTTGTCTACCGTATATTATCTATGTTTTATCTAATCATCTTAGTTCTTTCAAGGTCACAGCTCTCTTGGGACGATACTCGGATTTACCTAAGGCTTTACTACATCTGATCGGGTACTCTACCCATTAGTATGTGTCTATCCTAAGTTATTCAAATTTTATAAATATTAAAAGCAGGATGAAATAGCACATCAGGGTTTATGAATGAAAAAGAATTGAATGTGAAAAGGGTGAAAAGAAATAGCCCTCCATTAATTCAACCTTAGGGCAGAAACCGGGTTCAATACATATGCTACTGGTGGTTACTAAGGTAACACTGGTATTGAAGACAAGACGTCATGGACCCAGTGACGCACTGCACCTAACTTCCCAAGCTACTCAAGTTCCTCTTAAAAGGGCTTGTTTCATTCTCACGGGGAACCTACGTAATCTATCGACTTTCTCTTAGAGATTGTTGATATCGAAGAAGGAGACCCTCTCCCTAGTCTCCGACATAGGAAACCAAAATGCGCACTAGTGAGTCTAGAGCCAAGAGATCATCCATAAAATCTCATTAGGACACAAAATTAATGAAGACTTGCTGTTTCACACAATGTGGAAAGTAAGTATATATTGAGAGTCCTACGCGTTATCCTTGTGATATTTGCTAGAACATCCGAGTGATATGTAAAATTATCCACGATGAAGATGGAAATCCTTCTAGAGCCAACATCAAACAAGCTCTTGGTGGGTGACATGTGAGATCTTTCATAAGATCAAGCTTGTGACAACTGGATAGAAACAATGGGGCGATTCATTCTTGAATCAACCTTGGTCCAGGAAATGAATTGACGAATACTTTTTGAAAAACCGTTCGATGTGCAAATCTTCTTTTCTCTAGCACATCGAATGTGTATTCATGTTTTCAAACACAAAAGTATCTCTGATTGAAAAAACACTTTTGGAAAAACCGTTCGATGTGCAAATCTCTTCTTTTCTCTAGCACATCGAATGTGTATTCATTTTCAAATTCAAAAAGTATTTTTGATTGAAAATTGATCTTTCTTATAAAACCTTCGTCGTATTGCAAAACTCTTTCTTCTAAGCAATACGCGATTGTTTTCAAATCAATTTTTCATCAATAAGTGAATCTCAATTCGTTAGTTCACTCACTCCGTGTTGTCTACTTTGGGACGCTCCGGTTTAAGAACGGCTAGATCAAGCTGCGAAACCCTGTCAAGGAGATTCTTCGAAACTCTACCTGATCACAGGCAGTATTTATACTGATCAATGGGGAACCGTGGTTCTTGCAACTATATTCAACGAAAGTGAACAAAGACACTTTCAATTGTTTTAGTGCTAACTGTTGTTTGCAGGAACATTGGACGGTTGCAGCTGATCGATATTGAGAAGTCAATTCACAACCGCATGCTCACAACATTCACACTTAATTGAAGAAAATCATGACAATCAAATACATATAAAGATGCTTCCGCTACTCTGATGAAAAGATGTCATGATCTAGAAAGTGTGAGGATGTCGGTCCAAAAGTCACAACATCACATGAAGGCAACACAATAAAGGGTGATCCAGAGATTTACTGTGGCTGATGATCTCAATGAAAGCTCAAAGATCATCAAGGCGTGGATCAGTCAAAGGCCTCTACTTAAAGTACAAAGCAGTCGGAGTTTGAAGAATCACTGCTAAAGCACAAAGATTGTGGAACTTGAAGAATTGAAGTCTACGAGCTCAAAACTGAAGTCAAAATAGAATGCTAGGATTCAAAATGTAAATCATGGGGTGACCTCCCTTAGGGGGAGATTGTTAGGAATTCGAAATTCCATAAGGAAGTGTCGGTCACCCCAATTATAGTCTAGCATATGTTACCTCGCAGACATATCGTTATTTACGTTATTTAGTAGTTAATTAGTTAGTTATTAGCGTATATTAGTTTAAAGTAACACCGTGGAGGAAGGATGGGTCTTTACCCACTGTATGCCTGATCCACAACCCGACAGGAGGGCGTATTGTCTGTAACTATAAATACCCCTTCCATCCTTGGAAGGGGTGGAACTTCTAATCTAACCTTTCACATTTTTGTTTATCTCTCTAGAATTCCCTCTCATCTCTTTCACTCTCTAAACATGGCATACTTGTATAATCATCTCCCTAGACCACCCGAATCATCAAACAACATAATATGTATGATCCTACAAAATAATGATCATGTTGAGATTCAAGTTGAACAAGATGAACCTTTGTCTAATCCAGATCTTGAGCTCATGACCAACTTAATTAAGACCACCCAATCTCAACTGGAAAAGTGCAATGACATCAATAAGAAATTTCAAGATAAAATTGCACTGTTGACTAAGGATAATGAATGCTATAAATTCCAACTCAACATTTTTCTAACTAAAGAGAAACGTGAAAAAGGTTTTGAAGTCGCTTTTGCTAAATCATACCAAAATAAAAAATCTTTGGAAAAACAGATCTATGATCTAGTTGCATCCAAGAATGCTTTATTGTCTCAAATAGAACAATTGAAATTTGATCATAAATAACAACTTTACACTCTCACTTCAGAAACTCAAAAAGCCATGTCTGAGTTGTTAACTTGTCAAAAACAGTTTTGTGAGTACAAAAAGCATTCGAGGAAACAAATAGATGACTATCTTGAAGAAATTGTCGACTTACAAAACAAAATCAAAGAGTTTTGAAATGTTGTTTACAAACATGGTGAGTCAATCACGACAATTCAAAAGTTCACTTTTAAGCCAAATCCAAATGGATGTGGACCGAATCTTGCTGATTACAAACCCAAGTTTTTAAATAGAGCATTCAAACCAAATCCTCAAGTTTA
Organism: Chrysanthemum makinoi; assembly: GCA_910596185.1. Classification (NCBI taxonomy): domain Eukaryota; kingdom Viridiplantae; phylum Streptophyta; class Magnoliopsida; order Asterales; family Asteraceae; genus Chrysanthemum; species Chrysanthemum makinoi. The sequence goes on from OU343219.1 coordinate 124,648,043, forward strand.
CAGTGCAGAACATAGAATTGATGACTCCATTATGAGTGTTGTTGAATATAATCGTATGGAGGAATTAGATGCAGAAGACGAGAGTCGGTCAAAAATGGAAAATGTTGTTTATCACAAACCATTTAACTATTCAAAAGCCATAACTTTCGTCACACAACAGGATAATTCTAACACACCTTGGGTTATCACACAAATTTCTGAGTCTTCTAATGTTGGTCCCCAACACAATACTGGACAAATTAATGGTCCTTTACCTTCACTCAATGAAGTAAAAACATTACCCGAACGATGTCAAATTCTTAAATATTTTGAGACATTTGTATCCGACATCAAACTTTTGGAACGTGAAATCGAAATCAATTCTGAAATAAAAGTTGAACATTTTCAATCGCCTCATGTGCGAAATCAAAGAGATATTTTTCAGAAAAGAGTTTTACCTCATGTCCGAAATTTGAAAATGTGTGCACAATATTGGGAAAGGGATTTTCACAAGGAGCTTGGACTTACGAAAACAGTTTTCGAGAAAATAGAAACATCGATTTCAAATACTAAACGTAAAAAGAAAATGTTAAGAAAAGATGTTGATCGACTCTTGGAAGATGTTATCTGTGCTGATACCATAAATGTTGTGTTACTACATACTGTTGCATATGCATTTGATTATATCGCTGTTGATTCTGTTGATTTTGTTGAAAATGTTGAGAATACCAATAATGTGACACAATTCAAGTGTTTAAAAACTGAAAATGAGCGATTGTTAAATGAGCTTTCCAATGCAAAACGTCATCTTTAATGGTGTCAAAAAGATTGTCAAAATCGTGAACTTGATTTGCAAAACAAGATCAACCAGTTGCGTTCAAAATCTTTTGATCCAAAAATAGAACAACTGGATGATGAAAACGTGTCTTTAAAATGTCAAATTTCAAAATATGAACAAGAAATTGCCAAAGTCAAAACTGAATATGGTGTCATATTTGATTTACTCAAAAAGACTCGTGCTCAAGCGTCAAATGATGCTGATGATCATCTTGCATATACCAAAGAAGTATTACGAAATAATGGAAACACTCGCTCTGAAAATCAAGATTTGTTACACACTATCCATGACTTAAAAGCGGAGTTGGTGAAACTTAAACAAGATAAGAGTAGTAACACTAATTCACTTGCCCCAGGAATGTTTAAAATTGACACTAGAACGCCTAATGACAAACCACAAGATACTAATGTGCTTCCTTCCATTGAAACAAGAATAGTTGCCTCTTTTCCCAACGTTAGCACTTCACAGCTTAAGAGCAAAACAAGGAAGAATAGCAAGTTGCAACGTAAGCGAAGAACAATAAAGACCTCTGAAGTAGAAGAACACCTTAGGACTTTGAATAAGACTCAAGTTGCACCCACTTTAGACATTGCGTTAGTCAAATTTAATAGAAAAAGTGATGTAACGAATGCTGAACCTTTAAGTACTTTGAATGTTATGTTGAAGCATCTTGTGTTGGTTGTCGTAAAAGCATGTTTTCTGGTTGTCATGATAAATGTGTTGCTAATGCTATCTTATCTCGTAAGCGGAATAATAGAAAACGAAATACCTCTAGGCCCACTAATGCTTCTAAGTCTGTGCTAGGTAAACCGCCTTCTAGTTTTTCTGCTACAATCATTGATGTACCCATAGCACCCCTTTCACCTCCTAGGAAGATCTTATAACCTAGTGCATTCACTAAGCCCAAAGCTAAGACTAGTTGGACATGGCAGAGATGGTTACAAAATACACCTGGCTTTAAATGGATTCCTAAAATCATAAACATGTGTGTTTCAACTGTAACTGTATCGGAACCCTCTAACTCTTCGGGTTCCACCTCTACTTCTATTCCACCTGTGTCGTCCGTGTGTAATGCAGGTGATACAAATCATCCTCTGGATTGTTGATAGCGGATGTTCCCGGCACATGACAGGCAATCTTAAATTGTTATCAAACTTTGTCTCAAAGTTCATCGGTACTGTCAGATTCAGGAATGATCACTTTGCAGCTATCATGGGCTATGGTGATTACATCAATGGGAACATCGAAATTAGCAGAGTTTATTATGTGGAAGGTCTCGGTCACAATCTCTTTTCAGTCGGTCAATTTTGTGAAGGAGATTTGGAAGTTGCTTTTTGAGAGAAAACTTGTTTCATTCGTGATCTACAAGGAAACGATCTTATGTCTGGAAACCGCACATCAAGTCTTTATACAATCTCAATTCAAGACATGATTGCTTCATCTCCCATCTGTATACTTTCTAAGGCAACATATACAAAATCTTGGCTATGGCACCTTCGCCTTTCACACCTAAACTTTCAAACCATGACCAATCTTGCACGTTACAAACTTGTTGAAGGTCTCCCAAGATTTTGGTATTCTAAAGATCATCTATGCTCAGCTTTTGAACATGGGAAAAGCACTCGTGCTCACTTTCCTTCAAAGGTGGAACACAGCTCTCAGCATGTGCTTCATCTTCTTCACATGGATTTGTGTGGCCCGATGCGTGTGCAAACGATTAATGGCAAACGCTACATTCTAGTAATTGTTGATGACTAATCAAGATGGACTTGGGTTTATTTTCTTCGAAGTAAAGATCAAGCTCCACAAATGATCATCACCTTTCTCATGAAAATTCAAGTTCATCTCCGGAACATAGTAAGACAAATCAGAACAGACAAAGGAGCTAAATTTGTAAATCAAACTCTTCGCGAATACTATGAGAAAGTGGGAATTGAGCATCAAACATCAATTGCACGAACACCAGAACAAAATGGAGTTGTCGAAAGACGAAACCATACGTTAGTAGAAGCTGCAAGAACGATGTAAATTAATGCAAAACTTCCAGATTACTTATGGGCAGAAGTTGTGTCAACTGCATGCTATACTCAAAATCATTCAATGATTACTAAACGCCACAACAAAACACCTTATGAGCTTATCCATAACCAAAAACCGAATCTAAAACACTTTCATGTCTTTGGTTCTCTTTGTTACCAAAATAATGATCGTGATGACTTTGGTAAACTCAAGGCTAAAGCTGACATTGGAGTCTTTGTTGGATACTGTGAAAACTCTAAGTGATACCGGATCTGGAATCATCGGACAAGGGACATTATGGAAACAATTCATGCCAATTTCGATGAGCTTACTGAAATGGCTTCTGAGCAAAACAACTTGAAACCTGGACATAACCGTCTAAACTTCCCCCAAACCCCATCATCAGCTGAACCAAGCTTACAACTTACACGACGTTAAATGGATTAGCTATTTGCCCCTCTGTTTAGTGATGATATTGATCAACGTGCTCCAGATGTATCAAATGTTTCCGCTGCTCAACCTGATCATAATCCAATCCCTGATACACCTGAAACAACAACAACTGTTGAGGAAGCACCTCCAATTGATTCTACAACAACAGTCGAACAAACCGCATCTAATGACGCTGAACCAGCTCATGGTCTTCTGAACCAAGAAGTACCTACACCCGCAGATTATGATCCAAATGCGTTTTTTTAACCCTTTTGCTAATGAAACTGCCACTTCTGATGTTGCGGAATCATCTACAAGCCATTTGAATCCTCCTAATCTGCACAATGTATATCAACATCAACCCTCCACACATCGTTGGAATAAAGACCATCCTCTTGTGAACAATATTGGAAACCCGAATCAACCAGTCGTAACTAGACAACGCCTTCAGACTGACGGTGAACATTGCATTTATGCACTTACCGTCTGCCAAGCTGAACCCATAAATGTTAAAGAAGCAATGACATATGACAACTGGATTGAATCCATGCAAGAGTAACTTAATCAGTTTAAACGTCTTGAAGTATGGGAATTGGTTGCAAAACCAACAGGGGTCTATGTTATTGGTCTGAAATGGATTTGGAAAAACAAATTGGATGTGAAGGTATTATCGAAATAAGTCACCGTGGCTAAGGGTTATAGACAAGAAGAGGGGATTGAGTACGAGGAATCATTCGCACCGGTCGCTAGACTTGAGGTTGTACGGATTTTTCTGGCATTCGCGGCTCACATGAACATCACAGTCTTTTAGATGGATGTCAAAACCGCTTTTCTGAATGGTAAACTGAAGGAAATGGTCTATGTTAGTCAGCCAGAAGGATTTGTTGATCTAGAGTTCCCTAATCACATCTACAAACTGAACAAGGCTCTCTACGGTCTCAAACAAGCCTCTCGGGCGTGGTATGATAAGTTGTCATCCTTTCTCATATCTCATAATTTTGTCAAAGGATCGGTCGACCCAACACTGTTTATACAATATCATGGGGAACACATTTTAATCGTTCAAATTTATTTGGATGACATCATTTTTGGGTCAACACATCTAAAGTACTCAAACGCCTTTCCAAAACTTATGAAAAAACATTTTGAAATGTCCATGATGGGTCAACTTACGTTCTTTCTAGGACTGCAAGTTCATCAATCACCCCGTGGTATTTTCCTTAGTCAGTCCAAATATGCTGTTGAAATTTTAAACAAACATGGAATGCAAAGCTGTGATACCTATGCCACACCTATGGCACATACCAAGAAACTGGATGATGATTTGCATGGGAAATTGGTTGACCCTACCAAATATTGAAGTATTATTGGGTCACTCATGTATCTAATAGCCAATAGCGATATTGTTTGCTGTATATCTTTGCTCCGCTATCACGAGACCAATGAAACTCACCTCTCTGAAGCTAAAAGAATCCTCCGATACATCAAGGGAACCATTAATTTGGGGATATGGCATCCGAAGGATTCTGGTTTTGAACTAATAGCTTTTTCAAATGCTGATCACGCAGGTTTCTTAGATTCTCGAAAAAGTACTTCGGGTGCTCTACAATTTCTTGGTGATAAACTGGTATCATGGCAATCGAAGAAGCAGGATTGTACATCGCTGCCCTCAACCGAAGCAGAATATGTAGCCATGTCGGCATGTTGTGCTCAAGTCATTTGGATGAGAACACAACTCAAAGACTATGGTTACGTATTTGACAGAATCCCGATGTACTGCGACAATCAAAGTGCTATTGCGATCTCGTGCAACTCCGTCCAACATTTGAAGTCCAAGCACATCGTTCTTCGATACCATTTCATAAAGGAACATGTGGAAAAGGGTACTGTTGAATTATATTTTGTGGGTACTGAACACCAACTGGTGGACCTTCTCACCAAATCCTTAGCTCCTGCTAGTTTTACTGAGTTGATCCACCGGATTGGAATGAGGTATTTGACTCCAGAGGAACTGGACGAACTTTTGAAACATTCTTATAACCAGTTAAACACCAAAACCACTTTTGTAAATATTTTTATCAAAAACAAAATAGAAAAATATAAAATTTCATAAAATACAAAAGTATTTTTCTATCTAAATTTCTTTCAACATTGCAAGTACAAATCTCTCGTCAACACTTTGCTCGTTGAAACAATTTAATATTTTCACGGACAAGTGTTGAGGGGGAGAAAGTAAATATTTTCTGTTTCATAAAACCTTGTACTTGCATGTTACCCTATTTGGTTGTATCTTTGATAATGGTGGATTCGTTTCTTGTTTCAAAACACTCATCAGACTCAAATTTGTAAAATTTCACTATTTCTAAAGTCGAGGGGGAGTGTCATCAAGTTTCTTTCCTAACTTTCACTTCTTGCTTAACCAAAATGGAAGTTATGGGCTGTGGTTGAAAATGGTTGAGGTGGAGGGACTATATTTGTCAAAAGTTTAAACTTAATTTTACAAAAGCACTCCACCTAATTTTCCAACCACCATCATCCACGCCCAAAATTCAATCCTCAAATCCATGCTTTAATCATCAAATTTGTAAGTAATAAAAGTATCATTGAGTGATTTCAAACATAGGTTTTTAATTATATGCAAATCCAACGGTTTGATTTTCCTCTAGGTGTGATTTTAGTTTTTACGCATATGCGTATGAACTCATAATCACTTTAGGTTGATTTTTGATGAAATGGTTCGTGTTTTCAAAGAATATATCAAGTTTTAAAACCATTGTCATCAAGAAGTTTAACCCAGAAAACGTTTTTAATCACTTTTCTAAATTAGGGTTTATGCGTGGGATTTGGGTATTCTCTATTGTGAGTGTTTAAGGACAATTAGAGACTTGAAAGATGTTTGATATGTGTTTAATTAACCAATGACACTCTTGAATCTAACCCAGAAACATCATAATGGTGAAATTTGAATTTAGGGTTTATGTATTCGTTAAGTTGGGTACTTTTGATTCATGTGGTGTTTGATGTTATAACTCATTGTAAACATCTTATATTGCTCCTAAATCATCCCAGAAAACATATGGTACCTATTCCATGGCTAGATTGTTTACTCGTAGGTTTGAATTGATAGGGTTTAAACTTTACGCATAACCTAAAATCTACGCGTAACTGAAAACAACTTGTGATGCCATGTGAGAATTGAAAGAGGTTGAATATGTTGTTAATAGAAGTGTTATGATTGATCTATTTCAGGTTTTACGCGTTCCAATTCAGAAACAAGGGTATAATGGATTCTACGCTTATGGAATACCTTACGCGTAGATGTTACGCATAAGAGAAATCTTACGCGTAAGGGTCAACATTGGGACTACGCGTATCCTGTGAAGGATATGAGTAAACTTGGAATATTACACCTAAGGCTTACTCTTACGAGTAAACTTTACGCGTAACTCCCAACCTACACTTACGCGTAAGCTCTATGCTAAGTGCTCACTTCTACGCGTAAGCTATCTTACGCCTATGAGTGACTCTTACGCCTAAGCTTATTCCTATGCGTATGGTTACACTGTTTACGCATAAGCTTACAATCCTACGCTTAAGCTAAAATTTTTAACTTTACTTATCAAATGTTACGCGTACAAACTTGTAATAAATTATTCATAACTTCACAAGACCAAAATGTCACTAATAAGCAAAAATGGTTAAAATGTTGTGTGAATAAGTGAAACTTTGGACTTTAAAATTCAAAATTAACATACTCACGTAATTTATCACGGCTACTTTGGACTATTGGACAACAAGTGACTTTGGACTCGTAACATTCATTAACATAACAAATTCAATAATTGGACAATAAAATCAACTTTTTACTAACATAATGTCATTCGATATGTTGGTTCTTTTGGCTCAATATCTTTCAGATCACGATATGGACGTCAACATGGAAATTGTCAACGCACCAAACGAGCTCACAATGGAAGACATCTTCCCTACTGATTACAGCATGAAGATTGGAAAGAACAACCTCAAGGTCGATTTTGAGAACTTCACCTGCTCAGAGTCTTCCTGCAGAATTGTTGTGGACATACTCAAAATTCATCCCTACAACAACATGCTCACTAACTCAGCAATTGTGCCAGAAATTTATATTCATCAGTTCTGGCACAAAATGAAAAAGGTTGATGGTCAAGATGCAGTTACAGTGACTCTAAATGATAAGGTGTCACCGTCAATGTTGCTGATTTGCGAGCAATTCTTCTGCTTCCTGCTATCCAGCCTGCTGAGTATGTACCAATTCCAAGTGAAGAGGCTACACTACAATTCATGGTCGATATTGGCTATGATGAAGCTGCGGGAATCATTACCAAGCATTCTTCGGTCGATTTAAAGAATATACCTCACCCTTGGAGAACTTTGTACATCATGATCGCCAAGTCTGTTTCCAGAAGAGACAGCGGTCATGAGCATCCTAAACTTATGCACCTACAAATCTTCTGGGGCATGGTCAACAAAATGCACATCGACTATACAAGTCTGATCTGGGAAGACATGATGTCTCACCTCAAGAAACCCGGCACAAGGGTTCCTTTCATCAGATACACAAAGTTGTTGATCTAGAAGATTCTCGGGGAATAATCGGGACATTCCCTTGAGACTTGATGACCCCAACCATCATTTTGCGTTATTTGAGGCTACGTTAAATGCTGTCAGATTTAAAGACTCATCAACAAAGAAACAAGGTGTAGTACTGACTGACTGCCTTCTCACTGATGATATTAAAAGTCTTCCATCGTATTCACGATACTAAGAAGCTGTGGCCTTAGGCAAAGTCGGTTTTATGGATGAAAAGTCTTCAACTATTCCAGTCAAGAAGTCCAGAAGGTCAGGCAGTGCTGGAAGTGTAGCAAGCACTGGGAGTGGCCTTAAGTATCCTAAGAGGAATCCTCCCCGCAAAAGAAAAGTTCCATCTAAGGGTGCCATTCCTACTCATATACCGGCACCTAAATTAGAGGACAAAGACTCCGAGGATACTATGTCTGAAGAGGTGGTTCATTATTCCAAAACAGCAACAGAAGAAACAACCTCACTGAGGTCAGAGGACAAACCACCCAGTCCCAAATCAGACAAGGGAAAAACTCCAGTTTCGGAGCAAGAAGAAGAAGAAAGTTCTGATGAAAAACCTAAGGATGAAGACAGAGAGTACCACAAGACTCTCAAGCAGCTGAGATTGCAACATGCTGCTTCTGAATTCAACATTCAACAAACCAGAGGCCTTGGAGGTTCCAGTGGTGGTGCGGTTAATCAACCCGATAAACGAACTGGTGCCACCGCTAATGAATCCACAGAGCAGCATCAGCAAAACTATGAGGTCCCGTTTACCTTTGAGGAAGAAGAGGAACAAGAAAAGGATCAAAAGATCACTGATGAAGATATTGAGGAAGCAGCTAGGGAAAGAGCTGAAGAAGAGGCTAGGTTAAAGGCTGAAGAAGAGGCTAAAGCTCAAGAAGAAGCTGATAATTATCTGCAAGATAATCCTGAACACAACCCTGAAGAAACTTCTGAGCCACCAAAAGACCCAGAGCCATCTCATGACTCATCCTCATCAGATTCATCACCTCATTCATCACCACCACCATCCAAAGATGCTACCACCACATCCACATCCACATCCAAATCAGTCAAGAAACCGACCGACACTTGGGCATCACGTTCCAAAACAAAGATTGTCAAAGCTGTCAGACAAACAAGGAAACGAAACATGGTCAACAAGAAGTTAAATCAGCTCGCCGACAGAGTAAACTTACTTCAAAATGTGATAAACGAGTTCGGGGAGGAAAGAGACCAGATCTAACAATTTCTCAACCGAGATATACAGGATGAAATTTACAAGGCGATTAGGGACTACACTCATATGTTCCTTCTTGACACTTTCCCTGGAGTCACAAGAGAGATGTTCGCCAGACAACTCTATCCACATCTCATGTCACTGGTCAAGCATACACTGTCTAATACCCCGCGTCATGGAAATCAAACTAGTTCCGTCCCTGTTTCGGCGTCAATTGACCTCGAAGTGGTTATGCAAATGTCTCAACGATCCGTAACATTCACTTCTGACGAAGCTAAAATTTTTTAGGCATTGCTGGAATATAAACTCAAGACATCTTGTAATGAGTCGGCTGGTAAGGTTGAGCGACCAAGAGATGACGATGATGCGGACAAGAATTCTGAGCCTAAACGTAAAAAGAAAACTGGCGAATCCTCATCGATGCCTCCACCAGCCCCAAAGACCACCACCACCACAAGAACTGCTCAACATCCTTCTGCTTCAGATAAACCTCGGGAATCTGAGTCTTCACCACCAAAGGAGAAAACTTAAGACTATTTCCAATACACGGTGGTGATGACGAAGAAATTATGAGCCTCAACAATGCCCTTCTCCGACATCAACCAAGCAACCAAAGATCATCCTCCAAGCTACGTAAGAAAAAGTCTACCAAAGTTGTATCTTGGTTGGATGAAGATGACACTGAAGAATACGACTGGTTTTCTAAGCTTGTTGATGCCACCCTCTTACGGAAGGCCAAGAACTGGTAGATGGTCGAACCATGGAGCATGTCAAGATTATTCAACAAAAGTTCAAAGTGAAGAAGATGACGACGGAGAAATTGCGCCGAATCAAGAACGACGCGTTTCAACTGCTTAAGGACAGCTCCGATAGTGCAATTGAAGTCGAATATCATCTCGACAACATTGCACGAGCCATGTCAAACAATATTTATTGGCTCAACCCTGAATTTAACATCAACTTCACAAGACCTGACAAGACTCCTTACTACACTGACTGGACCAAGCCACTACCAACCATCGGCCGACCTTATCAACAAAGGATTCCCTACCAATATTTCTTCAACAACGACCAGTAATTTATTCAACACGGTAGCGATGTAAGCAAGAAATACGCTACCTCACTCACCTTCAACATCCCGGCAGCAGTCTTCTCTGATAATGTTGCCATCGAGGAAGAAGCCACAAGAATGTTTTTTGACAATGTGGTAAACTATGACCTCACAGTATGGAATTCATCATTGGCCTGAACGAAGAAGACTATACTACAGAAGCTGATAGGTACTCAAATCCAACAAAGAGGTGTATAGTGACAAACGAATCGTTGCAATAATGCATGTCAGCCTGGCTACTAAGTGGGACTACTCATTCCTGAAGACAATCAAAGTCAAATGTCAAGATGAACAGGAATATGTGTAAAGATCGTTGTAGCTCTTAGAATAGGTCTAATATTATATCTAGGAACACATAATAATGAAAGCGGAATATTTAAACATAGAATCAACATTATTATGAACAAGGTTTTTTATTATCATCTCTACCACAAAACACTAATATACTAAATACTAACCTAGGCGTTTACATGAACATACGCCTAGGAACTAACTAACTAACCATCACCCTAGGCGCTTTCCCAAATCCCTATGCCTAGGTTCCCACACACGCACCCCTTTGGTTTACATCTTTTACGTACTATAAAACTAATGACCCTATGTCTCTTTATATACTAAAGACATCAAGGGTTTACAAGAGGAATCATAATACAATTAGGAAACTAAATATTCTTTTAAGTATATCTTCTAGAATCTTCCAAATCCTCCATCTTTTTGTAGTTTCCCTTCTTGTCACTTTTAGTCCTTCATGTTTCATTCTTCTTGTTTTGTATCATCAAATCTATAATAGACCCAACAATCTTCCCCTATTTGATGATGACAAAACAAACACGATTATTGTACGAACTTCCCTAACCGAAGTAGCAGAAGTTGAGATAATTAAATCTCACCATGAATGAAACAATCTTGTTTTCCATGCTTCCCCTTGACTTGAACATGTCACTCAAACATCTCTTCCCCTTTTTGTTATCAACAAATAGGGAACGTATGAAAATAATGATCATGACCACCACGAACCAATATCATACTTCCAATCTAAGACTTCCAATGCTTCAAATCGCCCACCATTACGCACCATAGGAAAAATGGATTCAAAACAGTAGAAACTCCAACTAGCAATAGGAATAATGATCAACAGTAGTAAAAATCAAACACTTCCCCTTGAGTGATGCATGTAGATGATTAAACATTTAACAATAAGCTTCCCCTGAAACCCATATGTTAACCATCTTCTTGATTCTTCAAATCTGTAGGCTCCATGTAATGATCACTAATGAAGAAAACTGAGTATAACGAATTTGATGAAGAAGTAGAATTTCCCAAACTTGTGTCTTAAATCTTGTACTATCCACGGAACTCCACACTTATACGAATCACCAAATATAAGTAGACCGCAATCCCTTGACAAAATCCTCAACTAATATGAGACACTAAGCACTACAATGTAACTCCTTTAAGTGATAGCCAATGTATGCATAGAGCATCATAAGAAAAATCACACATTGCTAGATTCATCAAGCTATATGATAAGAACATAAACCTGTGAAACTCAAGTACAACATCAAATAAATGATATTCAACCTTCTTCGTAATCAATTAATCCGTAAAAATCAAATACGAGCCTTTTTGAATCCTTTTAAGAACATAAACTTCTTCCTCTGTGTGTGAACCAAATAACCATTCTGTGTGTGTCGTCCAAACTCTATAACAAATATCACGCTTGACTTCCCCTCAATTCCAAATCTCCTTGTAATAAACCATTATATTTGAATGAGACTTGCAGCAGCAGCAGTACTTTGAAAATATACGGGCAGTGCTTTAAAAACTCCAAGCAGTACTTTGCGTCCAATGAGCAGTACTTTAATTCAAGAGCAGTAATTTCATCCTAATGAGCAAGACTTTCGTGTCCAAGAGCAAGACTTTCGAACTCAGAGCAGTACTTTGTAAAAACCCTAACAGTACTTTGAAAAAGAGTAGGAGTACTTTGCGTGTTCTAGCAGTACTTTCACAGCAGGAAACTTCGACAAAATATATCATTCACATAAAAGCTTAGATCGAAGATCCCTCCAGTGGAAAGTTAGATGAGTATATAGAGAACATCCACCCAAAATTTCGTCACGATCCAACGGTTAACGAAAAAGTTATGATCCTTTTAAAACAGTCCTGCAAAAGCCTTACGGAAATTTCTGCAAAAGACATCGACACCCTATAACTTTCTACTGAAAACTCCAATTGACGATACCTTCGGTGAAACTTTAAATGGATATACTGAGATGCACCAACAAAAATTTTAGCTCGATCCAACGGTTCAATAAAAAGTTATGGCCTCTTGAAAGCAAAATGCAGTAATACGAAAATTCCCGATCAATTTTTTCTTCTTTCTCTTCAAAACCTTGTAGATCCTAGATATCACGAGCCCCAGTGCTCGATACCACATGTAAAGATCGTTGTAGCTCTTAGACTAGGTCTAATATTATATCTAGGAACACATAATAATGAAAGCGGAATATTCAAACATAGAATCAACATTATTATGAACAAGGTTTTTATTATCATCTCTACCACAAAACACTAATATACTAAATACTAACCTAGGCGTTTACATGAACATACGCCTAGGAACTAACTAACTAACCATCACCCTAGGCGTTTCCCAAATCCCTATGCCTAGGTTCCCACACACGCACCCCTTTGGTTTACATCTTTTACGTACTATAAAACTAATGACCCTATGTCTCTTTATATACTAAAGACATCAAGGGTTTACAAGAGGAATCATAATACAATTAGGAAACTAAATATTCTTTTAAGTATATCTTCTAGAATCTTCCAAATCCTCCATCTTTTGTAGTTTCCCTTCTTGTCACTTTTAGTCCTTCATGTTTCATTCTTCTTGTTTTGTATCATCAAATCTATAATAGACCCAACAATCTTCCCTATTTGATGATGACAAAACAAATACGATTCTTGTACGAACTTCCCTAGACGAAGTAGCGGAAGTTGAGATAATTAAATCTCACCATGAATGAAACAATCTTGTCTTCCATGCTTCCCTTGACTTGAACATGTCACTCAAACATCTCTTCCCCTTTTTGTTATCAACAAATAGGGAACGTATGCAAATAATGATCATGACCACCACGAACCAATATCATACTTCCAATCTAAGACTTCCAATGCTTCAAATCGCCCACCATTACGCACCATAGGAAAAATGGATTCAAAACAGTAGAAACTCCAACTAGCAATAGGAATAATGATCAACAGTAGTAAAAATCAAACACTTCCCCTTGAGTGATGCATGTAGATGATTAAACATTTAACAATAAGCTTCCCCTGAAACCCATATGTTAACCATCTTCTTGATTCTTCAAATCTGTAGGCTCCATGTAATGATCACTAATGAAGAAAACTGAGTATAACGAATTTGATGAAGAAGTAGAATTTCCCAAACTTGTGTCTTAAATCTTGTACTATCCACGGAACTCCACACTTATACGAATCACCAAATATAAGTAGACCGCAATCCCTTGACAAAATCCTCAACTAATATGAGACACTAAGCACTACAATGTAACTCCTTTAAGTGATAGCCAATGTGTGCATAGAGCATCATAAGAAAAATCACACATTGCTAGATTCATCAAGCTATATGATAAGAACACAAACCTGTGAAACTCAAGTACAACATCAAATAAATGATATTCAACCTTCTTCGTAATTAATTAATCCGTAAAAATCAAATACGAGCCTTTTTGAATCCTTTTAAGAACATAAACTTCTTCCTGTGTGTGTGAACCAAATAACAATTCTGTGTGTCGCCCAAACTCTATAAAAAATATCACGCTTGACTTCCCCTCAATTCCAAATCTCCTTGTAATAAACCATTATATTTGAATGAGACTTGCAGCAGCAGCAATACTTTGAAAATATAAAAGTGACTTTAAAACTCCAAGCAAGACTTTGCGTCCAATGAGCAAGACTTTAATTCAAGAGCAGTAATTTCATCCTAATGAGCAGTACTTTCGTGTCCAAGAGAAGTACATTCAACTCAGAGCAAGACTTTGTAAAACCCTAACAAGTACTTTGAAAAGAGTAGGAGTACTTTGCATGTTCTAGCAGTACTTTCACAGCAGGAAACTTCGACAGCATATATCTTTCACATAAAAGCTTAGATCGAAGATCCCTCCAGTGGAAAGTTAGATGAGTATATAGAGAACATCCACCCAAAATTTCGTCACGATCCAACGGTTAACGAAAAAGTTATGATCGTTTCAAAACAGTCCTGTAGAAGCCTTACGGAAATTTCTGCAACAGACTTCGACACCCTATAACTTTCTACTGAAAACTCCAATTGACGATCCCTTCGGTGAAACTTTAGATGGATATACTGAGATGCACCAGCAAAAATTTTAGCTCGATCCAACGGTTCAATAAAAAGTTATGGCCTCTTGAAAGCAGTGCTGCAGAAGTAATACGAAAATTCCCGATTCGAATTTTTTTTCTTCTTTTCTCTTCGAAAAACCTTGTAGATCCTAGATATCACGAGCCATAGGCTCTGATACCACATGTAAAGATCGTTGTAGCTCTTAGACTAGGTCTAATATTATATCTAGGAACACATAATAATGAAAGCGGAATATTCAAACATAGAATCAAAATTATTATGAACAAGGTTTTTTATTATCATCTCTACCACAAAACACTAATATACTAAATACTAACCTAGGCGTTTACATGAACATACGCCTAGGAACTAACTAACTAACCATCACCCTAGGCGTTTTCCCAAATCCCTACGCCTAGGTTCCCACACACACACCCCTTTGGTTTACATCTTTTACGTACTATAAAACTAATGACCCTATGTCTCTTTATATACTAAAGACATCAAGGGTTTACAAGAGGAATCATAATACAATTAGGAAACTAAATATTCTTTTAAGTATATCTTCTAGAATCTTCCAAATCCTCCATCTTTTTGTAGTTTCCCTTCTTGTCACTTTTAGTCCTTCATGTTTCATTCTTCTTGTTTTGTATAATCAAATCTATAATAGACCCAACAATCTTCCCCTATTTGATGATGACAAAACAAACACGATTCTTGTACGAACTTCCTACACGAAGTAGCAGAAGTTGAGATAATAAAATTTCACCATGAATGAAACAATCTTGTTTTCCATGCTTCCCCTTGACTTGAACATGTCACTCAAACATCTCTTCCCCTTTTTGTTATCAACAAATAGGGAACGTATGCAAATAATGATCATGACCACCAAGAACCAATATCATACTTCCAATCTAAGACTTCCAATGCTTCAAATCGCCCACCATTACACACCATAGGAAAAATGGATTCAAAACAGTAGAAACTCCAACTAGCAATAGGAATAATGATCAACAATAGTAAAAATCAAACACTTCCCCTTGAGTGATGCATGTAGATGATTAAACATTTAACAATAAGCTTCCCCTGAAACCCATATGTTAACCATCTTCTTGATTCTTCAAATCTGTAGGCTCTATGTAATGATCACTAATGAAGAAAACTGAGTATAACGAATTTGATGAAGAAGTAGAATTTCCCA
Organism: Chrysanthemum makinoi; assembly: GCA_910596185.1. Taxonomy (NCBI): domain Eukaryota; kingdom Viridiplantae; phylum Streptophyta; class Magnoliopsida; order Asterales; family Asteraceae; genus Chrysanthemum; species Chrysanthemum makinoi. The sequence continues at coordinate 124,663,852 of OU343219.1, forward strand.
AACTTGTGTCTTAAATCTTGTACTATCCACGGAACTCCACACTTATACGAATCACCAAATATAAGTAGACCGCAATCCCTTGACAAAATCCTCAACTAATATGAGACACTAAGCACTACAATGTAACTCCTTTAAGTGATAGCCAATGTGTGCATAGAGCATCGTAAGAAAAATCACACATTGCTAGATTCATCAAGCTATATGATAAGAACACAAACCTGTGAAACTCAAGTACAACATCAAATAAATGATATTCAACCTTCTTCGTAATCAATTAATCTGTAAAAATCAAATACAAGCCTTTTTGAATCCTTTTAAGAACATAAACTTCTTCCTGTGTGTGTGAACCAAATAACCATTCTGTGTGTGTCGTCCAAACTCTATAACAAATATCACGCTTGACTTCCCCTCAATTCCAAATCTCCTTGTAATAAACCATTATATTTGAATGAGACTCCAAGCTGTACTTTGCGTCCAATGAGCAGTACTTTAATTCAAGAGCAGTAATTTCATCCTAATGAGCAGTACTTTCGTGTCCAAGAGCAGTACTTTCGAACTCAGAGCAGTACTTTGTAAAAACCCTAACAGTACTTTGAAAAAGAGTAGGAGTACTTTGCGTGTTCTAGCAGTACTTTCACAGCAGGAAACTTCGACAGCATATATCTTTCACATAAAAGCTTAGATCGAAGATCCCTCCAGTGGAAATTTAGATGAGTATATAGAGAACATCCACCCAAAATTTCGTCACGATCCAACGGTTAACGAAAAAGTTATGATCGTTTCAAAACAGTCCTGCAGAAGCCTTACGAAAATTTCTGCAACAGACTTCGACACCCTATAACTTTCTACTGAAAGCTCCAATTGACGATCCCTTCAGTGAAACTTTAGATGGATATACTGAGATGCACCAGCAAAAATTTTAGCTCGATCCAACGGTTCAATAAAAAGTTATGGCCTCTTGAAAGCAGTGTTGCAGAAGTAATACGAAAATTCCCGATTCGAATTTTTTTCTTCTTTTCTCTTCGAAAAACCTTGTAGATCCTAGATATCACGAGCCCCAGGCTCTGATACCACATGTAAAGATCGTTGTAGCTCTTAGACTAGGTCTAATATTATATCTAGGAACACATAATGAAAGCGGAATATTCAAACATAGAATTAACATTATTATGAACAAGGTTTTTTATTATCATCTCTACCACGAAACACTAATTTACTAAATACTAACCTAGGCGTTTACATGAACATACACCTAGGAACTAACTAACTAACCATCACCCTAGGCGTTTTTCCAAATCCCTACGCCTAGGTTCCCACACACACATACCTTTGGTTTACATCTTTTACGTACTATAAAACTAATGACCCTATGTCTCTTTATATACTAAAGACATCAAGGGTTTACAACAGGAATCATAATACAATTAGGAAACTAAATATTCTTTTAAGTATATCTTCTAGAATCTTCCAAATCCTCCATCTTTTTGTAGTTTCCCTTCTTGTCACTTTTAGTCCTTCATGTTTCATTCTTCTTGTTTTGTATCATCAAATCTATAATAGACCCAACAATATGGTTTTACTGAAGCTGATTTTCTGAGATTGTCCCTCAACGACATTGAAGACATGTATCTTGCTAAGGTACAAGGTCGAATGTGACATTTCTCCACCAACATCCAGCTCCAGTACATCAAGTCTTTGCTGATATTCATCAGAAGCATAGTCATCCGGGAGCGTGTTGAAGACCTTCAACTTGCCATGGAATCATACCAAAAACATGTTAATCTCACCAAACCACTGCTAAACTTTCCCGATATCAACCAACTTGCTCAGTACACCATCCTCAAGAAACCAAAGTTTGGCGTAGTTTACCGCAGTGAACTTCACCATAATTTCTTCATGGCGTGCAATGAGCTTCACAAGTTTGGTGATCACACTCTGAAGAAGGTTCGTGACGGGTTAACATATTGGTTAAAGGAGATTCATGAAGGCATTGGGTCAAAGAAGCGGTGGAATTCTAGAGAAAAGAGGGATGTAAAGAAAATCATCACGAGGATTGATGAAAGGTTGTTTCACATGGATCAGATGCGGAGGCTAGAGAGCTTTGTGGGTGGAAGGGAAAGCTTCACTCTTACGGGGTATCAACGTCAAGAGAGAACTCTCGGTGTTATTGACGAACTTCCTGGTACTCCTTAATTGGTTTCTTTGATTAAATGTTTGGATGTTTTTTATCTGTATAATTGACAATGGCTTGTGCACACATAACAGTTTACAACCCGTTCTTGTGATGAAAGGACCCTGTGGTACGCTTCAGTGCCACAATCCAATAAAAAGAGCGAAAGCTTCTTACTTTTGAGTAAAACTTATCAAAACTTTTATTTTTTCAAAGTTTTGCTCAAAAGAACAAGTACTTTCCCTTATGTTTTTTCAAAACCTCAAAAGTAACTATTACTTGTTGAGGGGGAGTATTTGATAAAAATCTTTGTTCACAAATTGTTCTTCGTGGAAACATCCTACAAAACTCGAAATGGACATATTCGATATCAAAATTTCATCAAAAATAACATTTACATGCCATTTTTGAGGGGGAGAAAAATTTTGTGATACAAATATGTTGGTTAATGTGATTGAATCTTCGTGATAAAGACTTAACCCATGAATTGACGAGATCTGAACCGTCATACATCGAAAAGATTTTTCTTCCAAGACTTATCCGAGTAGATTGTACCTATTCGAGAAACTCTTGATAGACATGAACTTTGACGGGTTTGACAACCTTTCGAGGTTTTTCCACACCTTCAAGGTAGTTATTAGAGCTAGTTGTTACCTAAAAGCTGACAATGTAACTCTTTAACCATGCAACATAACCGTGTATCGCGAGGAATTGTCTATCTTGAGTAGATCAATTCAAAAGTGCACGCTCTTCTCTCACCGTGCAGATTTCTGTCAAAACACTTAAGCACGTGTGGAGGGGGAGTATTTATGCTAAAGTTAAAACTCTCATAGTGGAACAAAATGTTTTTACTCATAAACACTTTGAGAGATTTTCAAGAAAATGGTTTGATGGCAACATAGGTTAGTCATGGAGTTATAAGGTGACTAAGGTTAGGAATAACTGTCCTATGAACCGCCAGAGCCGGAGGGATCTACCCAAGGACACCACCAATAGTTAGAATTTAGAAGTCCTTAGGTATGATTATAAAAAGGAGAAAATGAGAATCAGAGAAATAAGGAGTTGAAGAATTAAAAAGAAAAGTAAAGAAAAGGGTGAAAAGAAATAGCCCTCCAAATTATTCAACTTAGGGCAGACACCGGGTTCAATACATATGCTACTGGCTGTCACTAGATGACCCGGTATTGAAGATTAAAGTCGTCATGGAACCCAGTGACGCATGCACTAAACCTTCTTAGCCACTCAAGTTTCTCTCAACAGAAGCTTGTTTCATTCTCACCAGGAACCCTACGTAAACTATCGGCTTTCTCTTAGAGATTGCTGGTATTGAAGAAGGAGACCCTCTCCCTAGTCTCCGCTCAGGAAAACCAAAGCGCACTATTGAGTCTAAAGCCTCGAGATTCATCGAAAGATCTCTTAGGAACACTTGACATTTCATCACTTGTCGTTCAACATTAAGGACGCAAGTGATACTATTCTAGAGTCCTACACAGATCTTAGCAATCTGTTGAGAAAATTTATGAGGGGTTCACAACTGTGATCCTCAGTGATTGAATGAAAACTCCTGCCAAGGTCAACATCAAACAGCCCTGACAGCAGGTCACTTCGGTAGCCACTTGTGCGTTACGCTAGTGTTGTCTCAAACTATCTACAGTAGTGGGATGATGCTTCGGTGTACCTCAGCGACTCACCTGAACTGTAGGTGTACTTCGGTACATCGTGTTATCCTACTTGAGGGACTCTAGTTCAGGAACAGCCTTTGCTAGAATTAGAGATGTGTTTTCACACTATGCTGTTAACACGATTGAAGTTTGAACTTGTAAGTGCTGGAAATCCCGCTAAGGAGATTCCTTTCAAGAATCGAGTGCTGAAAATGTGGGTCATTACTTGAACTTGTTCAATGTAATGCCAACTGTCCCTTATGGGATTCGGACGGCTGATTCGCCCGACCAAGGTGAATGGAATCAAGACATTTATCAGAAGAACAATCGTAGTGGTCAATTCTCTAAGAAACGACCACAGTGATCGATTGGTGTTTATTACTAACCCATTCTTATGTTTTCTTCTTATGGATGTTCCTGGGAGATGATCATGCAGATTCTCCACATGCTCATACCAACAACAACATAAATTGAAGTTCTCTTAAAAGGCAACACAAAAGTCAGAATGATTCTTCGTCAAAGCCAAAGAATCTACAAAGTTTAAAGACTAAAGAGAACTACATCAACACTGAAATCCAATGTCAAAGAGTGTGTGAGCATGTTGGAGAAGGACGTGGAGACACCTGAGCAACGAAGCGGACCTGATGAAGATTACCACAACATAACATCACCATATCCACACCAGAACAAAGAACAAAGATAAATGAAGACGTCAAAGCTGAAAATTTCAAAGAAAAACAAGATCCTCACACTAGAGAGATTTTTAGAATCAAGGCACATCTTCTCACAAGAAAGAATAATGTCATAAGACGTCAAAACAACTATTACATCCGCACCAACAACTTTTCAAGATTACTGAAGTCATTAATTACCAACACTTAGGGGGAGATTGTTGGAATCACTCCTAAACTATATTTCAAGTGTTAGTAATCAATATATAATAGGTTGCTTAATTAGGCTTTTATGTTTGTATTAATGGCAAGGCTTGTGTAGAAAGGCCATAAGCCTTGGCCCATGTGCAATAAGGAAGGAAAGGGACTTGTAGTGTTACCCTAGTCCCTTCCCCTATAAATACCTTTGTAAACCTTCATTTGAAGGTTGGTTGTTCACTCTCATTCAATACCTACGCATAACTATTGTTCATTCTTATATCGTGTGTGTTTGATTGTGTTCATCCGCTCTATCTCTTCTATATTTCTTACATATTGATGCTTGTGTTACAATATGGTGACCTAACAAAATAGCAGATTAAGTCCGATAGCCAAAGAATAACCCCGATGTATACTTTTCTCTCTCCTGAAGAAAGTGTATGAAGCTCAAGAACCCGAAGTACCCGAATGCCCAAAGAGAGAATAACCGATAACATTGAAGAAGCAGGCCGAATCACTGATTATCTCTGCGGATGTCAACTCCGGAATAAGTGATTATATATCTGAATCACTGATTAAGCTCTCAAGTGAAATAGCTGAGCGTCCCTGATGTACACAATCTCTCTCCTCTGATGATTGCGATAACATCGAAATCATCACACACTTGTGTACCTCTTTTATCACTAGAAACTAACTCTTTCATCTCTTCCCTCACATAGTTGGAATAAGAACACTAAACGCCATGAGTCAAACCTTGAGTTTCTCTGCGGTAATGACAATTGTCTTCCCGAGATATCTTCAATCACTTAGAAGTATTAAGTTCATCAAGTTTACTCGCTTTTAGATGCTTGTCTCCTTCCCCCTTGTTGGTTTTGATACTTCAGAATTAGCAACATATTATAAGCCCAGATACTTGAAATCTTGTGAGAGGAATACCATTAGCTCAAATGAATCTGTGAGAATCAACTTGCTGAAGACAGAATGTGAGCAAGTCTAATTGGTGATTAAATCTGACATTTCACTCACCCCCAATTAGTGCTCTCCCCTAATGTTTGACAATCTTTTCGATGAATGCCCGAGATAAGAAGAAGTCTTTAGATCGTTAAATGAAACTCGTCTTTAGTCTTCTAACATGCAGCAGAAAAATGTAGAACAGACTGTAGACTCGACCTTCTTCAAGCTTGTCCGTTTGGGGAATAGAAAGTTAACATCTTCTTCTCACCAAATGCATTCCCGTTAACTTATATATAGCAAATCCCCTTAACTCAAATCCCTCCCAATCAAACAAGAACAGAAAGATGTTCATCAAGTAAATCAAACTCGCAACTGGAAGCACTTTTTCATTTAATCATATCAGCCTGTGAGAAGATGTCAACCAATGGCTCTTAGAAGAAACTCCATGTAAAGATGACCCGATAAGAAGAAGCTCGGTTCTTACATGAGTTAGAAGCCGTATGACCATTTATTCTCAGATGTCTATCAACATGCAGTAGTTTTACACTTCTTCTTCCCCTCAAGAATTGCATACGGAGTTGCCATTCTTGATTGAATAAGTAAACCTCATCCAAATGTGGTCCATTCAAACTTCTCCCCCTCAAAGTAGCATATGATGTCGCCATCGTCATTATAATTGAGCAAGTGGAATAAGAAAATAATCAACAGTAGTTCGGTTCACTTGATGACTGAAAGCGCATGGAAAAAGCATGAAGCATATTGATGAGAATGGTCATATATAAGAAGATTTCTCTTATTCCAAAGATAATGCGCACTGAAGCATACACATTTATTTTCTTTAGAGAACGAGGCTTGAACTGTTGTGTTCAAACGTCATAAGAAGATTTCTCTTTTTTAGAAGATAAAGCGCACTGAAACGTACACTTTTCTTTTCTTTAGAGAACGAGGCTTGAACTGTTGTGTTCAAACATCATGATCTCTCTCTTTTCAACTACTCTTGGTAAACTTGTAATCAATCCCATTATCATTCAGTAGGCTGTTTGTCATGACAGCTGATGGAGAAAACCCAATATGATGAATTTGACCCTGAAGTAAAACAACCCGAACTCGTGAATTAAACTTGCACATATGTAACAAAGAGCGGTGCCGAGATTTCATGCCCCATTGAATCCCTAAGTACTCTATACTCTTCATCCAACCAACCATCAAGTATAAGACGTACATCACCTCTTGAAAATCCACAATTTAATGTGACACTGAGCACTACAACGTAACTCCTTAAAGTGATAGTTATTTTGAGGTATGTTAGGTTCCCATTTATGTAACACAAATAATAATATAAGAAATAGAGATGAAGAGTGATCGGTTGAACAAGACACAACAATACGCGTAGGAATGAAAGAAAGTTTATTCGTGAATATTGATATGAAATGAACAACCAACTCTCTAATGAGAGTTACAAGATTATTTATAGGAGGGAACTAGGGCAACACACCAAGTTCCCATCCTTTCCTTATTGGGCTTTGCATAGGCTCATGGGCTTTCTACATGAGCCTAGCCTTGATTACTAACATAAAAGCCTTAATTAAGCTAACTATTACATATTAATTACTAACACTTGTAATCTAGTTTAGGAGTGATTCCAACAATCTCCCCCTAAGTGTTGGTAATTGATGATTAGAGTGAAAACGTTGTAGGTGCTGATGTAATAGTAGCTTTGACATCTTCTGACATTCTCCTTTCTTGTGAGAAGAAATGTCTAGATTCGAACAATCTCCCCAGTGTAGGGATCTTGTTTACTTTGAAGTTTTTCAGCTTTGATGTCTTCATTATCTTTGTTCTTTGATCTTTGTTCTTTGTGGTGGTAGTGATAGTATGTTGTGGTAATCTGCATCAGGTTCGCTTCGTTGCTCCAGTGTCTCCACGTCATTCTCCAACATGCTCACACACTCTTTGATGTTGGATTTCAGTACTGATATAGTTCTCTTAGTCTTTAAACTTTGTAGATTCTTTGACTTTGACGAAGAATCATTCTGACTTTGTGTTTCCTTTTGAGAGAACTTCAATTAGTGTTGTTGTAGGTATGAGCATGTGGAGAATCTGCACGATCTTTTCCACCCGCAAGCATCCATAAGAAGAAAACATAAAACATGGGTTAGAAATAATCCAGCGCTTACAAGTTTGAACTTTGAGAGTGTTAACAACATAGTGTGAAAACACAACTCTAATTCTCACAAAGGCTGTTCCTGAACTGGAGTCCCACAAGTGAGATAACGCGATGTACCGAAGTACACCTACAGTTCAGATGAGTCGCTGAGGTACACCGAAGCATCACCCTACGAATGTAGACCGTTTGAGACACACTAAGTGTAACCCACAAGGAGTTACCAAAGTGACCTGCTGTCAGGGCTGTTTGATGTTGACCCTGGCAGGCGTTTCCATTCAATCACTAAGGATCACATGTGTGAACCTCTCATAAATGTTCTCGACAGATTGCTAAGATCTGTGTAGGACTTGATAATGTATCACTTGCGTCCTTAATTGTTGAACGACAAGTGATGAAATGTCAAGTGTATCTAAGAGATATTTTGATGAATCTCGTGGCTCTAGACTCAATAGTGCACTTTGGTTTTCCTAAGCGGAGACTAGGGAGAGGGTCTCCTTCTTCAATACCAACAATCTCTAAGAGAAAGACGATAGTTTACGTAGGGTTCCCTGTGAGAATGAAACAAGCTTCTTTTGAGAGAAACTTGAGTGGCTAAGAAGGTTTAGTGCATGCGTCACTGGGTCCATGACGACTTTAATCTTCAATACCGGTGTCATCAAGTGACAACCAGTAGCATATGAATTGAACCCGGTGTCTGCCCTAAGTTGAATAATCTAGAGGGCTATTTATTTTCACGCTTTTCTTTACTTTTCTTTTTAATTCTTCAACTCCTTCTTTCTCCGATTCTGATTTTCTCCTTTTTATAATCATACCTAAAGACTTCTAGATTCTAACTATTGGTGGTGTCCTTGGGTAGATCCCTCCGGCTCTGGCGGATCATAGGACGGTTATTCCTAACCTTAGTCACCTTATAACTCCATGACTAACCTATGTTGCCATAAAACCATTATCTTGAAAACCTCTCAAAGTGGTCATGAGTAAAAGCATTTTGTACCACTGTGAGAGTTTAGAATTTTGGAGAAATACTCCTGCTCCACTCGTGCTTAAGTATTTTGACAGAAATCTGCACGGTGAGAAAAGAGCGCGCACTTTTGAATTGATCAACTCAAGATAGACAATCCCCCGCGAGACACGGTTATTGCATAGTTAAAGAGTTACATTGTCATATTTTAGGTGACAACTAGCTCTAATAACTACCTTGAAGGTGTGGACAAACCTCGAAAGGTTGTCAAACCCGTCAAAGTTCATGTCTACCAAGAGTTTCTCGAATGGTACATTCTACTAGGACAAGTCCTTTGCGAGACACGTTTACATTACTACTGAACTAGCTTGAAATTATTACCCGTACCGGACAAGTCTTTTCGAGTTACTAACATTTAAGATCTCGTCAATTCATTGGTTAAGTCCTTTTAGCACGATGATTCATTGGCAATTCACAACATATTTCTTATCACACAATTTTCTCCCCCTAAAAAATGGCATATAAATATGTTATTTTTGATAAAATGTTGCTATCAAATATGACCATTTTGAGTTTTGTGGGAAGATTTCCACAAAGAATGTTTTTGTTGAACAAAGTGTTTTAGCAAATACTCCCCCTCAACAAGTGATATAAACTTTTGAGGTTTTTGAAATCATAAGGGGAAATACTTGTTCTTTTGAGCAAAACTTTGAAAAATGAAAGTTTTGATAAGTTTTACTCAAAAGTAAGAAGCTTTCGCTCCTTTTATAGCATTGTGGCACTGAAGCGTACCATAGGGTCCTTTCATTACAAGTACGGGTTGTACACTGTTATGTGTGCACAAGCCATAGTCAGATAAAAATCACACATCCAAATAGTTAATGAAAGAAACATATCAAGGGGTACCAGGAGTCTCAGGTATTCCAGCAATAACTCCAGGAATACGTTCTGGACGTTGATAGCCTGTGAGAGATATGCTTGGACGACCACCAATGAAACTCTCCAAGGTTCTGAGCTGATCCCTTCTGAACAACCTTTCATCAATCCGCTTGATGATATTCTTTACATCCCTTCTCTCCCTCGAATTCCATCTCTTCGGTGACCCGATGCCGTCATGAATCTCTTTCAACCTGTATGCTAGCCCATCCCTAACTTTCTTCAAAGTGCGATCCCCAAACTTATGAAGTTCTTTACACGCCATGAAACAATTGTGGTGTAGTTCACTTCTGTAGACCACCCCAAATGGTTTCTTGATGTGTGTGTATTAAGGAAGTCGGTTGATGTCGGGAAGATCTAGTTGAGGTTTTGTGAGATTGACCTGTTTTTGATAAGATTCGACAGCAAGCTGAATGTCCTCTACACGTTCTTGGATCACAATGCTTCTGATGAAGATTAATAATAACTTGATGTACTCCCGTTGGATAGTTGTGGAGAAATGTCACATTTGTCCTTGCACCTTAGCGAGATACATATCTTCAATGTCATTTAGTGACAGTCTCGGAAAATTCGCTTCACAGAAGTCATAATTCTCTTCGTTTTGTCGTTTGACCACAATTTTCTTGAGAAATGTGTAGTCCCACTTTGACGACAGGGTAACATGCTTAATTGCAATGATCCATTTTTCACTATACACTTCCTTTTTAGACTTAAGAACCTGGCAGCTTCTGTAGAAGATTCTTCGGCGTTTAGGCCAATGATGAATCCCATACATCGCATCAAGGTCATATTTTTCCACTTTGGCAGCAAACATATGTGTGGCTTCTTCTTCGGTGGCTGGATTGTGGGAGTAGATTGCCGCTGGAAAAGGAAATGTGAGTGACGCTGCATACTTCCTTGTCACATCGCTACCATGTAGAAGAAACTCGAGGTCATTGTTGAAGAAGTAACGGTATGGAATTTGAGGTTGATCCGGTCGGCCAATTGTTGGTAGAGGTTTGGTCCAATCAGTGTAGTAGGGAGCTTTGTCTTGTCTTGTGAAGTCGATGTTAGCTTCGGGATTAAGCCAATCGATATTGTTCGACATGTCTTGTGCAATGTTGTCGAGATGGTATTCGACTTCAGTTGCACTTTCTGAGCTGTCTTTAAGCAGTTGGAAGGCATCATTCTTTATTCGCCTTAGCTCAGCCTTAGTCATCTTCTTCACTCTAAACTTTTCTTGAATCAGCATCACATGCTCCATAGTACGACAATCTACCATTTCTTGACCTTCTGGTAATGAGGGAGTAGCATCAACAAGTCTAGAAAACCAGTCGTATTCTTCGGTTGTATCGTCATCTAGCCATGAGACAACATTGGTCTTTTTCTTCTTCTTCTTTGGCTTTGATGAGGACTCTGGTTTCTTTGTTGTGGCAGGAGAGGTGGGTTGTTGTTGGGGCTCTGGGATTTATTCATCGTCACCACCAGTGTATTCGAAATGATCACCAGTTTTCTCTGTTGATGGTGGTAACTCAGAGTCCTGAGGTTTCTCTGTAGCAGCAGAACATGGAGGAGATCTTCTTTCGGTGGTCCTTGGGGTGTGGTGGAGGCATGGAGGATGATTCACCTGTTTTCTTCTTGTGTTTAGACTCTTTATCTTTATCCTGCTCATCATCGTCTCTAGGACGCTTAGCCATTTCAGCTGCTGCTTTACATGATGTTTTAAGTTGGTATTCTAGCAATGCATCAAACAGTTTACCTTCGTCAGAAGTAAAAATTGCAGAAGGTTTTGACATTTGAAGTACAAGCTTGGAAACCAAATTTGCATCTGAGAAAGCTGTAGGCTCAGTTGGGTTGATTGTTACTGTTAAAGGCGTTGATCTTATCATTTGCTTAACCAACTGCATGAGATTCGGATAGAGTTGTCTGGTGAACATCTCTCTTGTCACTCTAGGGACGGTGTCGAGAAGAAACATGTGAGTATATTCTCTGGCCGTCTTTACCATTTCCCTTTGCAAATCTCCTTTTAACGGCTGTTGAAGCTGTTCCATTTCATCTGAAGACTCGTTAATCACTTTCTGAAGAAGATTGATTCTGTCGGCAAGTTGATTTAGCTTTTTATTGACTACGTCCTTCTTCCTTACTTGTTTGACAGCTTTAACAATCTTCGTCTTGGCATGTGAAAACCAAGTGTCAGTCGGTTTCTTTACCGATCTGGATGCTGATCTTGTGGTGCCTTTGGATGGTGGTGGAGATGAGCGAGAAGATGAGTCTGACGATGATGATTCATGAGGAGGCTCAGGGTCCTTTGGTGGCTCAGAACTTTGTTCCTTGGAGCCTGCGGGACTATCTAGAAGATAATCATCATAATCAATATCGGCTTCTTTTTTAGATTTAGCTATTTCTTCAGCCTTAATCCTGGCCTCTTCTGCTGCTTTTGCTAGAGCATCTTTTTCTGCTTTTTCTTTAGCTGCAGCCTTAGCATCTTCATCAGGAATTTTCTCAGACTTCTCCTTTTCTAGTTTCTCAAAGTCATAGTTGATAGAATCCTCAAGTTGCTTTTGTTGTTGATCGTAGGAGCTGGTACCAGTTCCCTTATCGGGTTGATTAACTACATCGGAAACTGGTGTAGTTAGTGCACCACCACTTGACCCTCCGGGGCCACGAGTTTTTTCACGGGTGAATTCCTGAGCAACATGTTGAAGTCTGAGATTCTTCAACTTCTTTCTGTAGTCTTTGTCTTCATCCAGTGGAGCTTCTTCTAAGCTCTCTTCTTCTTGCTCAAGCACTGGACTTTTCCCTTTGTCAGCCTTGGGACTTGGAGGTTTTGCAACTGTTAGTGGGTCATCTGTGGGAGTTTCTGAGTAGATAACCTCTTCATCGGTTTTAGTATCCTCCGAATCCTCGTCCATTAGTTTTGGTTCAGGTTTGGGAATAGGGATGGCTTCAGTAAGAGGAACTCTCTTCTTGAGTGTGTGAGTTCTCTTTGGGTACCTTCTCGTACTCTCAGTGCTCACTATACTTCCTGTACTGCCTCTTCTGGTCTTCCTAACAGGCGTGCTAGAAGATTTTTCATCTAAGAAACCTACTTTGCCTGCTTCAACTGCTACCAGATATCGTTTGTACGATTGAAGTCCTTTGATAACATCAGTGAGAAGAATATCTGGCAACACTACACCTTGTTTCTTCGTAGTTGATTCTTTGAATCTCACCACATTGAGTGTGGGTTCAAGTTGCACGGAGTGATGGTTGGGATCGTGAAGTCTTTGGGGAATATCTGGATTGGTTTCAAGAATCCTTCTGATCAACAATTTTGTGTATCTGACATAAGGGATCTTGGAGCAAGGACTTTTCAGGTAAGTCATCATGTCGTCCCAGATCAGAGCTGCAAATTCGATGTGTTTCATGTTGACCATGCCCCAAAATATTTGAAGTTCAATGAGCTTTGGATGCTCATAGCCGCTGTCACGTCCGGAAACGGATTTAGCAATCATAATGTACAGTGTTCTCCATGGTTGAGGAATATTCTTGAGATCTACTGAGGAGTGTTTTGTGATAACCCCAGCAGATTCATCATAGCCGATGTCGACCATGAACTGGAGAACGACCTCTTCCGTAGGAGTAGCAGAGAAATCAGTAGGCTCGATGGTTGGAAGAAGAAGAACAACCCTTATATCTGCAGGAGTGATGGTGACATGTTTGTTATTAAGCGTCACCGACACAACACTTTGACCTCTGACCTTTTGTATCTTGTGCCAGAATTGGTGAACATAGATCTCAGGCACAGTAGCAGAGTTTGTGAGAATGTTCTAGTATGGGTGAGTATTCAGAATATCCACAGCAATCTGACACGAAGACTCCGAGCAAGTGAAGTTGTCAAAATCAACTCTGAGGTTGTTCTTCCCAATCTTCATAGTGTAACCGTTGGGGAAGATGTCTTCAATTGAGAGTACATTTGGTGCATCCACATTTTCCATTTGAACGTCCATATCGTGATCCGAAAGATATTTAGCCAAAAGAACCAACATATCGAAAGACATTACGTTAGTCAAAAGTTGATTTTATTGTCTATTTATTGAATGTGATATGTTAATGATTGTTACGAGTCCAATGTCACTTGTTAGTCCAATAGTCCAAAGACGTCGTGATAAGTTTCGTGAGTAGATTAACTTTGAGTTTTAAAGTCCAAGTTTTCACTTACTTTCACAACTTATTAAAACATTTAAGCTTATTAATGACATTTTGGTTTCGTGACGTTATGATTTGTTTATTTACAAGTTTGTACGCGTAACAATTCACAATTTTGGTTAAAATAAGGCTTAGGCGTAGGATTTGCAAGCTTATGCGTAAACAGTGAACCATACGCGTAGGCATAAGCTTATGCGTAGAATCTTAACTTACGCGTAAGAAATGTTACGCGTAGGAAAAAGATCCCTTAGCATAGGGCTTACGCGTAAGCGTATGATGGAGTTTACGCGTAAGGTTTACTCGTAAGGGTAAACCTTATGCGTAAGGCTCAAGTTTACGCATATCCTTCACAGGATACGCGTAGTCCCCTTTGTAGAACCTTACGCGTAAGATTACTCTTACGTGTAACACTCTAAGCGTAAGATGATCCTTATGCGTAGGAGTTCCATGGTTAACCTTGATTCTGAATATTTTTCGCGTATAACCTGAAACAAATTTCATCGTAACAATCTCATTAACACATTATCCAATCCTTTTCAATTTTCACATGGACACTCAATCATACACAGTTACGCGTAAGATACTCATACGCGTAACACTTAAACTCTAAGCATTCAAGAATTACGGGTATGAAATCTAACCATAGGAAATGCACCATATTGATTCTGGGATAACTAAGAGGCCTAAGGATATGTTATCAACAAGTTTTAACATCAAAACCCTCATGAATCAAGAATACCTAATTCGTATGAACATAAACCCTAATTCTTAGTTTTCACCAAATTAATGTTTCTGGGTATGTTTCAAGCAAGATTTTGGTCAATTAATCATGTCAACAACATAACACAACCATCTTTTTAACCATAGACACTCTCATATGAAAACACCCAAATCACGCGTATGAACCCTAATTTTGAAAATGGTCAATTCGTGTTTCTGGGTGGATTTGTTTGATAGAAATGGTATAAGAGTGATCATATCAACATTTTAACACAACCATTTTAATAGAAAACACCCAAACATGATTATGTGTTCATACGCTTATGCGTAGAACACAAATACATGCCTAGGGACAAATCTAGCCTTTGGATCTTAATGAAATTCAAAACCTATGTTTGTAAACATGTTAAGATCATAAAACCACTTACAAATCAGGAGTTTAAAGCACGAAATTGTAGTTTGATTCTTAGGCGTAGGATGATATTGTTGAAAGTAATAAATGTGTTAAGAATGTTAGGTGAAGAGATTTTATTAAAATGAGTTTAAACTTTTGACAACATTGGTCCCTCCACCTTAACCATTTTCATCCACAGCCCATAAGTTCCACTTTGGTTACGTTATGAAGTATAGTTTTGGAAAGAAACTTGACGACACTCCCCCTCGACTTAAGACATAATGAAATTTTATAAATTTGAGCCCGGGGAGTGTCAGTAAACCAGAAATGTGACCACCATTATCAAAGAAACAACCGGGATGAGGTAACATGCAAGTACAAGGTTTTATGAAACCGAAAAATATTTACATTCTCCCCCTCTACACTTGACCGAGAAAATACTGAATTTTGTAAGAGTAAAGTGTTGACGGAAGTATTGTACTTGCCATGTTAAAAGAAATATACATAGAAGAATATTTTTGTAGTTTTATCAGATTTTATATTTTTGTATTTTGTTTTTGAAAAATATTTATAAAAGAGGTTTTAGTGTTTGATTGGTTTTAAGAAAGTTTTAAAAGTTCATCCAGTTCCTCTGGAGTCAAACACCGCATACCAATCCGGTGGACAAACTCATTAAACCTAGCAGGAGCTAAGGCTTTGGTGAGAAGATCTGCCAGTTGGTATTCAGTACCCACAAAATATAATTCAACAATACCCTTTTCCACATGCTCCTTGATGAAATGATATCGAAGATCAATGTGCTTTGATTTTGAATGTTGAACAGAGTTGCACGAGATCGCAATAGCACTTCGATTGTCGCAGTACATCGGGATTCTGTCAAATACGTAACCATAGTCTTTGAGATGTGTTCGCATCCAAATGACTTGAGCACAGCACGCCGACATGGCTACATATTCTGCTTCTGTAGAGGACAGCGATTTACAATCCTGCTTCTTCGATTGCCATGACACCAGTTTATCACCAAGAAATTGTATAGCACCTGAAGTACTTTTTCGAGAATCTAAGAAACCTGCGTGATCAGCATCTGAAAATGCGATTAGTTCAAAACCAGAATCCTTCGGTTACTAGATCCCCAAGTTAATGGTTTCCTTGATGTATCTGAGGATTCTTTTAGCCTCAGATATACTGAAAATACAATGTCAGGTCTACTGGCTGTTAGATACATGAGAGACCCAATGATACTACGGTATTTGGTCGGGTCAACCAGTTTCCCATGTAAATCAGCATCTAGTTTGTTGGTGTGTGCCATTGGGGTGGCATAGGTATCACAACTTGTCATTCCATGTTTGTTTAAAATTTCAAGGGCATATTTAGACTGACTCAAGAAAATACCACGGGGTGATTGATGAACTTGAATTCCTAGAAAGAATGTAAGTTCACTCATCATGGACATTTCAAAATGTTTTTATGAGTTTTGAAAAATCATTTGAGTATTTTTGATGTGTTGACCCAAAAATGATGTCATCCACATAAATTTGAACGATTAAAATGTGTGCCCAGTGATACTGTATGAAAAGTGTAGGGTTGACCGAACCTTTGACAAAATTATTGGTGATAAGAAAGGATGATAACTTATCATACCACGCTCGAGGGGCTTGTTTGAGACCGTAGAGAGCCTTCTTCAGTTTGTAAACGTGATTTGGGAACTCTGGATCAATGAATCCTTCTGGCTGGCTAACATAGACCGTTTCTTTCAGTTGTCCATTGAGAAAAGCAGTTTTGACATCCATTTGAAAGACCGTGATGTTCATGTGAGCCGCAAATGCCAGAAAAATCCGTACAGCCTCAAGACGAGCAACCGGAGCGAATGATTCTTCAAAGTCAATACCCTCTTCCTGTCTATAACCCTTAGCCACCATACATGACTTATTTCTGATTACGGTTCCTTCAGCATCCAATTTGTTTTTCCAAATCCATTTGAGACCAATGACGAAGACCCCTGTTGGTCTTTCAACCAATTCCCATACTTCAAGACGTTTAAACTGATTGAGTTCTTCTTGCATGGATTCAATCCAGTTGTCTTTGGTCATTGCATCTTTAATGTTTTTATGTTCAGATTGGCAGACAGTGAGTGCATAAATGCAGTGTTCACCATCTGTGTGAAGACGTTTTCTAGTGACGACTGGTTAATTCGGGTTACCAATAATGTTTTCAAGAGGATGGTCTTTCGACCAACGATGTGTAGAAGGTTGATGTTGATATACATTCTGCAGATTGGGAGGATTCAAATGGCTTGTTGATGATTCCGCAACATTTGGTGTGGCAGTTTCATTAGCAAATGGATTGAAGAACGCATTTGGATCATAATATGCAGGTGGGGGTACTTCATTGTTCAGAATATCGTCAGCTGGTTCAGCGTCGTTGGATGCGGTTTGTTCAACTATTGTTGTAGAATCAACTGGTGATGCTTCCTCAACAGTAGTTGTTGTAGCAGATGTATCAGGTATTGGATTTTGATCAGGTTGAGCAGCGGAAACATTTGATACAGCTGGAGCACGTTCATCAATATCATCACTAAACAGAGGAGCAAATAGCTGTTCCATTTGACGTCGAGTTAGTTGTAAACTAGGTTTAGCTGATTATGGGTTTTGAGGAAAGTTTAAGAGGTTTTGACCTGGTTCCAAGCTGTTATGCTCAGAAGCCATTTCTGTAAGCTCATTGAAATTTGCATGAATCGTTTCCATAATATCCCTTGTACGACGATTCCAGATCCGGAAACCCTTAGAGTTTTCAAAATATCCTACAAAGACTCCAATGTCAGCTTTGGCTTTGAGCTTACCAAAGTCATCACGATCATTATTCGGATAACAAAGAGATCCAAATACATGAAAGTATTTGAGATTCGATTTTCGGTTATGGATAAGCTCATAAGGTGTTTTGTTGTGGCGTTTGGTAATCATTGAGCGATTCTGAGTGTAGCATGCGGTTGACCCGACTTCAGCCCACAAGTAATTTGGAAGTTTAGCATTAATTAACATTGTTCTTGCAGCTTCCACTAACGTACGATTTCGTCTTTCAACAACTCTGTTTTGTTTCGGTGTTCACGCAATTGATGTTTGATGCTCAATTCCCACTTTCTCATAAAATGCACGAAGAGTTTGATTCACAAATTCAGCTCCTTTGTCTGTTCTGATTTGTCTGACTGTGTTCCGGAGCTAAACTTGAATTTTCGTGAGAAAGGTGATGATCATCTGTGGAGCTTGATCTTTACTCCGATGAAAATAAACCCAAGTCCATCTTGAGTAGTCATCTACAATTACCAAGATGTAGCGTTTGCCATTTATCGTTTGCACGCGCATCGGGCCACACAAATCCATGTGAAGAAGATGAAGCACATGCTGTGAGTTGTGTTCCACCTTTGAAGGAAAGTGAGCACGAGTGCTTTTCCCTTGTTCACAAGCTGAGCAAAGGTGATCTTTAGAATACCGAAATCTGGGGAGACCTTCAACAAGTTTGTATCGAGCAAGATTGGTTATGGTTTGAAAGTTTAAATGTGAGAGACGACGGTGCCATAGCCAGGATTTTATAGATGTAGCCTTAGAGAGTAGACAGATGGGAGATGAAGCAATCATGTCTTGCATTGAGATTGTGTAGAGACTTGATGTGCGTTGACCATACATAAGATCGTTTCCTTGTAGATCACGAATGAAGCAAGTTTTCTCCCTAAAAGCAACTTCCAAATCTCCATCACAAAATTGACCGACTGAAAAGAGATTGTGACCGAGACCTTCCATATAATAAACCCTGCTAATTTCAATGTTACCATTGATGTAGTCTCTGTAGCCCATAATAGCTGCGAAGTGATCATTCCCGAACCTGGCAGTGCCAATGAACTTTGAAATAAAGTTTGATAACAGTTTGAGATTTCCTGTCATGTGCCGGGAACATCTGCTATCAACAACCCAGAGGATGATCTGTATCACCTGCATTACACACAGACGACACAGATGGAATAGAAGTAGATGTGGAACTTGAAGAGTTAGAGGGTTTCGATGCAGACATAG
Organism: Chrysanthemum makinoi; assembly: GCA_910596185.1. Lineage (NCBI taxonomy): Eukaryota > Viridiplantae > Streptophyta > Magnoliopsida > Asterales > Asteraceae > Chrysanthemum > Chrysanthemum makinoi. Next base: position 124,682,915 of record OU343219.1, read on the forward strand.
ATGAAACACACATGTTCATGATTTTAGGTATCCATGTAAAGCCAAGTGTATTATGTAACCATTTCTGCCATCTCCAACTAGTCTTAGCTTTGGTCTTAGTGAATGCACTAGGTGATAAGGTCTTCCTAGGAGGTGAAGGGGTACTATAGGTACATCAATGATCTTAGCCGGAACTCTAGAAGGTGGTTTACCTAGCACAGACTTAGAAGAATTAGTGGGCCTAGAGGTATTCCGTTTTCTATTATTCCGCCTACGATTCAAGATAGCCTTAGCAACACATTTATCATGACAACCAGAAAACATGCTTTTACGACAACCAACACAAGAGGCTTCAAACAAAACATTAAGAGTACTTAAAGATTCAGCATTCATTACATCACTTTGTTCATTACATTTGTCAGACGCAATATCTAAAGTGGGTGCAACTTGAGTTTTATTCACAGTCCTAGGGTGTTCTTCTACTTTAGCATTCTTTATTGTTCTTTTCTTACGTCGCAACTTCCTATTCTTCCTTGTATTGCTCCTAGGCTGTGAAGTGCGGGCGTTGGGAAAAGAGGCAACTATTCCTATTTCAGTAGAGGGAAACAAATTAGTTTCTTGTGGTTTGTCATTAGATGTTCTAGAGTCAGTTTGAATCTGTGTAGGTGCAGGTACTACAGTGTTACTATCCCTATCTTGCTTAAGTTTCACCAACTCTGCTTGTAGATCATGGATTTTGTGTAACAAATCTAGATTTTCAAAACGAGTGAGACCATTTCGTCGTAAAACATCTTTGGTGTATGCAAGATGATCATCAAGATCTTTTGACGCTTTAGCACGAATCTTTTTGAGTAACTCAAATATGACACTATTTTCCTTTTTAACTTTTGAAATTTCTTGTTCATATTTTGAGATTTGACACTTCAAAGACACATTTTCATCATCCAGTTGCTCAGCTTTTGGATTAAGAGTTTTGGTATGCAACTGGTGGAGTTTGTTTTGCCAAGCGAGTTCACGAGTGTGAAAAAATTTTTGACACCATTGAAGACGACGTTTTGGATTCGAAAGTTCGTTTAACAATCGCTCATTTTCAACTTTTAAAAATGTGATTTGTGACACAGTATTAGTATTCTCAACATTTGCAATGGAATCAACAGAATCAGCAGAGATATAATCAAATGCATATGCAACAGAATGTAATAACACAACATTATTGATATCAGCACAGATAACATCTTCCAAGAGTCGATCAACATCTTTTCTTAACATTTTCTTTTTACGTTTAGTATTTGAAATCGATGTTTCTGTTTGTTCGAAAATTCTTTTCATAAGTCCAAGTTCCTTGTGAAAATCCCTTTCCCAATATATTGCACAATTTTTCAAATTTAGGACATGTGGTAAAATTCTTTTCTGAAAAGTATCTCTTTGGGCTCGCGCTTGAGGCGATTGAAAATGTTCAACTTTTATTTCAGAATTGATTTCAATTTCATGTTCCAAATGTTTGATGTCCGATATGAATTTTTCAAAATATTTTATAACCTTACATTGTTCGGCTAATGGCTTTATTTCACTGAGTGAAGGTAAAGGACCATTAATCTATGCAGAATTGGAAAGGGGACCCTCATTAGAAGACTCAGAATTAGGTGTGATAACCCAAGGTGTGTTAGAAAAATCCTGTTGTGTGACGAAAGTAACGGCTTTTGAATAGTTAATTGGTTTGTTATAAACAACATTTTCCAATATTGACCGACTCTCGTCTTTTGCATCTAATTCCTCTTGACGATTGTATTCAACAACACTCATAATTGAATCATCAATTCTATGTTCTGCAGTGTAAACTTCAGGATTTGGTTTGAATGCTCTATTTGAAAACTTTGGTTTGTAATCATCAAGATTCGGTCCATATCCATTTGGATTTGGTTTAAAAGTAAACTTTTGAATCTGTGTGATTGATTCACCAAGTTTTTAAACAACATTTCGAAACTCCTTGATTTTGTTTTGTAAGTCGACAATTTCTTCAAGATAGTTATCGATTCATTTCGTTGAATGCTTTTTGTACTCAGAGAACTGTTTTTGACAAGTTAACAACTCAGACTTGGCTTTTTGAGTTTCCAAAGTGAGAGCGTTAAGTTGTTGTTTATGATCATATTTCAGTTGTTCTATTTGAGACAATAAAGCATTCTTGGATGCGACTAGATCACGTATCTGTTGTTCTAATGATTTTTCGTTTTGGTAAGATTTAGCGAGAGAAACTTCAAAGCATTTTTCACATTTTTCTTGAGTTTTAAAAACGTTGAGTCGGTTTTTTAAGCATTCAATATCCCTAGTTAACAGTGCATTTTTGTCCTTTAATTGCTTATTGATGTCCTTGCATATTGCCAGGCGAGATTCTTGGTCTTTAAGTAAGGTCATGAGCTCAGACGGAAGTTCAGCTTGTTCTACGTGAGTCTCAACATGATCATTAGTCAGATCCTCAAGTATAACCACAGAGTCAATTTGATTATCAATGGTAACCATAAGGTCATCTTGATCGTCAAATATAACTACTGGATCTATTTGATTATCATTGGAATGAGATGTAGACGGCTCATGTTGAACACTCTGATCCTCGTCGGATACATATATAGGCGGAGATATCATATCAGTAATGAATATGGTTTGATCCGGTACCTAAGACAAGCCGCCAGTGTCATACACTGGGCCTGTGTCACTCATGTGGAGTTCGTGCATGTTTGCCATCAACATAGCTGCTGCATTAGCCTGCAAGTCCTCCATATCATCATCAGAATCTGCATTTGCCATGAAGCTCTGTTCCTTGTTCGTAAGAGTTCCACTAGCTTCATCCTTAAGAGCCAAGAGTAAAGCCTCTTTGTGATAGGCGCTGCCTCTTGTTCTTGGCTTTGGGCTTGCATTAGCCAGATGACCCTTCTCATTACAGTTATAACAACGAAGACCATTAACCCCATTATGAGCATTACCCTGTTCAACTACTTGAGCCCTTTGTTGTTGTGGAGCCCCCATGTTATTCCTTCCCATTTGATTAAACCCTTGACCACCACCCATCTGACGAACATTACCACGATTCTGAACTTCAACATGTCCATTGTTAACAACAGCTTGATTCCTTGTGTTTGATGAGGTACGAATGCGATTGTTGGATTTGTTAGAGTATCGGCCGAAAGCTCTAGCAATCATAACAAACCCTTGTTGCAATGCATCAAAAGCTTCTTGATCCTCATTTGATTCACTGTAGAGTGCTTGATCATTGTTGTTGTTGTATGGAACCAATTGAGTTTCTTGAGGTTGTTGCTGTGATGGATCATATAGGGTAATTGTAGCAGTTGGTTGTGGAGGATTTTTGAAGACAATTTGTAGAGTTGGAAATTGAGGATAACAAGCTTGAGCCCACAAAGCTAATTGTTGATTATCCGAAAGTGAAGGTGAAACAGTTTGTCCACGGATAACCCTTTCTTTGTCAACTTCTTTTTGATGGGGCTTCAAATAGTCGTACAACAATCCGTACGTAGCATGATGAAGATTCTTTGCTTAACGGATGAAAATGACATACTTTTCCCAATCAGGACCAAGACTACTCAGGAATTTAGTGTTGACTGCAATTCTTGGCATAATGATGTTATGTTTTTCCAAGTCATTGATGATGTCTGAGAGTCGATGATGATATGACTCTAATGTCTCTCCTGGTTCAATCATGAAGTGTTCATAAGCCAAGTAGATTTTGGATTCCATGTCTTCTTGATTGAGTTCAGTGCCTTCCATGAGAAGATGAATATGTTCCCACATTGCTTTAGCAGTCTTTTGAGCATCAACACTTCGAAGGATCGGATTGGGTAATCCCAAAAGGATGTATTGAAGTTCATCAGTAGTGAGGTCACTAAGACTTGCAATGTTAGTGACATCAACTCTTGGTGGATTAGCATTTGGATCTCCGGGTACAGTGACAGTAGGCATCTGAAATGGACCTTCCAGGATGACCTTCTTCAAGAACTTTCCATGTGGCTTCTTTAGATCACAAAACCTAAAGAACCGTATCACCCATTGATCGTAGTTTCCGGGAGTGAGCATTGGAGGTCTATCAAGTGATCCAGCCTCATGAATGGATTGTTGGCTACTTAAAGCTTCACACATCTTTGCAAACCAAGACAGTTCCTTCATAGTATTCCTGGATGGATGTTGATTGTTAAAGTTTGTGTAAGGTTGTACTTGAAGACTAGCGGGTGGTTGAATCATTTGTGGTTGAATTCCTCCTTGAGGAATTTGTTGTTGAAATTGTTGTTGTTGTTGTTGTCGTTGTTGATAAAATTGTTGTTGTTGTTGATTGAGTTGTTGTTGTTGTTATTGTTGAGGATACACATGAGGGAAATAGCAAGAGTATGGTGGTTGAGACATCTTGAAACTTGTGTTAAAAAATGGATCTTTGTAGTCGAATGAAATGTTGTTGAAGAAGTATCCTTAGGTGTAGAAAACAGCTTAAGCGTAGAGAAACCTTATGCGTAAAACCAATCCTTACCCGTAAAGAGTGAACTTACGCGTAGTGATAGCTTAAGCGTAAGCTTGAGGGAAAACTTAGCTTATGCGTAAACAAAGGCTTAGAAGTAGAATTCTTAAGCGTAAGTTAGCTTAGGCATAAGACTGTGCTTATGCGTAAGTTTATGCTTAGGCAGAAAGAGATTCTACGCGTAAGAACCTTGCTTAGGCGTAAAACTAGGGTTTTATCCCAAAAATCCTTTACACTTATCCAGTGTAGAAGATATCCAACGTCGAAGTGTTTTCAGGATTATCCAAGCAAGAAAACACTGAGTAAACCAAGAACACTGAAGATCAAACTTTGAAATGCTTACGCGTAACAACTAGGGTTTTGTTATGCGTAGGTTTTGCCAAAACTGAGATTTCTGTCCACAAATGTTTCTAAACCAGATTTTGATGATGAACCGGCTTTAATATCACCAAAATAACGCAAAAGTGTGAAACTTGATGATTCAAGACACGTATTTACCTTACGCGTATAAATGAACACACGAAGAAAACCAAGCTTAAAAACAATGAAATACACGTAAAGTTTGAAACTTTTTGCCAAAAACTTAAACTTTAACACTTAATAACCTAGAAAGTACAAGAATCTTGGATTTGAAAGTGAAAAGAATGAGTTTTTATGCGTTTGAAAGTTTTATACCCGAGACTTACGCTTATAGCTTATAACTTCAAAAACAAAATCGTTTTCACCCAACTATTTGGCGATTGATACCACTGTTAGATTCCCATTTATGTAACACAAGTAACAATATAAGAAATAGAGATGAAGAGTGATCGGTTGAACAAGACATATCAATACGCGTAGGAATGAAATAAAGTTTATGCGTGAATATTGATATGAAATGAACAACTAACTCTCTAATGAGAGTTACAAGATTATTTATAGGAGGGAACTAGGGCAACACACCAAGTTCCCATCCTTTCCTTATTGGGCTTTGCATAGGCCCATGGGCTTTCTACATGAGCCTAGCCTTGATTACTAACATAAAAGCCTTAATTAAGCTAACTATTACATATTAATTACTAACACTTGTAATCTAGTTTAGGAGTGATTCCAACAAGGTGGTAAGAGACCAATTCCCCCAAGTGGTAAAAAGAAAAGGAAAAATCACCCAAAAATAACTAGATTTACAAGTCATCGTTTTTGAAAATATTAAAAGCTCGAACAAGGATCTCGAAGAATCTTCATCCAACCATCCCCGATACCTTCAGATACTAAGTACATTTGCCCGTGATATTTCACTTCAACCTCAAATAAATAATACTTAATTAACGCCGTTGTCACATCTTCTGGTTAAACGCTCAAATCTAGCCTCCTTTGACGTTTTAAGTGAACAATGATAATGGTTTCATCCCGACCATGGTTAAAAGCACATAACCCCGTAAAACATGTAATAACCAAACTGCCATGAAGACAATCCAAACAAACACCCAATTCATGAAGTACACCCTTTTATCCCTTCTTCGAAGCAGAAACCGTAGCACCAGCATCAAATAAGATCCCAAAATAAACTTTCCTTTCTCCAGGATGGTTCCATCATTACGGGATTTCACAATTCTATGGTTTAAACCAAGAAATCATTTCTTTCGCGGGATTTTACAAAACCAAGAATAAACAGTGAGATAGATCCGGAAATGTACACTTCTTTCATCAGGATGGTTTCATCGTCATGGGATTTTACAAGTCTATGATTTAAACCGAGAAATAGATTCTTTCGCGGGATTTTACAAAATCAAGACTAAACCATAAACCTTGTCATCATGAATGTTTTAAGAAAACTTTGGTTTCGGTGAATATCTGTTTTAGAGGAACATGCAGCGGTTCATCAACGGTTCATTCTCCATCCTCAACAATTCTTCTCCCATATGTAGAATACTTCACAAACCATACTAAGTCAAATAGTATACACTACTTTCCCCTGGAGGTTGACCGTAACACATCAAAGTACACGTTTCTCCCCCATGATGGTTTCGAACTTTCGGAAGCATCATAACGTGTACGACTAGTATGTGCTAAAACACATACCATTTCTTTATCAAAAGAGACCTAAAATAACCAGAAAAGAGCCGTTAATGCCTAATATTTGTTGGTTTCTTGAGTTTATGCATGTGCAGGTACGGATATGATAAAACAGACAAAAGAAAGCCAAAACTGAAGAAAACCGGGCATGAGAGAAAGAAGAGTGCAAAAGCCGATGTTGGGGATGCTATTTAATGGGATTTTGATGCTCAAAGTTAATTTACGGAGTTTTGGGACATGTTCGGGAAGTTTTCACCTATTCACCTTCACTTTACCATTTACCCAAAATTACCCCATCCAATTCATAAGTTACACCATTGGTCCCTATAATTATATATATTACATGAATGGTCCTTATTGAATACTACATTTAAAAGTCCAAGTTCAAAAACTTACTACTGCTACATTTACCCAACAAAGCCCAAAATCAAAACCCCAAGCCTAACCCCATGAAACATTACCCCGTACACCATTTCATCAGTCAACCCAAGTCAACGACCCCTTTCCATATGAACCCCCTTGCCATGTGACCCCTCAACCGTGAACCTTCTAAACCCTTTTTAACCTTCAGTCAAAACAAAACCACACACAAGTCAAACTATAATAATAAAATCACCCAACCATCAAACTCACCTTTTTCTTCCCCCAAAATTACCCAGCATGAACCCTAACTATTACCCCACCCAAATTACTGAAATTAAGGGTAAAATGGTACTTCTCCCTGACGTGTCAGAGCCACCCTGGCAATCCGTGTGCCAAGGAATGACACATAAGCATAATGGAAGCCTATGATTGGTGGATACATGTCATGATATTGATCAAACGGCCAAGAGTGATTTGGATGACAAGATGATGAGATCAAGGGTGAAGAAAAGAGTATCCAGAAGCATCCAAGCTCATTTGATCAGCTATATAAAGCCCCTTCATCACAGCTTGAAGATGGTCTAATTTATCATTGCATTTAGAGATATTGTAACCATTTTAATTTCCTGCTTTAAGTTTACTTGTTTTCATTTACATTCAGTGTAATTTGAATTTTGTAATATCACTTTCAATACAAGTTAATTTTGTCATTTAAATTCATTGTTAAAGTTGTTATCATTTAATTCTATTTCAAGTGTTTTGAAAGCTCACTTTATTGTTTAATCAAGCTCATATAAGCTTATTCAAAGCTTATGTGAGCTAAATCTTCCTTTCACTGTTCTTAATTGCAAGTTTTTGAGAAAGTCAACATAAGTCAAAATGGGTCAACAAGATAGGTCAACTGAGTTTTGGGTTGAGTTCTAATTTTAAGATGAGTTTATTGTTCTATTGATAAGTTCAGATCAGTTTCAGTTGAAATTCATTTTAAATTTTAAGTAGAATAGCATTTTCAAGTCTATAAAGGAGTGTTTGGTATTATTGAATTTTTGAGGATTTAAAGGTTTTGGTGAGTTAAAATTGTTTTGTTTAGAATTGATTTCTGATAATAGAACTTAGTTAGTCTAGTTTTCAGGTTGTTACACCTTTTACAAGCATTTTCATGTTTCATCCAAAACTGTCTTAGTGCTAAATATGTTTTTCATCAGTTTTCCTCTAAGCTTTGTAGTCATTTATTTTTATTATAAAAATAATTAAAAAACAGAAATAGTAAGTTTAGTAGCTGGTTTAACTAATCCCAAAAGGAAAAAAATCAAAAAAATAGTTTACTCATTCTGTTTTAGGCTTAAAGTTGGTGGTCTGAGCATGTTCTCCTCTGCACCACAGCTTCCCTTATGTCCAAATTTGAGTTTTCTAAGTAAGCTTTATGTTCCTCTACTTAAGCTTGTTGTTTGATTACTGATTCCATTAGTATTTCATTGTTTAGAATAAATTTAGTATGCCTTAGGAGTGTTTGGATTACCCATTGATCTGTTTGCTGTCACCCTGGCACTAGTCTAATATAGTTTTCTGCTTTGGAGTTATTGTGTTAAATTTTGCTCACTTTGGTGTCACTAGTGTAGACTCATTTAGTTTTTCATTTAGAAGCCTATTAGTTTTTATTAGTTGCTGATCTAGCCTGCATGTTCCAATCTCTTTACTGCATTAGCTCACTCTTAGTATCATTAGGCTTTTGTTTTTTATTTTTAAAATTTTCATATTAAGTCCTTTTAAGCTAGAATTCTGGAAATAAGCTCTCTAGTTGGTGTTATTTAACTAGGTATGTTTAGTTTATTTTTATGATTTTTCTAAGCTAGTGTAATTTGAGCTTAAAATAGCTAGTATAGGGCTGTTTGGATTTGTGATTGTTAGAACCTTTCAAGTGCTTATTTACTTAGATCCTTTGCTTATTTGATCATTCCCTGTTGCATTAGGTCTGTTTTAGATAGTAGAAGCTTAGTTTAGCCTTAGTAAGCTTCTGGTAGCTTTTAGGTGACTTATAGCTTACTTTCATAAGTGCTTATCATATCAGTTTACTGCCATTTTGCTTATTCTGATTTCTTCAGTTGCATTTGTTATTTTTCATAGATTCTCAGTAGTAGTTAGGACTTTTCTGGAATTTTTCATATTTTTCCAAGCTTATCTGATATTTTTCTGCATTTAAATTCATTTTCTAGCCATTTTAAATAGCTTTTTATTCAAATAATTCAGAAAATGGTAAAAAAATGCAATTTCAATTTTATTAGGTTTAGAATATTCAAAAAGTCATAAAAAATATTTTTCCAGATTTTTCTTAGCTTAAATAGTATTTTCTAGCAATTTAATTAGTTTTAAGTAGTTTTAAATTCATAAAAAATTTTAGAAAAAGTCAGAAAAATGTAACTCCAGTTTTTAAACTTCTTTTTAGTTAATTAAGATTTTTTAAAAATAGTTTTGTAATTTTCTTGCATGTTTTCATAATTTTTAGCTTTTTAAATCTAATTTAAATGTTTAAAATTAGTTTTTAATTCAAAATAAATCAAGAAAAAAAAATAGTTTTAAATTTCAAATAAATTTCAAATATCATTTTTAGCTGTATAAAAATAGTAGTTCATTTTTATGGGTTAAAAATAGTATAGTTTGCATTTAATTCACGTTTTTATAAATACGTTATTCGCATTTTTAGTTTAAATTTGCATAATTAGTCGTAATTACTTGATTTCATCATAGATCCAGTAGTTTTATGTGCTTTCCTTTATTATTGTTTGCCTTGTAGTTTAAAAATCATCAAATTCCCATTTTACCCATTCGAATCCCTAAACGCGACGAGAATTGTTAAACTCCATTCATCCCTCGTCTGGAACGATCCGGTGCTCAAACCTAATACGTTTGAGTTACCTAAATACTACACTTTCTATAATTGGTTTCTTTCCGAAGAATCAACGACCATTTGCACTAGAAATTCTCGTCATAAGGAAACATCTTGAAAAATCATAAATGACGTTGAAGATTCTTGAAAGATTTTGCTTAGACTATGAAGTGTCATTGACATTCAGTGGCATCGAATATTCTATGGGAATTTCTGATCACATCTCAACCATTAAACCCTTTGGTAAACATATTATTCACGTATTTTGTCGGCAATAGCAATAACCACTTGGAGAAGTAAACACGATATCCCAAACTTGAACATGACGTAGAATTCCCCAGATTTGTAACTTAAGCTTGTACTAATTCTTGTGGAAAAGAAACGGTGTACCCAATGTACAAAACCTCTTGACGTATCCTCAACTGTGTGAAACACCGAAGTGATAGTTACGTTGTGGATTAAGCGAGAAAGAATCACAAAAGTAACCAAATAGCCAAGCCTTTATCAAACTCTATAAATGCCCAAACAAGTCATCTTCGCGGAAGGGTAGAAAGAAAGAAGACGAAATAAGTAAACGCCCCCGGAACATTTCACTTCAAATCCCAATGAGAAATATCGTACAAACATCCCCGTAGTCAATCTTGTTCAATCATCAATTCAAGCCGTGAAATAATATTCTCCGTGAAAATGTGTAAACCAATCTACCAATCCTCATAACCCATCGAATCTCATCATCGTCTCAAGTCTCATCACCAAAATATCCAAATCTCATATTATCCCATATTATCGAATCAAGCCCATGTCAAGTCAAACCCGATCCAACTTCCGGTCAAAGATGAACAATCAATGACCAAAGAATGTGAGCGAGATTATGACCAAGTAGATCACAAAGAGTAAACGAGATAAAAAGATGGTCATGACAATCCGAATATCATATCTCAACACTCGGCCCAATACTACACTCAATTAACTTATTATTATTAATACCTTACAAGACATCAATTAAATCACACGGCTCACTCAAGTAACGTTCCCCTGATCCAATTTCAGATCCATTCAAGCCCACGTATGAGTCCAACGTACATCTAATTACATCATTTATGCATTCGGCCCATGAAATATCAACCCTAAGATTCGGGGTATAAAGCATCACATATCCTACACACACATCAACCCTAAAAATACTCATTGTTGGGAATTATACGTTTGAGTTGATAAGACAAAAAGAATGAAACAAGAGGGACTTAATACGACAAGAAGGAAACCTACAAAAAGATGGAAGGACTTGCTTGCAAAAGAAGTTTTATTTATTAGTCCTTTGTAGGATTTTGTAAACCCTAATCCTCTAGTATATAAAGAGGACATAGGTGTAGGTTTTAAATACAAGTCTTCCATAATGTAGTCGACTAAAGGTGTGTGTGTGTCCTAGGCGTATAGTCTTGTAAACGCCTAGGTTATTAGTTTAGTTATCTAGACGTGTTCCTATAAACGTCTAATATTAGTTAGTGTTAGTGATTGAAAACCTTGTGTCAATAACAATTATGTTTTGATTTATCCGCTGCGTATTGTCATTGTTATTGTTAAACCTTAAGGCTCAAAACGATCTAAAAGAGTTCTATCAAACTCCTCAATTGGTATCAGAGCTTGGGGAGCTCGTTACCTAGGGATTCACAAGGTTTCTTGGCAAAAAAGAATGAAGAAAATCGATTTTTTGCAAAATTCGCAACTTTTCTGCAGCACAGTTTTCAAGAGGGTATAACTTTTTAATGAACCGTTGGATCGGGCTAAAATTCGAACGGGAGATTCTTGGTATATCTATATTTAATCTCGCCGAAGGGATTGTTGATCTGAGCTCTCAATCAAAAGTTATAAGGTGTCGAAGTCTGCTACAGAAACTGAAATTTTTTTCGTAAGATTACTACAGCACTGTTTTGAAACGATCATAACTTTTTCGTTAACCGTTGGATCGTAATGAAATTTTAGGTGGACGTTCTCTATATGATAATCTAACTTTCCACTAGAGGGATTGTCGATTTGAGCTTTTATGTGAAAGATATATGCTGTCGAAGTTGGCTGCAAAGAGAGTTTTCAAAGTACTGCTGTGTGTTTCAAAGTACTGTTAGGATTTATTCAAAGTACTGCTCTTTGATCAAAGTACTGTTGTTTATGTTCAAAGTACTGCTCTTTTGGTCAAAGTACTGCTGATTTCACAAAGTACTGTTCGAGGTTTCAAAGTACTGCCCGTATAGGTTGAAAGTACTGCTCGTTGTTTTAAAGTGCTGCTAGTTTTGATCGATATCGGATAGAACGAATTGTTTTTGGTTCTAGTATGGTTCTGAATTTGAGGGGAAGTTCAGATGGTTTGAAGGATATCGAATGACACACACAAGATTGGTTCACACACACAAGAAAATTTGATTTTTGTTCTTAAAAGATTTTAAAAAGCTCGAAGTCGATTTTATTGAAGAATTGATTACGAAGAGGATTATTTATCACTTATTTGAAGGTGAAGTGGAATTACTTGGATATGTGTTTTATCATACCTTTTAGCAGGAGGTAACTTGTTCGTGCTTCAATGATTATGACAAGAAATTGACATAACACCAAAAGGAGTGCGTATTGTGCTCATGCGTGATTATCGTCAAGAGATTGAGGTCTCCTATAAATATGATCGTTCAATGTTCATCGTGCAAGATATAAGATACAAGTTGGAGTTATTGTTACTTCTTCATCAAGGTCGTTTTATTTGGTTTTCTTCACAAGGGCTTATTACAATTTTGTTTTGTTTTGAGCTTACAGATTTGTAAGAATTTTTGATGTTCATGCAACAATCAGGGAAGTGTTTGATTTTTAATACTGTTGATCATTATTACTACGTCTAGTTGGAGTTTATATGTTTTGGATATCATTTTCTAGTAAAGCATTTGGTGTCTCATGGAGGGCAATTCGAAATATTGGACGGCTTAAATGGAAGTATGATATTGGTTCGCATGTGGGCAAGATCATTATTTGCATACTTTCCAATGGATAATAAACCAAAAAGGCGGAAGAGATGTTTTGCGGGCATGGATAAAGGAATTACGGGGAAGAAAAGGAAGACATACTTGTTTCATTCATGGTGAGATCCCTGATCTCAATTTCTCTACTTCGTCTAGGGAAAGTTCGTTCAAGAATGTTTGTATTATCAACTAGGGGAAGATTGTTGGAATTATACTTCTTGAGTTGATAAGACAAAAAAGAATGAAACAAGGAGGGAATTAATACGGACAAGGAAGGAAACCTACAAAAAGAGGGAAGGAACTGCTTGGAAAAATAAGGTTTAATTTTATAGTACTCTTGTCGGATTTTTGTAAACCGCTAATCCTCTAGTATAAAAGAGGGACATATGAGTAGTTTAAATACAAGTCTTAATAATGTAGTCGACTAAAGGTGGTGATGTGTCCTATGGTATTGTCACACCCCCAAATTACTGTTTTGCAGCGGAATGGAATTCGGGGATAGATGTATAGCATCACAATCGCAGTTATATTGAACACCTAAAGTGTCGTTTGAAAAGAACATCGCTTGATTTAATAAAACAATCAGAGTTTACAAAGTATAGGTCCCAAAAGTTTATAAAGTTTTCGGAAATATAAATATATTACAAGTCCAAACGATGGTTTGGAAAGAAAGTGCCATAATGTACAATGATGTAAGTCGACGCCGCGACTCAAAAGGGGTTCCTTAACCATGCCATGATGAGTATGCCTTAGTTACCTGAAAATACATTGCTAAAACGGTCAACAATAATGTTGGTGAGAAATCATAGGTTTGGTAAATGTTTTATACGACTACGCAAGTATATATTGTATGACAATCATGTCATATAAAAATGTTACTGGTATGACAATCATGTCACATAAAAATGTTACAATTGCTTAAGGCATGATACGAAAGCTCTGACTGATGTATGCCCCAACAGAGTGTCTTGCCAAACAACTCTAATAATGTTTATGAATGAAATGCATCCGTATGACTAGTTGGGATTCACCAACCCGGATGGAGGTGTCACCCTCGATAGATCTATCCACTCACACACGCTTCTAGATAATTAACGCTTCATGCATTGAAGTGGGGACTTTTAATGGCAACGGGTAACTCAAGCAATGTAAATGAATTTAACATACTTGGTATCGTAATAAAAATGTTGTGCAATGTATTCTCCCCCGTAGGTTTGAAATAAGTAAAACTTGAATAAATCGGGGCTATGAAAACTCACTTGATAAACTGGTATGATGACAAGAGTGAGTACACCGAGGTATAATGTGAAACTTTAACTGGACCTATTACGAATGATATGATATGTAATGAGTTATGATGTAATGTTATGCATGCATTTAGTATGTTATTTATACCATTTGTGAGTTTTGAAAATAATACATATCGTCGAAAAATACTCTTTTGACGTCTTGACCATTCTTAAATTACTTTACAAGTATTTACGTCAAAATGTCATCCTACAATAGTTTCTTAATGATTTATTGTGAAATTTTAACTTTTCGTCGTAAAATAATGTCGTTGGAAATTTCATGAAAGTGACAAAATGGTCTCGAAAACTAGTCGTAAAATGGTGTACATCGAACGTTAGGAAACGAACTCAACGGTTTTGGAAAGCTTGTATCAAAATCTAGAAGTTTTAGTACATGAGTTTTTACGTAGAGGTCTCACATAAAGATAATAGAGGTTAAATATAGTGATTTTGTCCAAATGTGGTTTAAAAAATGAGTTTCGCAAAGTTAAGCAACCGTAAATAATTTATTACAACTTCGCTATACAAACGGTTGGTCGTTTGGAAAAATATGCTTGGTGATCTCGATTTTATTAGAAGACATCTCGTTACAAAAAGTTCTACGCCATCGTTAAAAATAGCCTTCAATATGGTCGTTTTGTTTACCGTAACACTTGTCAACTAAAATAATATAGTTTTTCGTAAATAATAAAGTTACGGCAATTTTATGAAAACGTGCATATTTTAGTCGTTTCAAAAACGTTTTTCTACGATATACGTCCTTAGCTTGTATCAAAGTTACTAATATATTTTTTTGATAAGTCGAAATAATTTATAAAGCTTAGGACTCGTTTTTGACTCGTACAAAATAAAAATAGGTTGCTGAAATTACAGAAAATATATATTTCGTCGTCAAACTTGAAAAATTCATAACTTCTTCGTTATAACTCCGTTTTAATCCGTTCAAGCGCCCACGGATTCGTTTTAAAGTATATTTTCTAATTATCTAGGCCAAAAACTCATGTCTACTGTCGGATTTTCCAGAAAAACAAAATAAGATCAGATCACTTTATATACTTGTCGAAAATAGTTTTTCTCGTACTAAACCTATTCCAATCCCTTCAAATCAACTCCAAAACTATTCTAATCCTACCATACACCTTCTTAGGGTGTCATGGGTTCCTAAACATCATCAAGACCAATATATACCAAGGGAATAATTATAGGATGACTTTATATGTATAAAACTCTAAAAATCAAAGAATAAATGGTATAAACAACAATAAGTCATGCATGTTTGCTCCAAATATGAAGAAATACTTATGAAATGATAAGGAAAAATGAAAAATGTAAATGATATGCTTACAAGTAAACTTGATGAGGTGATTAGAACAAAGGTTTAACCTAAACACCCTAGGTTTTTATTTCAAAACCTTAATAAGAGTGTAATCTAGATTGTTTAAAGCTTGATCTTGAAATTTTTGATGATTTCTTCTCCAATCTATGTCTTGGCCGGTTTTGAAAGAAAAGGAGGAAGAGAGAAAAAGCAATTTACTAGACTTGTGAATATGTTGAATGAATGAGTGAATGAAAGGATTTTGGAGTATAAATCTAAACAATCAAGAAAGTTACCAACTCATTTAATGCCTCCCCCCCCACTAGGCCGGTTTTGAGGGATATTGTTTCCCAAATATCTATTTTTTTTTTATAAAATGCATCATGTATAAAATGTGTAAGAAAAATGTAGTTAAGTATAAGTTTGTTGTAACTTGTGTATACATTTGTGCAATAGGATAGTTTTAGCTAATAAATTTTAATTGGTCAAAGTAAAATATATTGAGTCATAAAAATTGTAAAAATACATTTCTTGTACAATTTGAGTGATATAAAAATTATCGTGTAGTTTTTAAGAAAAACGTCGTAATAATATAACTATAACGATTTATACAAAAATAAATTTAAAACACTAGGTAAACTCAAAATATAGTTTTTATCAACTAAATGTAAGTATAAAAATATCTCGGGATCATTTTTGGAAGTAACGGATTAAATTTTTTTAAAATAATAACTCACGCGATAACGTTTATTTAATATAAAATTCACGCGATTAATGTGAAATGCAATGTCATGAATGAACTAATATGATGCAAATGATGCTAATGAAATGTAGACTAAACTTAGTCCATATGAAATGCTCGTGATGATATGATCATGAATTCGCCGCTAAACCATAAAGGTTACGCGAATTTGGAACACGTAAACCTAGTTTACGATAAATGTTGAAATAGTGAAGCATGAATTGTTTTAAGAAATGACCTGAAATTACGAGTTGTCACATTCGCCATCAAAAAGAATTCATCCCTGAATTCAGTTGTTGTTGGTCTCTCCGGTTTAAGGTTTGATGTGGCAAACTTTCCCATTCTCGAGCAAAACCCTCAAAAGACTTCTTAGGTAACCGATTTTAACTTAATCTCACAACTCATCAAACAAGAACTGTCATGAGATTAGGCTAAATCGGTTTGAGTAACGGATCTTTTGAAAATTTGGCTCGGTCATAGAATTGCTTACACATATAAGCCTACTACTCCCTTCATTGCATGATTCTTTCTGAATTAGACATAGGTGATCAGGCTATGTATAATTTAGGAGTAACTATGCAATGCTTGGACTAATCGACTCATATGATGTTTGGTATTAAGTCATAAACCCGCATGTACAATGAGTATGCACTTATGATGAAATGATGAGATGCTATGATGATGTAGTTATAGTCTAGGGTCAATGATGCAACCTAGTTCTCTATAACCGAGCTCGATGCCAATCTGTCACACCTCCAAATTACCTGTTTTGCAGCGGAATGGAATTCCTGGGGATAGACTGTCATAGCATCACAATCGCAGTTATATTGAACGACCTAAAGTGTCGTTTGAAAAGAACATCGTTGATTTAATAAAAAATCAATAGAGTTTACAAAGTATAGGGCCCAAAAGTTTATAAAGTTTGCGGAAATATAAATATATTACAAGTCCAAACGATGGTTTTTGAAAGAAAGTGCCATAATGTACAATGATGTAAGTCGACGCCGCGACTCAAAAGGGGTTCCTTAACCATGCCATGATGAGTATGCCTTAGTTACCTAAAAATACATTGCTAAAACGGTCAACAATAATATTGGTGAGAAATCATAGGTTTGGTAAATGTTTTATACGACTACGCAAGTATATATCTGGTATGACAATCATGTCATAATAAAATGTTATGGTATGACAATCATGTCACATAAAAATGTTACAATTGCTTAAGCATGATACGAAGCTCAATCGATGTATGCCCCAAACAGAGTGTCTTGCCAAACAACTCTAATAATGTTTATGAATGAAATGCATCCGTATGACTAGTTGGGATTCACCAACCCGAATGGAGGTGTCACCCTCGATAGATCTATCCACTCACACACGCTTCTAGATAATTAACGGCTCATGCATTGAAGTGGGGACTTTTAATTGGCAACGTGTAACTCAAGCAATGTAAATGAATTTAACATACTTGGTATCGTAATAAAAATGTTGTGCAATGTATTCTCCCCCGTAGGTTTGAAATAAGTAAAACTTGAATAAATCGGGGCTATGAAAACTACACTGATAACAATGGTATGATGACAAGAGTGAGTACACTGAGGTATAATGTGAAACTTTAATCTGGACCTATTACGAATGATATGATATGTAATGAGTTATGATGTAATGTTATGCATGCATTTAGTATGTTATTTATACCATTTGTGAGTTTTGAAAATAATACATATCGTCGAAAAATACTCTTTTGACGTCTTGACCATTCTTAAATTACTTTACAAGTATTTACGTCAAAATTTCATCCTACAATAGTTTCTTAATGATTTATTGTGAAATTTTAACTTTTCGTCGTAAAATAATGTCGTTGGAAATTTCATGAAAGTGACAAAAATGGTCTCGAAAAACTAGTCGTAAAATGGTGTACGTTTAACGTTAGGAAACGAACTCAACGGTTTTGGAAAGCTTGTATCAAAATCTAGAAGTTTTAGTACATGAGTTTTCGTCATAGAGGTCTCGAACATAAAGATAATAGAGGTTACAAAGTTAAAGATAGTGATTTTGTCCAAATGTGGGTTAAAAAAATGAGTTTCGGGCAAAGTTTAAGCAAACGTAAATAATTATTACAACTCCGCATACAAACGGGTTGGCGTTTTGAAAATATGCTAGGTGATCTCGATTTTATTAGAAGACATCTCGTTACAAAAAGTTCTACGTCATCGTTAAAAATAGCCTTCAATATGGTCGTTGGTTTACCGTAACACTTGTCAACTACAATAATATAGTTTTTAGTAAATAATAAAGTTACGGCAATTTTATGAAAACGTGTATCTTTAGTCGTTTCAAATCCGTTTCACGTATATCGTCCTTAGTTCGTATCAAAAGTATACTAATATTTTTGATAAGTCGAAATAATTTTATAAAGCTTAGGGGACTCGTTTTGACTAGTACAAAAATAAATAATGGTGCTGAAACAGAAAATATATATTTAGTGTCAAACTGAAAAATTCATAACTTCTTAGTTATAACTCC
>OU343219.1:124701682-124818379 GCA_910596185.1 Chrysanthemum makinoi
TGAGTACCACAACCCGTGTAATATACCCAAGATGTACTAGGAAAAGAATAGAGATTATCAGATCATACCTTCATCTATGGCAACTCAACAAGACATTCATGCAGCCGGTGCCGAAAACCGACCTCCTATGTTGGCAAAAGGTGGTTATCTTCAATGGACAAGTCGTATGCTTCGTTACATCAAGACCAAACCTAATGGAAAACTCATGATTAAATCCATTCAGGATGGACCCTTCAAGCCTCGACAAGTTCATGTACCTGGAAATGCTGATGCAACACCTCCCATCCCACCATCCTCTCATCTTCAAACTGAATCAGAATACACTGAAGAGGATCAGAAACAAGTCGATGCAGATGACATGGCAATTCATATTGTCCAACTGGGTTTACCAATAGACATTTTTGCTGCTGTAGACAGTTGTGAAACTGCTTTCGATATGTGGGAACGTGTTAGACGACTATGTTATGGAACTGAAATTGGTAAACAAGACATTGAGAACCAGCTGCTAACTGAATGGGAGAAGTTTACATCTACACCAGGAGAATCCATTGAATCCTACTATGGAAGGTTTTGCACTTTGATGAATGAGCTTATCGGAAACAAGTTGGCACCCAGAACAATCGTTCAAAACATCAAGTTACTGAATAATCTTCCAGAAGAATGGGGACGATATGTCACTATTGTCAACCAAACAAAAGACCTTCATCAGGTGAACTTTGATCAACTCAACGATTTTCTGAAACAAAACCAAAATGAAGTGAATGAAGTCAGGAAAGAAAGATTGGCAAAGAATCATGATCCATTGGCACTTATTGCAAAGACTCAAACTTCAGTGAATACACAACAACAAGCTTCATCATCTTCCAACAACAACAACTTGCAGCAATACATTCCACAACCACAACAACAATTCTATCCAGATCAACAATACCAGGAACAAGGAATCACGATCCTGAAGGCCTGACCCAGAAGCGACCTTGCAAAGATATTTTCTTTATTGGATAAAGCATTTAATGTTGCATCGGTAATCAGGCGGTTCCGTATCAGGGGTAATCAGGTTCAGGCATGTTGGAAATCAGATAGGACAGAATGTTGGGAATAGAGCAGTGGGTAATCAGAATGGCAATGTTGCAGCTCCAGTCGTTGGGATTTATGGAAATATGAATCAGGGTAATCAGATTAAGTGTTATAACTGTCAAGGAGTGGGTGATTCGCTCCAGAACAGTCAAGCTTTATCACACAAGCCCGCCACTTGTGAATGGCGGACCGTAACCAGCTTAAAACTGCTCAAGCACGAAATCAATGAAGATCTGGGGAGTATAGTGTTTCCCCGGGTCGTTATGTCCCAGCGAGCTGTGCAATGGATCACCAAACGTATAGTGATCGAGAGATTTGAACGGGAAAGAGATTTGTGATTTATTATAACTAAGGAAAAAGACATAAACTACAAGGGCTAAAATGCAAGAAAGTTAAAAAGATAAAATCTATTAAATAAACGCTATCACTATATTTAAAATGATGAACGTTTAAAACTTAAAACTAAAAACTTACGTTTAAATTAAAATTACGTAAACGTATAAAATAAAAAGTGAAACTTACACAATATTAACCCTAAAAATATGAAAATGATATTTTTACAAACCTAATGATAAAAGAAAATATTTAGAAAAAGAAAATTATTTTTATAACTATTTAATTAATTATTATTAATTAAAAACTATTTTTAACTATTAAATAATTACCTAAAATACAAGAAAATAGGAAATAAGGCTAGAAAAATAAAATTATGAAATGGAAAAGTCTAAAATATCAAAAAAAGAATTTTCAAAACTATTTTTGTATTTTTCTGATTATTTTTCTATTTTCTAGGAATTAAATACTATTAAAAACTAATTAAATTATTTAAAAATACAAATTTAACTAAGAAAAATCTAGAAAAATATTTTTTTCTCTTTTTATATTTATCTAAACTTAAGAAAAATGAAAAATTATTTTTTTGAAGCCTTTCTTAATTTTTTATATTAAAAGCTATTTAAAAATGCTTAAAAACTAATTTAAATAAAGAAAAATAGCTAAACAACTTGGAAAAATCTAAAAATTTCAGGAAAACTCTAAAATAATATAAGGAAGCTAGGAAAATTGGAAATACAAGTGCTTGTTTGGAAGAATAAGCAACTGATGTGCCAAGTGCTTATAAATAAGCACTTGGATAAGCCAAAACCACACCAAAGGGTACCAAACTGATACAGAGGCAACAAGATGCTAAAATAACTCTAAAGCAACAAGTATCAACAAGCTATAACCTCTGGAATAGCAAATTGAACAGATTTGATATATGAGCTCATAAGCTAAAAAGCAGATTCTGGGGCCAACTTGCAGCTTATAAATAAGCTACTGAAATAGCCAAAATCCTAAAAACAGATATCACAACCTCAAGAGGACCTAGCAAAGGGCTTGTGAACCAAATATCAGCTACTCACAAGCTCTTATGAGCTTATGAAGAGATCTGCAAGATCTCTTCACAACCTGTTATGCAGTGCACAGGGCAAAAGGGGGCTAATTGGACAGCTTATTTGGACCATGTAAGAACTTGAAAAAATTCAACAAAATTCAATTTAACAAACTAGACCAACAGAACTTATCAAGCCCAAATTTTCACTTTAATTGGACCTAAAATGAACCCATGAAAAATCTATGTAGTTGGTGAAAAACTGCCTTTTCAGAATTTTGACTTTTGATAAGAACATGGAAGGTTGACTTGTATGAAGTTTGATCATGATTCATGAACTGAAAATGGACTTAATAGATGAAATAAGCCTAATGCTAGCTAGCTCTAAGGTTTCTAAGCACAAAATAAGCTTTAAGCTTTTGGAACTATTAACAGATAAGCAGTTAAGATTCTTAAGGATGAATTTTGACTTTTAAGGTTCAAGTGCACACATAACCAACTCAAATGAGTTCAACTACCTATATTAAGATTGCTAATGCAATTTTCAAGTGCAAACTCAGGACCAATGACAGCTTGATAGACTGATCCAAACACACCTTTTGAAACAAATTTGCAATGAAACTGAAGCCAACTGATGAACAAGCTAGTGAAATAGATCAAATGGAGTTTAACTACTCTACATACCATCAAATAAACAAGACTAAACCAGATGTAAGCACAGATACATGTACAGAACCAATTATGCAAAAATGGATTGAAAAGGACAAGTGACATTCAAACTCACATGGGTCCAGCTTGGATTGCAGGCTAAAACCAGAATTATAACCACACTAATTGCTACAATTCCAACCCAAGTAAACCTCTGCATCATCCCAATATCCATCACCACTGCCAAATTCACCCATGTTGACTTTTGTTGCCTATAATTGAGAATTGTTTGAAACTGATTCCAAGGCTAATCAAAAACTATACCAAGCTTAAAGAAACTTGTTTAAGTGAGAAAAGAAGCTATAGGAAGCTCAAATATGGGAGCATGAATTTGAAAATTCCAACAGTAAGCACAGTAATGAGAATTTTAACCAAACTTGAATTTAATCCTTAAAACAGATCACAGTGGTACATTAACTTGAGTTTGGATCATAGGAATACAAAATTACAGATTTTAAACTAGATTAAGACATTGAATAAAAAAAACGACATTAAAGGAAAAAAAATGAAAACTAGCTAACTTTCTTCTCTTATCCTCTAGCCTCCTTTTTATACTCAACTGCTTCTCTTTCTCTCTCTAAGCTAATCCCAGATGTGTTTTTGGCCATTGGATCACTGGGAGTCATCTTGGCCCTCCATTTCATTTTGGCGGGAAAAATGAATTTTGACAGTTGGATTGGTTGAGTGTAAGGGGAGGGTGTAATTTATTGTCCCTTGGATTCTTGTGTTTGGAGTGATAAGGTTGGGTGGAGAAATGAGCTGGAGGAGAGGCCATTGTGTGTTGCAGTGTGTTTGCAGAGAAGAAGGTGAAAAAGGAGATGGCTTGGCGCGTGTGTGGGTGTTTTGACCGAGATTTGACCACAGGCTATTAATCAAGGGGGGGTCCAAAAGGTTATTTGACAGGGGTCCAATTGGTGTCAAGGGTCAAAATGGTGTGTAAAGAGTTAATAATAACAAGGACCATTTATGTAATTCCTGAAAATGTAAGGACCAAACTGCCATTATCTCAAAGTTACTTCAAGGGACCATTAATGACAAGTTTCAAAAGTACAGGGACCAAAATTGCCATTTTGCAATTTTCCAGGGGCCATTTCTGCCAATTCTTAAACTTGAAGGACCAATTTGTAATTTTCTCAAAACTTTTTTTATATTTTTCACCAAAGGACTAAATTTGACAAATTATGATTTAAAAGGACCTTTGGTGATTTTACTTTTGAAATTTTGACTCAGGGACTAGTTTTGACAATTTTAGAAACTTGGGGGACTGAAACTGCCAATTTTGCAAATTTGCTACGTTTTTCATCTGATTTTGATATTTTTGAATTTAAAACACATAAAACACTGATTTGTGATATTTTGATCATTTTGATGTGTTTCAGAGTGTTTTCAGATGATTTTGCAGTTTATATTGTTCAAAAATGATGAGTATTTAGACACTCATCAATCCCCACACTAAGATATTGCTAGTCCCTAGCAATGATTTGAAAAACATAATGGATTTCATCTCTTTACCAAAAGCCATTACTTCTGGAGTAGCCAAATGTTTTAGTTCAAGTAAGAACCATGGTACACTGATAACCATGTGATTTTGAGCAAATCACCAGCTTTCAACGGATTTGATTTTGTCTTTACCAGAAGCCGTACCCTTCTGGACTAGCCAACTCTTAGATAAATTATCAGAATTATTTTTGGTGAGCTGATTACCAATTATGGATTTTCCACTGCCTTTACCACAAGCCATAAACTTGCGGGCTAGCCAACTCTTCACTTTTTAGGATATGGTGAGTTGAATACCATACAATTTTGGGCAAATTGCAAGCCATATAAACGGATTTGATAAATCTTTACCAAGAGCCGTTTGCTCCTGGATTAGCCAATCCTTTAGTTTTACAGACATGGCGGACTGATAACCAATTGAGTAAGTGTAGAACACTTACTCCAAAAAAAAATTTGGCCAAAAACGGGGGAATTAGGCGGTATAATTACATGATAAAATTCGTGAGAATCCCCCCCACACTAGAAATGAATATTGCCCTCAATATTCAAAGTACCGGCGGTTATGCCGAAACAAAGAACGTGAAAGGGAAATACTACGGCCATTATTTAGAAAGATGATTTTTTTTTGAAACACTTATATACAAAACATGTGGGGCAACCCCCCCACACTAGGGTGGTAGAAAATAGAAAGAAGTCAGAAATATGGGTGAAAACCCATATGGCGTGCTACTGTTTTTGATTACCGAGTCGCTAGCTTGACTCGACCCCGAATTAATTTGTTCATGGGGAAGTAAGTGGAATAGACAATCTCCATCGGACTTTCATTCAAGATGTTTGGACAAACATTTGAAGCACGTGAAAGTTCCACACCGATGAGATATATACAGACAGACCCGGCTCACAAATGATAAATGAAAATGCCGGGGTCAAAGATAGTGTCTTCATTCCCGAAGGAGTGAAGAAGAGAAGAAGTCACATCATATGTGAGGAATGGGAGAAAGATGTTGATAACAATCAAGATCCATTCTTCATCCTCAAATGTTGACATATCGGGAGGAAGGGTGAAGGTAGTATCATCAATAAGCAAACTCTTATGATAGAGTATACCTTCCTCCGAGCCAATATCATCCTCAAGATCAAAATAGAAATGATCATATTCCGGAGGAGATATGTCATGAGAGAGTTCACCGGAGAACTCTTCATGAAGAGAATCATTGGAAAAAGCCTCAAGTTCAGGAGATGTTTGGGCTTGTCAATGTAGAGTCACTATCCGCAACGGGGATAGGAGATGAAGCTGGTTTAGCACAAAATGATTCGATCTTAGAAACAAGGAGATTTATATTGAACAATTGTTCACGAAGTACCTCATCCTTAATTTCAAGATCATCAGAATCTCTCACATCTTCTAAGCTAACTAGCTCAGAAGGTAGCTCCTCGACATAATCGATGTCTCCATAGGATAAAGAATCGTCAAACGAAATACAATCGTTGTCGAATGGAGAACATCTCGACATGATCATATGGAATGTCAAGAGGAGGAGAAGAATCAACATTAAGAGGCTCATCACACATATTACCGGAGATAACCTCGGACTCACTTGGGATTGGGACAAGGCTCTCAACACTAGACGATTCCATTTCTGGAATAGTGCTAAGAGGCTCGTCCCCCATTATGAGAGAGTCTTTGGAAGCAATTATAGGTAAGATAGGTGTGATAGCAATAGACTGAGGGAGTTGAGAAATAAGATCGTTCAATTGAGTAACACTCTCCCGTAAATCATAGTATTCCTTCATTTGAATACTATCCTCATCATCATCGTCATCATATCGAATTCTTATATTCATCTGCTGAAGCTTACACACCATTCTTTTCATTTGCAGTTTCTTTCGAATGCGTATTTCTTGAGACTTTGAGGAAGATTACACTCCTCGTAATCATTGAAATGACGCGTGAAGGCTGGAAGTCGATGGTGATGGAATCTTGTGGGGTTGGAAATTGTCAAAACCGAGAGAATTGGAATTTTGAAAATTTTGATTCATCGGTTGACAGTCAAAAGTCTCATGAGGACCCCCGCAATTCTCACAACAGAGATAATTGGGAAAATAACTTTCACCAAAGTTCGATTGTAACACGGTTTCGGCTCATAGACAAGCGGGACCTGTGGTGGACAATCAAAACCGGAATGAGAATCATTCCCACAATACTCGTATGAGTAGGATTCGTATTGGGGCTGTGGAGGTAGGTAGGAAAAATCGGATGTTTCATTTGAAATGGGATCGGGATTACCGACAAATTTGTCTCCGAAACTCACATTGGTACATCGACGACAATTTCCACCGTTAAATGGACCTCCACACCAGGAACATGTCAAATACCATGACATAGAGAATTAAACAGATAAGAGGGATAAGAGATGAAGAATTAAACGGTTTTGAGGTTAAAGAAGAGTAGAATCAAACGGTACGAGGGGTAAGAGAAATAGAATCATACGGATAAGAGGAATGAGAAGAGTATTTTTGTATTTTTGGATAAGAAAATATAAACATATACAGATGGATGGTATGAACAAAGAGTGAATATCCAAATCACTAATCTGCTAAACGTAGGATAATCAGCACAGACTCCCCGGCGCCAGAAATTTGATTCGCTCCAGAACAGTCAAGCTTTATCACACAAGCCCGCCACTTGTGAATGGCGGACCGTAACCAGCTTAAAACTGCTCAAGCACGAAATCAATGAAGATCTGGGGAGTATAGTGTTTCCCCGGGTCGTTATGTCCCAGCGTGCAATGGATCACCAAACGAATAGTGATCGAGAGATTTGAACGGGAAAGAGATTTGTGATTTATTATAACTAAGGAAAAAGACATAAACTACAAGGGCTAAAATGCAAGAAAGTTAAAAAGATAAAATCTATTAAATAAACGCTATCACTATATTTAAAATGATGAACGTTTAAAACTTAAAACTAAAACTTACGTTTAAAATAAAATTACGTAAACGTATAAAATAAAAAGTGAAACTTACACAATATTAACCCTAAAAATATGAAAATGATATTTTTACAAACCTAATGATAAAAGAAAATATTTAGAAAAAGAAAATTATTTTTATAACTATTTAATTAATTATTATTAATTAAAAACTATTTTTAACTATTAAATAATTACCTAAAATACAAGAAAATAGGAAATAAGGCTAGAAAAATAAAATTATGAAATGGAAAAGTCTAAAATATCAAAAAAAAGAATTTTCAAAACTATTTTTGTATTTTTCTGATTATTTTTCTATTTTCTAGGAATTAAATACTATTAAAAACTAATTAAATTATTTAAAAATACAAATTTAACTAAGAAAAATCTAGAAAAATATTTTTTTCTCTTTTTATATTTATCTAAACTTAAGAAAAATGAAAAATTATTTTTTTGAAGCTTTTCTTAATTTTTTATATTAAAAGCTATTTAAAAATGCTTAAAAACTAATTTAAATAAAGAAAAATAGCTAAACAACTTGGAAAAATCTAAAAATTTCAGGAAAACTCTAAAATAATATAAGGAAGCTAGGAAAATTGGAAATACAAGTGCTTGTTTGGAAGAATAAGCAACTGATGTGCCAAGTGCTTATAAATAAGCACTTGGATAAGCCAAAACCACACCAAAGGGTACCAAACTGATACAGAGGCAACAAGATGCTAAAATAACTCTAAAGCAACAAGTATCAACAAGCTATAACCTCTGGAATAGCAAATTGAACAGATTTGATATATGAGCTCATAAGCTAAAAAGCAGATTCTGGGGCCAACTTGCAGCTTATAAATAAGCTACTGAAATAGCCAAAATCCTAAAAACAGATATCACAACCTCAAGAGGACCTAGCAAAGGGCTTGTGAACCAAATATCAGCTACTCACAAGCTCTTATGAGCTTATGAAGAGATCTGCAAGATCTCTTCACAACCTGTTATGCAGTGCACAGGGCAAAAGGGGGCTAATTGGACAGCTTATTTGGACCATGTAAGAACTTGAAAAAATTCAACAAAATTCAATTTAACAAACTAGACCAACAGAACTTATCAAGCCCAAATTTTCACTTTAATTGGACCTAAAATGAACCCATGAAAAATCTATGTAGTTGGTGAAAAACTGCCTTTTCAGAATTTTGACTTTTGATAAGAACATGGAAGGTTGACTTGTATGAAGTTTGATCATGATTCATGAACTGAAAATGGACTTAATAGATGAAATAAGCCTAATGCTAGCTAGCTCTAAGGTTTCTAAGCACAAAATAAGCTTTAAGCTTTTGGAACTATTAACAGATAAGCAGTTAAGATTCTTAAGGATGAATTTTGACTTTTAAGGTTCAAGTGCACACATAACCAACTCAAATGAGTTCAACTACCTATATTAAGATTGCTAATGCAATTTTCAAGTGCAAACTCAGGACCAATGACAGCTTGATAGACTGATCCAAACACACCTTTTGAAACAAATTTGCAATGAAACTGAAGCCAACTGATGAACAAGCTAGTGAAATAGATCAAATGGAGTTTAACTACTCTACATACCATCAAATAAACAAGACTAAACCAGATGTAAGCACAGATACATGTACAGAACCAATTATGCAAAAATGGATTGAAAAGGACAAGTGACATTCAAACTCACATGGGTCCAGCTTGGATTGCAGGCTAAAACCAGAATTATAACCACACTAATTGCTACAATTCCAACCCAAGTAAACCTCTGCATCATCCCAATATCCATCACCACTGCCAAATTCACCCATGTTGACTTTTGTTGACTATAATTGAGAATTGTTTGGCTGATTCCAAGGCTAATCAAAAACTATACCAAGCTTAAAGAAACTTGTTTAAGTGAGAAAAGAAGCTATAGGAAGCTCAAATATGGGAGCATGAATTTGAAAATTCCAACAGTAAGCACAGTAATGAGAATTTTAACCAAACTTGAATTTAATCCTTAAAACAGATCACAGTGGTACATTAACTTGAGTTTGGATCATAGGAATACAAAATTACAGATTTTAAACTAGATTAAGACATTGAATAAAAAAACGACATTAAAGGAAAAAAAATGAAAACTAGCTAACTCCCTTCTCTTCTCCTCTAGCCTCCTTTTTATACTCAACTGCTTCTCTTTCTCTCTCTAAGCTAATCCCAGATGTGTTTTTGGCCATTGGATCACTGGGAGTCATCTTGGCCCTCCATTTCATTTTGGCGGGAAAAATGAATTTTGACAGTTGGATTGGTTGAGTGTAAGGGGAGGGTGTAATTTATTGTCCCTTGGATTCTTGTGTTTGGAGTGATAAGGTTGGGTGGAGAAATGAGCTGGAGGAGAGGCCATTGTGTGTTGCAGTGTGTTTGCAGAGAAGAAGGTGAAAAAGGAGATGGCTTGGCGCGTGTGTGGGTGTTTTGACCGAGATTTGACCACAGGCTATTAATCAATGGGGGGTCCAAAAGGTTATTTGACAGGGGTCCAATTGGTGTCAAGGGTCAAAATGGTGTGTAAAGAGTTAATAATAACAAGGACCATTTATGTAATTCACGAAAATGTAAGGACCAAACTGCCATTATCTCAAAGTTACTTCAAGGGACCATTAATGACAAGTTTCAAAAGTACAGGGACCAAAATTGCCATTTTGCAATTTTCCAAGGGCCATTTCTGCCAATTCTTAAACTTGAAGGACCAATTTGTAATTTTCTCAAAACTTTTTTTATATTTTTCACCAAAGGACTAAATTTGACAAATTATGATTTAAAAGGACCTTTGGTGATTTTACTTTTGAAATTTTGACTCAGGGACTAGTTTTGACAATTTTAGAAACTTGGGGGACTGAAACTGCCAATTTTGCAAATTTGCTACGTTTTTCATTTGATTTTGATATTTTTGAATTTAAAACACATAAAACACTGATTTGTGATATTTTGATCATTTTGATGTGTTTCAGAGTGTTTTCAGATGATTTTGCAGTTTATATTGTTCAAAAATGATGAGTATTTAGACACTCATCAGTGGGTCACATGGCAAGGAATTGTCCTACTAAGCCGAAAAAGAAGGATTTTGCGTATCTTCAGAAAGCTATGCGGTTAGCACAAAAGGCAGAATCTAGAATGCAGTTGAGTCTTTGAGGAACATGACTTTTTCACTATTATGGATGATTTGGAAGACCGAGAGGACATCAATGCAAACTGCGTCTTCATGGCAAATCTTCAGGAGACTAAGTACGACACTGAATCGGCGCACCTCCTGTCTATGACGCAAATGCATTATCTAAGGTACCAATCATTGATCCATGTTATAACAATGTCATATGTGATGCGTTTACTCATGACGAACATCATTCTGTGACATCAGCACCTACTTATGATACATACATGGATAATACGAGTTGTAGCAATACTAACTCTGAAACTCCATATGTGGATCCTAATGGAGGCTGTGGCACAAAATCTGAGGCGATGAGGAAACACGTGCTTATTTTGAATCATTAATCAATAAGTGTGGCATTGAGATTGAGAAAGTTAGTAAGGTCAATCGCGAGGTTAAGGTCGCGAATAAAAATTGACATTGAGCTTGAGAGTTACAAGGAGCACGCCAAAGCCTATGAATTTCATACAAACAAAATGTCGGAATTAGAAATTGGTTATCGAGATTCTGTTTTAAGAGAAAAAGAATTGCAAATCAAGTATAACACACTTGATGTGAATTCTCACTTGAAAATTAAATCTTTAAACAAGGAAATTTCAGATCTAAATGACCAACTTTCTAAACAAAAAGCCTTTTTCGATCTTGAAAAAAGAAGAAAAAGTTGATTGCTGATTTTTCAAAACGAGAAGATTCTCTTCTTGATGAAATTCTGGATAAAATGAGAAAATTAAAGCTTTGGACAATTTGCTTCTCACAACGGGTCATTCAGATAAAACAAACAAGATGCTTTCAAACCAAGTAAATCGGCGTTTTCATACTTCACATAAAATGGCACTTGGTAACGATCCTTCTTCGTTCCTCAAGAAAGCTCGAAATCTCGAAATCTCGGAATGTGTTGAACAATGGAAAACCTTTGCATGAACCCATAATTGTTCATGATTCTCTTGAAACATTAGAACTATCTGAGGAGAGTAGATCAAAAATGAAACAAAAGAATCCGGATCTTAAACCGATTGATTATAACAAATGGAACAAAATTAATGGAATTACTTTTGTTAATCAAAAGGAACAATCAACGTTTTCCACCACACCAAGTGTTTCAAACAAAGTGTCAACACCAGTTTCAAAACCGGTTTGAAACCGGTTGTAGTTTCCAAATATCTTTCGAAAATCGAACAAATGTCTTCAAACAATCCTTTTAACACAAGTGATACTAGAAGCATTTTAGATGACGTTAAAACTAGAATTGGGTATCTTCAAGAGATCATCAAGTCTAAAACCAATATTACAACTAACATCCGGTTTACTCGTCATGATGACTGAAACAAAAGAGTTTTTAAAACCCAAATTGCCTCCGTTAACGCCATCGGTCGAGGGTAATTCATGTGGAACAAGCACTTTTGAAAGAAACGAGTGACTTTGTCAAGGACCATAAATCCCTGTTAAAGCAAGCTAATGAAAGTATTGAACACATCAAAGTTTTGGAAAAACTCAATGATTCTCTTCTTGAAGATGTGTTGACTACGATATTATGTCCATCATTTTGCAAACATATTACATTTGAAGATCATGAAAGACTCGATGATGAGACCTCCGCAATTGTTTCAAAATATGAAAAAGCCCTTGAAAAACTTGAAAAAGAAAATGTGTCATATTTTAAACAACTTGATCGAAAAACTGAGGAATACAAATATGACAAATTGTCGTATGAGCGTGCTTACAAGGACATGAAAGAGCAAAATGATCTTTTGAGTGCTCAACTGGGAAGTCTAAAAGGAAAGGCTGTGGATACTAAGTTTGCAAAACCATTGACTGAGGAGAAAACAAATGTTCCCAAACCGGTTTTAAACCAAAAATGTCAATTTCTCACCTCCTCCAAGTCAATGAGAAAATGATTTGTCAAAAAGCATCCTCCTACAGGACTTTGCCTATCAAAAGAGAATTATCAAAGCTTTTGAAAAACCTTTTTGAGAAAGAAAAAGTGTTTACACTGGCATCTCTAGGAATAGTAAGCGGAATGTGACCACAAATCTAGTTAAAGAATGCATTGTTGGTTCTAACGACATGGTCAACAATCACTATCTAGAAGAAGCTAGGAAAAGGCACAGACTTCGAAAAGGCGAATTCTAGGTGCAACATCTAGGGTGATGAATTCTACAAGATTTCAAGGCCTTTGCTAGTAGTAGTAAACCATTACCTAGGAACACTCTACAAAAGAATAGGGATTGGCTTACATCTAAGAGTAGTTGCGCAAAAGAAAATGCTATGCCCTTAGAAAACAACACTAGGAATTCTAAGTCTTTTTCGAACCAGAATCAATTTCCAAAAGATTGTAGTGACAAAGTTAAAGTTTTGTTTTAAACAAGAATATTGAATTTGTCTGCGTACTACATGTAAAAATGTGTCTTTTGACTAATCATGATGCATGTGCCTTACAATATCTCAAGAAAGATAATTCTCGTGCAGAGGCACAATCCACTAAGACACCAAATAGAAACAAACCCGGTGACAAGATGAACATCAAAAGGAAACCTAATAGGTGGATCTCTTGGGCGTAGTTTTTCTAAAAAGAGTCTTCCATCGATAAGAAAACAACTCCTAGATCTTACCTCAGGTGGAAACCCACGGGAAAAGTTTTCAACACAGTAGGTCTTAGATGGATTCCTACAGGAAAGATTTTTGATACTTGCTCCAACACAGATAATAGTGAAAATCATCGGGATAAGGAAGTAGAAACCACTACAACCGTTGATAGTGATCTCCCTCGCCGCGAGGAATCTTGTACTTCTAACACTGTTATTTGTGAAAACTCTTCTTCTTTGGTTGCAGGTGATTCAAATATCTCTGAACCCAACTCATCAAAGGGTTTCAATTCTGTAAAATCTTCTTCTCATTCTCTCTATCTTCTATTTTTGATTTTCCATTTCTTTTATAAAACCAACAAAAGCAAAATATAAAAATATAAAACTTTCAAAAATTCAAAAACAATAGAAAATCAAAAATCCAAAAATATTCTTCTCACGACATGTCTCTCATTATAATCGATATTCTGACGTTTCTAGAAATGTCATTCAACAATGATACGGTATGTACAGGATGCTTGGCGAGAGTTCTTTAAATGTTTTCTAAAATATGTCGTTTCTTAAAAATTTCTTAAAACATAATGGCTTTCGTATACTTGATCACGAGCCGGACTTCAACATAATGGCTTCGAACACATCGATTCAGGGACCCGCTTCAAAGAAAGGAAAGTTCTTATCCAAATCAATG
The DNA here is from genome assembly GCA_910596185.1 of Chrysanthemum makinoi. NCBI lineage: Eukaryota > Viridiplantae > Streptophyta > Magnoliopsida > Asterales > Asteraceae > Chrysanthemum > Chrysanthemum makinoi. The sequence continues at coordinate 124,715,769 of OU343219.1, forward strand.
GTTTTAAATATTTTTCAAGCACTATTCCTAAAAACATAATAGCTTGTAAGTATTTCAGCTTGCAACCCGATCTTTAAAGAAAGGAAAGTGCTACACAAAATCGATTTTCGTAAATATCGAGCACTTATCCTAAAACAAATGAAGATAATTCTTCTTCAATATCTTCAAAAGATTTTCAATATCTTCATCATCTTGAGTACCATTGATTCGAAATTTTTCAAAAAAAGATTTTTCAAAATCTCTCAAATTTGGTACCAAGATAACTCCCTCTAAACCCTTAATTGATTCTAAATTTTATGTATGAAAAATATGCTTTCGTTAAGGGGGAGTATAAAACAAAAAAATTGTTCCAAAATTCATGCTAAATCAGTTTCTCCAAATGCTTTCCGAAAAACATATCTTTTAATCATTTTGTTTCAAAAACATCATGGATATGCTATTTTTGAGGGGAGAAACGTGATTAAAATGTGATCAAAAAGTTTAATGATCGTTGTTTGAATCTCAAAAGAGCTCGACTCAGACGGAACCAATGAATTGACGAGTAATCAAAGTCATAAATGTACCATTTAGAGAAACTTTCTATGGACTTGACCAGGGCGGGTAATAATTTCAAGCTAGTTCTCTAGTGATGTAAACGTGTCTCGAATCGGTCTAGTTCATTTAAAGTTGATCAATTCAAAAAAGTGCGAACTCTACCCTCTCTGTGCAGATTTCAGTTAAAACAATATAAGCACATGTGAAGGGCGAGTGTTTCTGAAAATATAAAACTCTCAAGGTGTTAACAAATCATGTTTTATAATCATAAACACTTTGAGAGATTTTCAAGAAAAGGTTTTATGGCAACATGGGACAGTCATGGAGTTATAAGGTGACTAAGGATAGGAAATTCGTCCTATGATCCGCCAGAGCCGGAGGGATCTAACCAAGGACATCACAAATAGTTTAGAACTAGAAGTCCTTAGGAATGATTGAAAAAAGGAGTAATGTGAGAAAGGAGAAAGAAGGGGTTGAAGAATTAAAAAGAAAAGTAAAAGAAAGGGTGAAAAGAAATAGCCCTCCATATTCAACCTTAGGGCAGAAACCGGGTTCAATTCATCACTCTTGGTTGTCACTAAGATGACACTGGTATTGAAGACAAAGGCGTCATGGACCCAGGTGGCCTTTGCACTAAACCTTCTAGCCACTCAATTCCTCTCAAAAGGGATTAGTTTCATTCTCACTGGGAACCTTACATAATCTATCGACTTTCTCTTAGAGATCGTTGGTATTGAAGAAGGAGACCCTCTCCCTAGTCTCCGCATAGGAAACCAAAATGCACTATTGAGTCTAGAGCCACGAGATTCATCAAAAGATCTCATAGGAACACTTGACATGACATAGCTTGTTGTTCATCAATAAGGACACAAGTGATATATTCTAGAGTCCTACGCAGATCTTAGCAATCTGCCAGAACATTTATGAGGGAGTTACAAGCTGTAATCCTCGGTGATTGAATGGAAATTCTGCCAGGTCAACATCAAACAGCCACGGCAGGTCACTTCGGTAATTCTCCGTGGATTACGCTTAGTGTGTCTCAAACGGTCTACATTCGTAGGGTGATGCTTCGGTGTACCTCAGCGACTCATCACGAGCTGTAGGTGTACTTGGTATATCAGCGTTATCTCACTTGTGGGACTCCATTTCGAGAACGGCCTTTGTGAATTAGAGATGTGTTTTCACACTATGCTGTTAACACCCTCGAAATTCAAACTTGTAAGTGCGGGAATCCGCTTATTACTAACCTATTTTATGTTTTCTTCTTATGGAAGCTCCGGAGGCGGATGGATCGATGAGACTTCGCCACATGCTCATAACAATAACACATGAAAGTTCTCATCAAAATCAAAGGCTACTCAAAGTTAAAGATGATTCTTCGTCAATGTCAAAGAATCTACAAAGTTTAAAGACTCAAGAACCACATCATTGGTAACCAAAAGACAAATAGAAGTGTGAGCATGGTGGAGAAAGACGTGGAGACACCAAACCAACGAAGTTGACAATGGCTCTATACCACATTACTCCGATCACAATGCATGAAGGAACAAAGAATCAAGACTATTCTATATATACACGCAAAGTTCAAGCTCAAGGAAAGTAAAGATCTTATCAAGTGGAGCATCATTTGAATGACCACCCCTTAGGGGGAGATTGTTAGCCTTAATAGTTTTATTAGAAGTGATGATCATTCACGATTAGGAACTTTGTAACGTGTGTTAGATATCGTGATAGAATAGTCAAAGGGCTCGTGGATTGGGCTAAGCTAAATGGGTATTAGTTTAGTTAAGCTAGCCTTGTATAACCTCAAATGATCCAAGCCCAATCCAAGTCAAAACCGAGCCCATAGAAAGCATTTAGGGCATCAAGTCCCTTGGACTATAAATACCCCTCAAGTGGTCATTTGAGGGGTGTGCTTGAGTATGTGTGTGTGTGTTTTTCCTTGAAGCAATATACAACTTATTGTTTTCATCTTTCTTCTCTCTATCTCTCTAATATACACGAATTCATATTCAAGTCACCAAGTTCTTATCTTAATCTTTCTTTCTTACGCATAACAGTTTGTGTTTAGTATCATACGCATAACTGTTACGTGGTTATACTTGTGTTTGGTTTGCTTGGTAAAGTGATAAGGTTGATATATCTTAGGTCCTAACAGGTTTCTATTGGCCCACAATCTCTCGCGATGCCCATGACTTAGTCAAATCATGTGACGCTTGTCAACGTCACAGCAAAATCTCGCAAAAGGATGAAATGCCTCAAAATGCAATCCAAGTGTGCGAGATCTTTGGCGTGTGGGGCATCGACTTCATAAGGGGCCGTTCCGTCATCTCGAGGGAACAAGTATATACTGGTGGTCGATTACTTGTCTAAATGGGTGGAGCGAAAGCGGCCCCCGCCCAGCCTTGCGAGTTGTTGTGAAATTTCACGAAATCTCTCTTTTGCTTTCGTTTTGGAACTCCCGTGCCATAATTAGTGATCATGGTGCACGCACTTTTGCAATGACCAATTGCCAAGCAAAAATCATGCTTAAAATACGGTGTCACTCACCGTCTTGCTACAGCGTATCACCCACAAACTAGTGGTCAAGTGGAAGTCTCAAATCGTGGTCTAAAAAAAATTCTTGAAAGGACCGGGCTAAGAAAATCGTGCTTCTTGGTTGGATAAGCTAGATGATGCACTCACAGGCCTTTCGTCTTTGCTAAAACACCCATGGTTGTACTCCTTATAAGCTTGTGTACGGAAAGGCGTGTCATCTCCCGGTCGAGCTCGAGCACAAAGCCTATTGGGCCTTGAAGCATGCTAACTTTGATCTCAAGTCGTGGGCGATCACCAAAAATTTCAACTCAATGAACTAAATGAACTTCGTGATCAAGCCTACGAGAACTCTTTAATCTACAAAGAGAAGACAAAGAAGATCCATGACTCAAAAATCAAGAACCGCGTTTTCAACGGTGGTGACCGAGTCCTTCTTTTCAATTCTCGATTAAAGATCTTCTCAGGGAAACTTAAAACCCGTTGGACTGGGCCGTTCACCATTGCCAAAGTTTTTCCTTATGGTGCCGTCGAGTTATCTCAAACCGATGGACCAAACTTCAAAGTGAACGGCCATAGATTGAAACATTATTTTGGAGGGGACATACCTCAAATGGTTGGCCCGGATCTCCAAACCTTCCCCATGAACCAATGAATTTGGGGTCGAGTCAAGCTAGCGACTCGGTTAACAAAAACAATAGCATTTCATGGGTGTCCACCCATGTTTCTATCTTCTTTCTATTTTCTAACACTAAGTGTGGGGAATTCCCCACTTGTTGTTTGCTTGTTGTGTGTTTGCTCTCTGTTTGATTCCCGTAGATCGTGATGATTGATCGCCTATTTTCAATCCAGCCGCCCAATATCCGATCTTTTTGCTAACAATTATCTAGGGATATCTTATTAATCCTTTTTGTGAAAAAGATTTCGCTTCCACACTTGGCTAGTAGTATTACCTTTTTCCGTTCTATAGTTTCGGCTATACGGCGTACTTTGAATATTGAGGGCAATATTCAATTCTAAGTGTGGGGAATTCTAAGCAATTTTGATCACATTGTGTACCTTCTAGTACCCTAGCACCCCCGTTTTGACCAAAAATTTTAAAAATTTTATCGTTTTAAATCAAGTATTTACATTTACAAGAAGTGCTTTGCACAAAAATAATTCATTGATACTTCGGTATTAATGGTAGTTTAGTCTTGATTCGGCTAGAACAAGGGGAATCCCACTCGCTAGAGTGTTGATCTAGCTGCTCTCTTAACATTTAGGCTAAGGTTTTACGCGTTGTGCAAAAGAAAATGCTAAGCGTGGAGTAGTTGGTTCTCTTTAGAGCTTATATAAGTAATCTATGGCTTTTTCTCCCGAAGCTAACTAATTGGACTAAAATACGTGCTCATTGTCAAAATTTTGAACATTCAAATCGTCTTGTTACAATAAAAAGTTTTTAAGCAAAATTGATTTAGAGTTCGAGTTCAACTTTTTATTTAAATTTCCGAGAAAGCATACTTTCTTAAAATCTGAATAATGTTGCAAAATGAGAGTATCGTAAAAGTGCTTGAATGATGCAAAAGTTGCAAGTTTAAAGTTCAAAGTCAAAATGAAAAAAAAAATGAAAAAAATGATGAAAAGAAAAAAAAGTGAAAAAAAAAAGTAGAAAAATGAAAAATATGAGTTGCGTGAATAAAAGCATTATGTTGCTTATGAATAAATGTCTTGAAACTTGCTTTTCTTAAATTTAAATCGGAAGTTGAACTTCGTTATTAGTCAAAGTTGTCTAAAAGTTTGACGGTAATTTGGAAATCCTTGATTTCAAAGATCCCGAAAGCTCCGATACTATTCTCGAGGGTGAAAACCTAGCCTCCTTAAAAGGACAAGCTGAGAAGAAAGTCACAACATGGAGTGATCTCACCTTTGAAAACCTAGCCCAAAACCCAAACTGGGTACCCAACTGCTACCAACGCCGGGCCACAGCCCACGAAAACTTCGAGTGCCCAGTTGAGTAAAATGAGCTAACACACGAGGAAAAGATCTAAACGTAAAACTATTATTCAACGACGAATAAGTCTATGCACGCATACGCGCAATATATCACATAAGTTGTAAGCTTACGCAAGTTACCAAGTAAACAAATGTAAAAACTATTTTTCTTACATAACTACATAAGACAATAAAGGTTTAAAAACTTGACACTCAATAACCATGATTAACGACAATGGGTAGACATATATATATACGTGTCAAGTAACGATCTCTAGTAGAGAACTATATATATATATTAAAAACAAACTTTGATGAATAAAACAAGGCTACTATATCATTTTGGCCAACCTATAAACCTGAGAGTTTCCAAAATTAACTCAAGTATTTTCTAAATTCAATTAGAAAATAAACAAACTAATAATTGCTTTTGACAATACCGTTTTGTGCCAACTTAAATAAGTATATATACATTTATATACTTATTAATGGAACATTCAAATTATTTATCTTAAATCAAACTTGGATCTTAAAATCCATACTAACGTCAAAATGAAAAGAGTATATATACATTCATATACTTACTAGTAAACCTATTAAATTATTTTCTTTTACAAACTAAAGGTTGATTTTAAAACCATTATATAAGAATAAAATTAACTATACCATTTTAAGTAAGCAATACTTAAGAACGATGAACTAAACATTGCCCTCCTTATCTAGGTCGCGTGTAGGTCAAACTTCACAATATTCACTAAGTCCCACATTTGGATTTCACATTTGCTAAGGTGAGTTTCATAGCCCCACTTTTACTTGATAAATTGTTTTATACATTTTGGGGTGAGAAATATGCAAAACATTTCATGGACCAAAACTATTACATGATTACTATTACGTGGTTTAGCCTAAGCCCTTATGTCCCTAGAGAATGCCCTTTTTCATGAACCGTCAATTCCCCATTGGGAAGCGCAAATGTTATAAATAGATCTATTGAGGGTGACTCCTCCGTTCGGTTGGCCATGCTTAGGCCAAAGCGAAACGTATACCATGTCGAAATCAAGTGTTGAGGGACAAAACACTTGCTATGGGCCCCTATATTGTATGATATCTTTTAGCATACAGAAACTGTCGTAGTATCGGTTGCATGAACTTAGAGCTAACGTAATAGACATTCATACATATATCATTATATTCGTTGTAATGATTATATGCCTTTGCTTATGGTCCAAGCTTACTATTTTAATTTAAACCTATGAACTCACCAGCTTTTAGCTGACCTTTTAGCATATTTTCTCAGTGTGTTTAAGATTTGTTCATGAAGGCAAGGCAAGAAGCGGATGTATGGTCATAGTAATATTAAAGAACTGTTTTCACACAAAAATGATGTTTTTACTTTGGGACCACTATAACTAATGGGATGTACCCATTTATTTAAACTATCTTTGTAAGATAATATTTTAAAACTCTTTTATGAAATCAAACGGAGCATGTATTCCGTTCTTTATTACTTGTGTTATGATCCACCAACTCCGTAGCATCCCGAATAACACGTATGCTTCCGCTTAACAAATTTGGGGTGTTCAGATTGGCATCGAGCCTAAGTTATAGAGAACTAGGTACATATAAACCCTAAACTATAACTACTTTTCACCAAAAAAATCATACTACGACCGCCGATTGCCGCTTGCCTTACTTGCCATTTTACTTAAAGTTCATTTAATAGGATTACATGTTTTATTTCCTATTTACTTATACGCTATTCCATATCCATCATGAGCATATTTTCCGCATACTTACACATATGCACCGTCTTGTCACAGACTATGCCTTCCCCAGCCTTTCCTCACGATGTTCAGGAGGACATCCTACTAGCACACTCACCGACCATCCGCCAGCTTGCACACTCACCATCGATCCATACGTCACAGGCCACACTAGCAGTCTAGCCAGCTATTGCACCTACTCCACTTATACCTACCCTCACCACCACTCCATCATTTCTGTTGTAAAAACCCGTATGATTGTGAGAGTACACGGATATCGAGCGGTATTCATATGTGCACTAGCTTCTCGGATGACCAGCGCTGCTTACATGGGTCCTTCTACTACTTGAGTCATTGACACCGTCACCCCTGAGTCACCACCTCATCAGAGACTCGGGAGATCTATTGATTCTTACTCTGAGGAAGATCCGGAAGAAGATCCGGAAGAGGATCTGAAGAGGAACTACGAGCCTATACCGGTGAGTGTCACGGCTATGTTAGCATAGCGGCAGATGTGAGTACACAGAGTCTGGAGATTGTCCAGAGTATCACGGAGCTAGGACAAAGCTCGGGATGGCTCGAGATTAGACGATGACATGGATATTGATGCACCATTTGGATTAGGGCGAGGGCGCTTTTCTCCACAAATGAGGAGAGTAGCGAGATTGATTGGAGAGATATTGATTGCTTGATCGGTTCGGTACCACTTGTCACTAGTCCGAGCTATAGTCCGTCATCACCTTCGTTTGTACCATCTGCAGGGAGACATGGGCGCCTTGGCGCACCACTAGACAAAGCTTGAGACCATTGAGGAAGCTGCACGGTTGAGGCACTGACTGAGCCAGACTTGTCGGGGGATCTCCAGAAGCGTCGACCCTCACTGAGAGGATATTCATTCAGTTGGACTCTCATGAGACATTGCTAGGAGTCCATTCGATCGGCTAGAGAGGATCGATCCAACACGCTTGCAAGCTTGAAAGCGCGGCGTGTTGAGGGTTTAAACGAGTCACTGATGTGTTGTTTGAGAGCATGGGACTCGAGAACACGGAGGATCTGGGATTTAGGGTTGAGACTCGAGGTTGAGGGCGTCGAGAGTTGGACAGCAGATTACGAGCCTTGGGTAGAGGTCAGACTCAGATACACGGACGACTAGAGGAGCTAGAGAGCGTCCAGTGGATTGCTAGAGATACTTGTCAGAGGGATGGCAGAGGACTCTGATTTAGAGTCCATGTTGGCATCACGTGATGAGCGTATCGAGAGATTGGAGGATACACAGCGAGAGTTGATTGCTATCATAGAGCGATTACGTATCGATCATCCTTAGATTCCATTGCATGATTGTAGTACACTAAACCGAGCTATAACAGATTAGTGTTAGTCATTATCATCGTATTTCAGTTGTATGTTTCCATTGTATTTCCTTTGTATTCCGTTGTATTCGGTTGTACTCCAGTTAGTATCTCATCATGTACCGTAGGAATCTTGTAACCGAAATTCTATTTATGACAAACTTATTTTCCTACCAATTGTCTTTCGTTTATAGATTACACATATGATCTATCTCGATAACCACCTATTACGTGGCACTTACCTTATTTAAAAGGTTCTATATCTCATCACCTTTCTTACTGCAGAAATGCCGCCAAAACAAAGATCAAAACGCATACCAACCCCGGTGGAGCCTCCAATGCTCCCATCCCGAGAGTCACTTTCGAAAACCAAGCCGCAAATCTTTGCTATTCCAAACAGAGTCACACCCGATCAAACTGCTGAAGCCACTACTCCTGCTAGGGCTACTCCAATCCAACCCATCATGAATCAAGCCATGATCGACCAACTGGTCAATGAGCGGGTGAACGCCGCTTTAGCTGCAGAAAATCACTCGTCTACTAATCTTTGGAACTTCAAGACCACCCACTCACAACCGCGGCTTGTACTTATCAAGACTTTCGTAAAACCATGGTGGAAGCTTTAGTGGAACCGAAGGGCTGTCGGTCGACTAGATGGATCGAAAAGCTCGAGGCGTATTCGAATCTGCAATTGTGAAGAAGATTCTAAGGTTAAGTATGCATCATTCACCTTCACGGATCTTTGCTTTGACACAGTGGAACAATTTTCTGAAATCCGCTAGTATCGATGTTGCCTATGCCATGCCATGGGAGAACTTCAAGGAAATGGTACTGAAAGTACTTTCCTCGTAATGAGATCAAGAAACTCGAGCATGAGTTTTGGAACCTAAAGGTTCAAGGTACCAATATGGTCGCTTATAATCAGCGATTTCAAGAGCTAGCTTTATTGTGTCTGAAATGGTTCCCAGAGACCGATTGTTGGAGATACATGGAGGATTGCCTCAACCTATCAAGGGCAATGTAACCACTTCTAAGGCTATTGATCTCCATGAAACCATCGAGGTAGCCAACAAACTCATGGACCAAGTGATTGAGGATTCCATGGAAAAAGTGGTTGACAATAAGAGGAAATGGGATGACCATTCTCAAGGTTACAACAACTATGAATACCGTGGTAACAACAATAGGAACAACCGCAACAACCAAAACAAAAGGCAAAATGTTGCTAGAGCTTATGCAGTGAATGTCGGAGAAAGAAAAGCCGTACTCGGGGCTGCACCATTGTGCAATCGATGCACACTTGCATCACAAGGGCAGGTGTACCGTTAAGTCCGTAATTGTCGAAGATCGGACACTTAACCGGAGGCTGCGAGTCCAAATCATTGGCGGCAGTTCAAAGCAGCTCCGGCTCGGGACCCAAAGCTAATATAACTTGCTTTGGCTGTGGTGAAAAAGGGCATTATAAGAATGAATGCGAAAGACCGAAACCAAGGTCGTGAAGGAAATCAAGGAAACCGAGGGAATCCAGGAAGCCATGGGAATGGCGGATTGAGGAATGTTGGACAAGCAGTAATGGAAATGGAGAAGGAGCTCGTGGGAGAGTCTATCTTTGTAACCAAAGTGGAAGCTCAGGAAGACCCGAATGTTGTGACGGGTATGTTCCTTATAAATAACCGTTATGCATCCATATTGTTTGACACGGGGGCCGATAGGAGTTTTGTTTCTAATACATTTAGTCCACTACTCGATATTACCCCAACCGCATTAGGAAATGCATACAACGTGGAACTAGCTAACGGTAACATAGAAAGGGTAGATACCATCATAAGAGGTTGCACCCTTAACCTGTTAAACCACCCATTCAATATCGACTTGATACCAAGAGCATTGGGTAGTTTCTATGTTATTGTCGGAATGGATTGGTTAGCAAAATACCATGCTACCATCATTTGCGACGAGAAACTCGTTCGAGTACCCTATGGAGATGAAGTCCTAACAATAGAAGGAGGCAGTAATGAGAAGAAGCGGCTTCAAGATTGCATGTCATTTCATGTACCAAGGTGTTAAGGTGTATCGAGGAAGGATGTCATATCTTCCTAGCACAAGTCACCGGAGAGGACGAAAAGAAGGGGAAGAAAAGCGTCCGGAGGGCGTGCCAATAGTAAGAGAATTCCACGAAGTCTTTCCGAAGACTTGCGGGACTTCGCCGACTCGGCGAGGTTGAATTTGAGATCGATTTAGTGCACGGTGCGCACCAGTGGCAAGAGCACCTTATCGATTAGCTCCAAAGGAACTTCGTGAGTTATCAAACCGGTTAGCCGGAACTTGCGGAAAAAGGATTCATCGGACCAAGCTCATCGCCATGGGGAGCTCCAGTCCTGTTCGTCAAGAAGAAAGACGGAACCTTCAGGATGTGCATCGACTATCGTGAGTTGAATAAACTAACCATCAAGAACCGTTACCCACTCTCGAGAATCGATGACTTATTCGATCAACTTCAAGGTTCAAGTGTTTATTCAAAAATCGACTTAAGGTCAGGATACCATCAACTAAGAGTTGAAAGAAGACATTCCCAAGACCGCCTTGAACTTCGTTATGGACATCGAGTTCCAAGTCATGCCTTTTGGGTTAACCAACGCACAATTTGTGTTCATGGACCTCATGAAACGAGTGTGTAAACCCTACCTGGATAAATTTGTGATCGTATTCATTGTGACATCCTAATTTATTCCAAGAGTGTGAAAGAACACGAAGAGCACCTTAGATTAATCTTGGAATTGTTGAAGAAGGAAGAACTATATGCGAAATTCTCGAAGTGTGAATTTTGGATACCTACTGTGCAATTCTTAGGTCATGTAATCGATGATCAAGGCATACATGTAGCCCCCGCTAAGATCGAGTCAATAAAGGATTGGGCGACACCCACAACTCCTACCGAAATACGCCAATTCTTAGGACTTCTTTGGGTACTACAGGAGATTTATTGACGGTTTCTCAAAGATTGCCAAATCTTTAACCAAGCTAACCAGAAAAGCGCTAAGTTTGGCAGGGGAGAGAAAGAAGAAGAAGCTTTTCAACTCCTTAAAGAAAAGTTGTGTAGTGCACCGATGTTTCGGCCTTACCGGAAGGTAGTGAAGACTTTGTTGTATATTGCACGCTTCACATAAGGGGCTCGGAGCAGATAATGCAAAGGGAGAAGGTGATAGCATAGCCTCTCGCCAATTGAAGACTCGCGAGAGAAGAACTACCACGACACGATTTGGAGTTAGGAGCGTTGTGTTCGCACTTTCGAATTTGGAGACACTACTTGTATGGCACAAAGTGTAATGTCGATACACCGATCACAAAAGTCTACAACACATTTGGATCAGAAAGAAGCTGAACATGAGACGGCCGATGGTTGGAATTACTCAATGATTACGACTGCGAAATTCGTTACCATCCGGGTAAAGCGAATGTAGTTGCTGATGCTCTCAGTAGGAAAGAGCAACCAAAACCTCTTAGAGTCAGATCCTTGGGTATGACGATTAGTTCACCTCTTCCAACCAAGATTCTTGAGGCTCAATTGGAAGCACTCAAAGAGGAAAATCGTCAGAAGGAAAACCTTTCTGGAATGCCGAAAGTGAAAATGGATTAAGTAAAAGGTCGGACGGAACTATGTGTTTCAAAGAGCGAAGTTGGATACCACTCTACGGAGGAATTCGCGACATCATTATGCATGAATCCCACAAGTCTAAATACTCCATCCACCCAGGATCCGACAAAATGTACCTTGATTTGAAGAAATTGTAATGGTGGCCCAACATGAAAGCCGACATTGCAACATATGTCAGCCGATGTTTAACTTGTTCAAAGGTTAAAGTTTGAACATCGAGAGACCCTCAGTCTACTAGTACAACCCGAAATCCCCGAGTGGAAATGGGAACGCATAACAATGGACTTTATCACTAAGTTACCTAAAACCTCTAGAGGCTACGACACTATTTGGGTAATAGTGGACCGTCTCACCAAGTCAGCACATTTCCTACCGATGAAGGAAAGTGATGGAATGGAAAAACTAGCTCAACTATACCGAAAGAAATCATCGCGCCATGGTGTACCAATTTCCATCATTTGGACGAGATAGCGTTTCACCTCAAACTTCGGAAATCACTTCAAGGCGCTTTAGGATCTAATCTCGACATGAGCACCGCCTACCATCCTCGTGATGATGGAATGAGCGAGAGAACAATCCAAACACTAGAGGATATGCTAAGAGCATGTGTGATAGACTTTGGAAATGGCTGGGATAAACACTTGCCATTAGCCGAGTTTTCTTACAATAACAGCTATCACACAAGTATCAAAGCCGCACCATATGAAGCACTCTATGGTCGGAAGTGTAGATCACCTGTGTGGGCGAAGTTGGAGAAAGTCAACTTCTTGTGTGGAGTTAATCCAAGAAACTACCGAGAAGATTGTACAAATCAAAAGCCGACTACAAGCAGCTCGTGACCGCCAAAAGAGCTACGGATAAAGGAGGAAACCACTTGAGTTTCAAGTGGGAGATAGAGTTATGCTCAAAGTTGCGCATGGAAGGGCGTAATCCGTTCGATAGCGTGGAAAGCTAAATCCTTGTTATATTGGACCTTTCAAAATTCTTGCTAGAATCGGACCGGTAGCATACCGCCTTGAATTACCACAAGAACTTCGGCTCACAACGCGTGTTTCCGTGTGCAACTTAAATAAATGTCTTTCCGACGAAACTCTTGCTATTCCTTTGGAAGAAATCCAAGTCGACGAAAGATTGAATTTTTTCGAGGAACCCATTGAGATCATGGATAGGAAATCAAGCGGCTTAAGCAAAGCCGCATCCCGATCGTCAAAGTCCGTTGGAACTCTCAAAGAGGTCCGGAATACACGTGGGAACGTGAAGACCAATTCAAACGCAAGTACCCACACCTTTTCTCTACTTCACAAAGCAATCCTAGCGAAAACCGAGGGGCGGTTTTCTCTTCCAAGACGGGGAGGATGTGACACACGGTAAATTTTCACCAAAATTTAAGTGATAATTAGTAACTCATTTTACTAAGCCAAATTTATTAAGCATGCATAAGCTTTGCCTGATCATTTGAGTAGCTAACTTTCATACATGAGGTAACTGCACCAATTTTGCATTCATATCATTTTATGAATATTTTATTTTGTCTTATGATTTAAATTATAATACGAGAGGTTATCTCGTTCTTCCCAGGACCACACCACACGCGTACCGACACTATGATAAGGACTCGCTAAAACAATTAACAAATGTCGTGACATGGAATATTACAAGGATGAAATAATTCAAACACATAACAATAAAATACCACGGGTAAAAAGTTGTCAAACGATGGTACCTTGGTCACAATATGACTTCGCGGGACACAAAATACTTAAACACATTATCACTTAAAAAAAGGCTTGATAAGACTCAAGTGCAAACATGCATAACTATAATGTAAATGCACACATTTTATACAAAAATTATCTCACTTACAAATACTTATACAAAATAAACAAGTATGCAATACATCTACTTTACTTACATTAACATTTTATTAAAAACTCTTACTATACCTTACAAGAAAAGAGTTGATAAAATTTAAAACACCAACCCTTTTGTCTTACCTCCCCACTCACGGCAAGACCAAGAACCAAGAAAAAAGAATCAAATCCATCTTCAACCTCTATCTTGTACTCCCTAGGAATATTTCCATTTGAAGATAAGCCAACATCTTCATCCAACACACTCACCTCTCTCATACCTAATCCATGATAAACCTTGCTTCTCAAATCTCCCTAGATGCTCCTCTATCTTGCGAAGGGATCCAAGGAAGATCAAAACAAATCACAAGGAAGAAGTAAAGATCTTTGCACCACTATATCTTTTATATCCAAAAATTCGGATGTCTTGGAAGTAAGCCATTTTTGGCTTCAAACAAAACTCCAAGATGAAGAGAGATGACCAAGGACTTTCCTCTTAACCTCTTCATAAGAAACATTGAGAGACCAAGGACACCCACAAATCAAAACTCAAACTCACCACAAGAGAGTAATATTCTCAAAGTGACCAAGAAGTTGTTGGGTTTGCTCAAAAATTGAATCTGGGTTGATTTGTGTGGAGGTCCCTCGACTTGGCTCTCATCAACATACTCACATTTCATTCTTGATAAGGTTCATAGTCTTTTCCTTCCTCATGATTTCTATTTTTTCGTTGTTATGTAAACATTCATAATAAAGTTGTTTTTGTGATGTCTTGTTTTCATTTAAGTTTGTAAGTATAAGATGTACAACTTTACAAAATGAGTATAGTTTTGTTACTTTAGAGCTTGATCTAGTCATGTTGAGGTTTATGTTGTCATTGGGTTGTGATTATTCCCTGTCGAGAAGCAAGCCAAGAAAATGAGGGCTTGGTCTTATAGGAACTTAGTAATTTGACTATGTAACTAGGTACTTTGATGTTGTAATACTTGCGTTTTGATAAACAAATAATGGAAACTAGTCTTAAGTGGTCATTTGTGAACAAGTGTTGGTTTTTCGTGGAGACAAGGACAAGGACAAAGTAAATGAGTCAAGTTTTGTTTACAAGACTACTAGTAAAACTATGTCAAGACTCACATTTTTAGTCAACATTCACATCATTTAAAAGTATGTCAGAAACTTGATTTTTAACCTTGCTTGTACTCGAGAAACATGCTAGTCTTTATTTGTCTTGTAACTCAAAGATGAACCATGGGTCAAAGCCTCCTTGTACGCCTAGTGAGAAACCCGAGTCGAGAGTGTCCTTGTGTTAAAATGTATTTCGAGAGTCTTTCACTTGTCATCTTCCCTTGTTTGCTCATCTTTGATAAGTACTTAATGGTCATCGAATAGATGTGCTAGGGACTATGAAAATGGGTCGACAACTACTTCTTGGTAGTACCAAAGTGGCGAATCATATTCACTAGTCGAGAGTCTCGACAACATAAGATAGAGCATAAACAAACTAGGTACACTTCAAGTCTTGAAACCTATGTTATACTATATATCTAACTTGAGGATACATTTGGCAACAACTTGACAATGTGTAACACTTCAAAACTATTAGTTATCTAATTCAAATGCTACATGTTAGTCTCCTTGTTTTCTCCTTGTTTTTCTTTTTTTCCCATTCGTGTAAGCCACAGAAAGAGGCCACGGCCAAGTCAAACTTAGTCTCATTAAAGGGATTATTAGCTAGTTTGGGCCCAAAACTATTTGGGTACCAACTGCTACCAACGCCACGACCACGAAAACAGTGCCCAGTTGAGTAAAATGAGCTAACACACGAGGAAAAAGATCTAGCGTAAAACTATTATTCAACGACGAATAAGTCTATGCGCATCACTAGCGCAATATATCACATAAGTTGTAAGCTTACGCAAGTTACCAAGTAAACAAATGCAAAAACTATTTTTCTTACATAACTACATAAGACAATAAAGGTTTAAAAACTTGACACTCAATAACCATGATTAACGACAATGGGTAGACATATATATATACGTGTCAAGTAACGATCTCTAGTAGAGAACTATATATATATATTAAAAACAAACTTTGATGAATAAAACAAGGCTACTATATCATTTTGGCCAACCTATAAACCTGAGAGTTTCCAAAATTAACTCAAGTATTTTCTAAATTCAATTAGAAAATAAACAAACTAATAATTGCTTTTGACAATACCGTTTTGTGCCAACTTAAATAAGTATATATACATTTATATACTTATTAATGGAACATTCAAATTATTTATCTTAAATCAAACTTGGATCTTAAAATCCATACTAACGTCAAAATGAAAAGAGTATATATACATTCATATACTTACTAGTAAACCTATTAAATTATTTTCTTTTACAAACTAAAGGTTGATTTTAAAACCATTATATAAGAATAAAATTAATTATACCATTTTAAGTAAGCAATACTTAAGAACGATGAACTAAACATTGCCCTCCTTATCTAGGTATTAAGTGGGGTCTTGCAGCTTCACAATATTCACTAAGTCCCACATTTGGATTTCACATTTGCTAAGGTGAGTTTCATAGCCCACTTTTACTTGATAAATTGTTTTATACATTTTGGGGTGAGAAATATGCAAAACATTTTATGGACCAAAACTATTACATGATTACTATCGTGGTTTAGCCTAAGCCTTTATGTCCCTAGAGAATGCCCTTTTCATGAACCGTCAATTCCCCATTGGGAAACGCGAATGTTATAAATAGATCTATTGAGGGTGACTCCTCCGTTCGGTTGGCCATGCTTAGGCCAAAGCGAAACGTATACCATGTCGGAATCAAGTGTTGAGGGACAAAACACTTGCTATGGGCCTATATTGTATGATATCTTTTAGCATACGAAAGCTGTCGTAGTATCGGTTGCATGAACTTAGAGCTAACGTAATAGACATTCATACATATATCATTATATTCGTTGTAATGATTATATGCCTTTGCTTATGGTCCAAGCTTACTATTTTAATTTAAACCTATGAACTCACCAGCTTTTAGCTGACCTTTTAGCATATTTTCTCAGGTCTTTAAGATTTGTTCATGAAGGCAAGGCAAGAAGCGGATGTATGGTCGTAGTAATATTAAAGAAGTGTTTTCACACAAAAATGATGTTTTTACTTTGGGACCACTATAACTAATGGGATGTACCCATTTATTTAAACTATGCTGTAAGATAATATTTTAAAACTCTTTTATGAAATCAAACGGAGCATGTATTCCGTTCTTTATTACTTGTGTTATGATCCACCAACTCCGTAACGCTCCCGAATAACACGTATGCTTCCGCTTAACAAATTTGGGGGTGTTACAAAAGTCGCTACATGGAAAAGGCTCTTTCGATCCTTAGACTTTCATCGTTTCCGGTGAGTTAGTACTTTAGTTAAGTGGATAACAACCATAACAAATGTCGATTTCAATGGTCAAACTTTTGAAAATGAGCACACTCACTTAAATTGTATAAATTGCGGGAGTAAAAAGTTAAGTCTCGACTTACATAGATTATTGATATAAGTAGTGTTAGCATTTTACAAAAACATTTGCACAATAAGTTTAAGCTTGGTTTGAGAGTATAAAAAAGAGGATGACGATTATAATTCCCCGGAGACACCCATTTTGTGTGAATCCCATTCTATGATGCCATGTTTTGATAATCAAGCACGTTATTTATTTATGTTCAAGTTTAAATTTCTAGTAGTGGAATAAAAAGTCGAAACGGGGTATACTTGGTATTTTTGATCCTTTCATTACTTCATATTATCGAATTGCTAGGGACTAGCAATTGATAGTGTGGGGGATTTGATGAGTGCTTATTCACTCATCATTTTTACTCATCTAAGACCACAAAAACGTCTAAAAACACGGAAATATTACCAATTATTCTACATATATCCTTGGAGTGTGTTTTTATGTGTTTCAGGTACAAAGGATCGAAAACAGGGCAAAAACGGACAGAAATGAGCTCGGATTGGAAAAATTGCTTTGTAGATGGAGCCGGAAGCGGATTTTCTACATTTTCGGAGCCCGGGATACATTTTTGGGAGTGAGCTTGGGAATCAGACCCAAAACATAACCCTAAACCCAAATTTCCATTTTACCTTTGAACCCGAACCCAAATTACCAAATTGCCCCTAAACCAAAAATCCAAATTCATATTTCATTCCCCTAAACCTTATTTTTTATTTAAAACCAATTATTTTTCAAAAACCAATTTTTATTGAAAATATTTTCTCTTAAAAAAAAGTTTTCAGTAAAAATCAGAAAAATACAAGTTTTATCAAAAACCTTTTAAATAAAATCCTCTCTTTTATTTTAATCCCTTTAAACCACCCATTGAACCCCCTAAACATTTTGACCCTCTTCTCTAATTTTTACCCAAAAGTATAAATGACACAAGCCCACACCCGGTATACCCATTTTGCCCTCCAAAATCCTTTGTCTGTTCTTCTTGTCTTCTCCCCAAGGTCACTCTCAACACCAGGCTGTCCTCCCCCACACCCACATGGGCTCAGTGCCATGTTGGCAATCCCCATCTCACATTGGATACCATTAAATGGACGACTATGATTAATCCTTGGTGCCCAAGTTGAATTGGATGGCTCAGATTGAAGAGAAGAAACACAAACAAGCCTGTTGGAATCACTCCTAAACAGTATTTCAAGTATTTATATTTCATATGTAATATGTAGCTTTATTATGGCCTTTATGTTTGTTTAAGGTCAAGCTTATGTAGAAGGCCCATAAGCTTAGGCCCAAGCCCAATAAGGAATAGGGAAGGAGAGGGAGTGTTGCCCTAGCTCCTTGCCTATATAAACTATGTAATAACCTTCATTTGAAGGTTGGTTGTTCAAGTTTTTCCTTTCACACATATTCCTACGCCTAACCGTATACTATATCGTGTATGTGTGCTTGTTTACTTGTTCAATCGCCTCATCTCCTTTCTATATAACTTGTGTTTGTAAAACTAGTGACCTAACAGGGTATCAATCGCCAAATAATTGGGTGTACTCGTTTGTTTTTGAAGTTTTGGTTTTGGGTCTTACGCATAAAGATAACGCAATCTTTGGTTATCTTAAAACTTCGTTTTTACACTTTTTATTCCAAGATTCTTGTACTTTCAATGTTTTGAGGTGTTAAAATACTTGTTTTGGCAAAAAGTTTCAAACTTTACGCGTGGATTTACGTTTTTAAGCTTGTTTTTGTTCGGGGGTGTCGTTCTACGCGTAACCCGTTTAGCGGTTTTGGTACATCAAAATTCACACTTTTGTGTTCTTTTGGTACTATTGAAGCTATTCCATAACAAAAAGCTGGTTTAGAAACACATTTGGGCAAAATCAAAGTTACGAGTAATCCTACGCGTATCAAAACCCTAATATTATGCGTAAGATTTTCCTTGGTTTGATCTTCATTTTCCTGGTTTATTCCGTGTTTTCTTACTTGGATAAGTCACGAAAATCGTCGACTTTGGATATCTTTTGCCTTTGTGAAGTGTAAAAGATCATTTGGGCAAAACCCTAAAATTACGCATAAGCATAAACTTACGCGTAGAAATCCTACGCATAAGATTCACTTTACGCGTAACTTAGGTCTCACGCATAAGGTAATCCTACGCCTAACTTTCTACCTAACTTTTGTCTACGATAACTTTAGTGCTTTTACCCTACTTACGCGTAAGCTAAAACCTACGCGTAACTCCTCATTGTTACGCGTAACTTTTGGTGTTTTTACGCATAAGTGCTACTTGGTTCTTGTCTTTTCTACGCCTAAGGACACTTCATCAACAAAGGTTCATTCGACTACAAAGATCCATTTTACCACACAAGTTTTTCAACATGTCACAACCACCATACTCTAACTATTTCCCTTACACTTATCCTCAACGACAACAACAACTAAGTCCACAACATCGGCAATGGAATCAACAACAAGCAATTTATCAACAACAATTTAATCAACAACATACTCCACAACTTGTTGCAAATCCACAACCTCAAATGGTTCAACCACCACCAAGTCCTCAAGTTCAACCGTACACAAATGAATTCAATCAACATCCATCAAGGAACACTATGAAGGAACCCACTTGGTTTGCAAAGATGTGTGAAGCTTTAAGCGGCCAACAATCAATTCATGAGGTCGGATCACTTGATAGACCTCCAATGCTCACTCCAGGAAACTACGATCAATGGGTGATAAGGTTCTTTAGGTTTTGTGATCTAAAGAAGCCACATGGAAAGTTCTTAAAGAAGGTTATCTTAGAAGGTCCATTTGAGATGCCTACTATCATTGTACCCGAGATCCAAATGCCATTCCACCAAGAGATGAACAAACCAACATTGCTATCAAGCAGATTTAAATCCCAAGAACTTCTACACTATGAAGCTGATGAACTTGCAATGGAATACATCCTCATAGGATTACCAAACCCAATTCTTCGTAGTGTTGATGCTCAAAAGACTGCACAAAAATGTGGGATCATATTCGTCTTCTTATGGAAGGATCGTACTCAATCGAGGATTTGGAATCCAAATTTTACTTGGCTTATGAACACTTCATGATTGAACCCGGAGAGACACTAGAGTCCTATCATCATAGATTTTCGGACATCATCAATGATTTGGATAAACACAACATCATCATGCCAAGAATTGCGGTGAATACTAAGTTCCTAAGTAGTCTTGGTCCTGAATGGGAGAAGTATGTCATTTTTCTCCGTCAAGCTAAGAACATGCATCATTCTACCTACGGATTGTTGTACGATTACTTGAAACCTCATGAAAAGGAAGTTGATAGGGAAAGGATTCTCCGTGCTCAAATTGCTCCACCAACACATCCGGAAAATCAACAACAACTTGCCTTATATGCTCAAAACCGTTATTCTCCTCAACGGCAACTCAACCAAATGCTTCAAACACACCTTCACAACAACCTCAACAAAATCAATTGGTTCCATACAACAACAATGCTCAAGCATATGTCGCTGAAGCGAATGAGAATCCGATCCGTTCAAAGCATTGCAACAAGGATTTGCTATGATTGCTAATGCCTTTAGCCGTTATACCAACAAATCCAACAATCAGTATTCGTTCCTCATCTAACACACGGACTCAAGCTGTTGTGAACAATGGGCGAGTTGAAGTTGAGAATCGTGATTATGGTGCCGATGGGCGGTGGTCAAGGGTTTAATGTCGTGGGTAGGAATAACAATCGAGCTCAAGTGGTGGAGACAGGAAATGCTCAAAGATGGGTTGAATGGTCTTCGATGCTACAAGCGCAATGAGAAGGGACACTGGCTAATGCATGCCCAAAGCCAAGGACTAAGCAAAGGCGTGCTTATTTCAAAGAGGCTCTTCTTTTGGCTCTTAAGGATGAAGTCGGTGGAACTCTCACGACAAAGAACAGAGCTTTATGGCAAATCCGACTCGGATGATGATATGGAGGACTTGCGTGCCAATGCACCAAGTATGTTGATGGCTAATATGCATGAGTTACACATAGTGACACAGGCCCGTGTATGACACGATGGCTTGTCTCGTGTACCCGAACAAACCATATTTATCTCTGATCTCATATCTCCGCCAACATCAGCATCCGGCAAGGCTCGGAATGTTCAAAATGAGTCATCCACATCTCATTCCGACGATTTTCAACTAGACCCGTCGTTATATTTGACGATCAAGATGACCAAGCGGTTTCCCTTGATAATCAAATTGACTCCGTGGTTATACTTGAGGATCTCAATAATGATCATGTTGTGACTCACGTTGAACATGCCGAACTTTTGCCTCATCCAGATTTTGCTCGCTTAATACAAGACCAACAAACCATAGTGGAAGAATGTCGTGCAATTAATCGGGACTTGAAAAGTAAAATGCCTTGTTAACAAAGGATTTTGAATGTTTACAAAAGCAACTCAACTTTTTCAAAACTCAAGAAAAGCGTGAAAACGGTTTTGAAGCGACCTTTGCCAAATCTTATCAAAATGAAAAATATTTAGAAAGGCAGATCGTGATCTAGCCGCTTCAAGAATGCTTTGTTGTCGAAATAGAACAAGCTGAAACATGAACATAAAAATCAAATTAACGCTCTCACCTTGGAAAATCAAAAAGCTAAGGCCGAGTTGTTAACTTGTCAAAAATAGTTCTCTGCATACAAAAAGCATTCAACGAAACGAATAGATGATCATCTTGAAGAAATCATCGGCTTGCAAAACAAACTTAAAGAGTTTAAAAGTGTTGTTTACAAACATGGCGAGTCGGTCACAACCATTGAAAAGTTTACTTTAAAACCAAATCCAAATGGATATGGACCGAATCTTGCGGATTACAAACCTAAGCTTTCAACCAAAACATTCAAACCAAATCCCGAAGTTTCCAAAGCGAGAATATAAAATTGATAATTATGTTTGAATGTTGTTGAATATCATCGTCAAGAGGAATTAGATGCAGAAGACGAGAGTCGATCAAAATTAAAAAAGTTGTTTACAACAAACCTTTTAATTATTCAAAACCGTCACTTTCGTCACACCAACGGATTCTTCTAACACACCAAGAGTTATCATCAAACACTCGAGTCTTCTATTGTTAATCCCAAAACGGACTTTGCACAAACTTATGGTCCTTTACCTTCCATTAGTGAAGTAAACTCACAACTGAAAATCAAAAAAATTCTTCGATATTTTGACATTTTCATGGCTGACCTCAAAATTTTACAACATGAGATAGAATATCGACCTGAAATCAAAGTTGAACATTTTCAATCGCCTCTGGCGCGAGAACAAAGAGACATTTTTAGAAAAATCTTTTACCTAATGTTAAAAACTTGAAAAGTTGTGCAATTGCTCGAAAAGGATTTTCATAAGGAACTTGGGGTCATGAAGCGTTTTAGAAGCGAAACATCTATTTCTAATACTAAGCGTAAAAAGAAACTGTTGAGAAAAGATGTTGATCGACTCTTGGAAGATGTTATCCGTGCTGATGTTCAAAATGCTGTGTTATTGAATTCTTTGTCATATGCATTTGATAATATCTCTGCTGATCGTTGATTCGTGGTAAATGTTGAGAACACCGATAATGTGCTTGGTCGAGTCCTTAAAAGTTGAAAACAAACGATTGTCAAACGAACTTTCAAATGCAATACGTCCGCTTAATTGGTGTCAAAAAGATATTCACGATCAACAACTTGCTTTTCAACACAAAATCAACCGCCATTGCGTGCAAAACCTTCGATTCTAAAATTGAGCAAGCGGATGATCAAAGCGTGTCTTTTAAGTGTCAAATCTCAAAATATGAACAAGAACTTGTAAAAGTTAAAAGGAATATGGTGTCATATTTGATTTACTCAAAAAGACTCGTGATGAAGCATCAAATGAACTTGATCATTATCTTGCACACACTAAAGAAGTTATGCATTTTGCCGAAATGTTCTGGCCGAAAATCAAGATCTGAATCACACTATCATCAAGTTAAGAGAAATGTTAGGAAAGTATGAACAACTTCCGCCAACAATCATTAAGAGATTAGCCCGCGTAACACTTAGTACTCATGCACCTAGAATCTCTACTGCCAAATCACAAGTAGCTAGCGTGCTTCCTTCTCAAAAACAGAATAGTTGAGCCTTTTCCAAGCGTCCGCACTTCACGACCTAAGAGCACTCAATTGAAGAATAGGAAGTTGCGACCTAAGAAAAGATCAATCAAGAATGCTAAAGTAGAAGAACACCCTAGGACTATGAATAAGACTCACGTTGCCTCCACTATAGATATTGCGTCGGACAAATGTAATAGAAATAGTGATGTAACGAATGCTAAACCGTTAAGTACTTTTGATATTGGTCACCGATGCACCTTGTGTTTTTTGTGGTAAAAGTATGAATTCTGATTGCCATGATAAATGTGTTGCTAAAGCTATCATCTCGTTTAAGGAATCCTAAGAACTAGAATACCTCTAGGCCCACTAATCTTTCTAAGTCTATGCTTGGTAGACCGCCATCTTTAGATTCTAAGAAGCGCATTGCTGTCCCCTAGCTCGCACCTCCTAGGAATGTTGTACCACCTAGTGAATTCACTAAGACTAAAGCAAAGAGTAGTTATAGATGGCGGAAATGGATATATAACACACTAGGATTTAAGTGGATACCTAAAGCTATTGATGTGTGTATATCTACTATAAGCGCTATGGAACCCTCTAACATTTCGGTTCCACATCTACTTCTATTCCATCTCGTATCGTGTGTAATGCAGGTAATACAGATCATTCTCTGGATTGTTGATAGCGGATGTTCCCGACACATGACAGCAATCTTAAACTGTTATCAAACTTTATTGCAAAGTTCATTGGCTTTGTCGGGTTAGGAATGATCACTTCGCAGCCTATCATGGGCTCTGGAGACTATGTCAATGGGAACATCGAAATTAGCATGGTTTACTATGTGGAAGGCCTCGGTCACAATCTGTTTTCGATGAGGTCAATTTTGTGATGGAGATTTGGAGGTTGCTTTCAGGAGAAAACTTGTTTCATTCGTGATCTACAAGGAAATGACCTTATGTCAGGCTCGCGTAATTCTAGTCTCTACACTATCTCTATGCAAGACATGGTTGCTTCCTCTCCCATTTGCTTACTTTCAAAGGCAACATCAACAAAATCCGGCTATGGCACGTGCGTCTCTCACATCTTAGCTTTCAAACCATCACCAACCTTGCTCGACACAAACTAGTTGAAGGACTCCCACGATTCGTATTCAAAGATCACCTTTGCTTGTGAACAAGGGAAAAGCACTCGTGCTCATTTTCCTTCAAAGGTGGAACACGCTCTCGACATGTGCTTCATCTTCTTCACATGGATTTGTGTGGCCCGGATGCGTGCAAGCGATCAATGGCAAACGCTACATCTTAGTAATTGTTGATGACTACTCTCGATGGACTTGGGTCTACTTTCTTGTAAAGCAAAGACCAAGCTCCACAAATGATCATCACCTTTCTCACAAAATAAAGTTCGACTCCGAACACCGATAAGACCGTCGAATCATCGTAACGGACATAAGGCCTGAATTTGTTAACAAAACCTTCGTGAATTCTATGAGAAAGTGGGAATTGACATCAAACATCTATTGCGCGTACACGAACAAAGCGGAGTTGTTGAAAGATCTAAACCGAGCGTTAGTGGAAGCGCAAGAACAATGTTAATCAATGCTAAACTTCCAGTTACTTATGGAAGGTATTCATCTGCATGCTATACTCACAACCGTTCTATGATCACAAAACGCCACAACAAAACACCTTTCGAGCTTGTCCACAACTATAAACCGAATCTCAAACACTTTCATGTATTTGGATCTCTTTGCTATCCGAATAATGATCGTGATGACTTTGGAAAGCTCAAAGCCAAAGCGGACATTGGAGTCTTTATTGGATATTGTGATAATTCTAAAGGTTTCGAATGGAATCGTCGAACAAATGAGGTTATGGAAATGATTCATGCTCATTTTGATGAACTCACGGATATGGCTTCTGAGTATAACAACTTAGAACCCGGTCACAACCGCTTAAACTTCCCTCAACCCCATCATCGGTGAAGAAAGCCCTCATTTCAACAAATGGAAAGGAGCGTATTTGCTCGCTCGCGGACATTCTGTGATATTGATGAGCGTGCTCGGTGTATCCGTTTCCACGCTCAACGATAATATTCCTATACACGATACACTCGCTACAACAACTCGTTGAAGATGCACCTACACGTTGACTCCAACACACAGCGGTTGAACACACGCTTCCAACAATGATGAACCGGTGATGATGATATACGGAATGAAATGTACCCCACACGCAGATTTTGATCCAAATCGTTCTTTAACCCGTTTGCTAATGAGATCTGTTGCACGGATGTCGCGAATCTTCAACAAACCATTTGAATCCTCGAAAATCACTGCACAATGTATATTAACATCAACCCTCCACACATAGATGGACGAAAGACCATCCTCTGGAAAACATTATTGGCAACCGAATCAACGGTCGTTACGAGACAGCGTCTTCACACGAGACGGTGAACATTGCATTTATGCACTCTCTGCTTAATCTGCCAAACTGAACCTAAAACATCAAAGACGCAATGACAAAAGACAACTGGATTGAATCCATGCAAGAAGAACTCAACCAATTCAAACGTCTTGAAGTATGGGCACTGGTTGAAAGACCAACAGGAGTCTACGTCATTGGTCTAAAATGGATTTGGAAAAACAAATTGGATCTTTGAAGGAAATGTTATCCGAAATAAGTCCGCGTCCGGTGGCTAAGGGTTATCGTCAGGAAGAGGGAATAGACTTTGAAGAATCTTTTGCTCCGGTTGCTCGTCTTGAGGCATTCGGATATTTCTACGCGTTTGCGGCTCATATGAATATGACGGTCTATCGGATGGATGTCAAAGCTGCTTTCTCAATGGACAACTTAAAGAAACGGTTTATGTCGACCAACCGGATGGATTCGTTGATCCGCCTTCCGAATCATGTCTACAAATTGAACAAAGCTCACATGGTCTCAAACAAGCTCCTCGGGCATAGTACGATAAGCTATCATCCTTCCTCATTGCTAATAATTTCACCAAAGGTTCGGTTGACCCAACTCTTTTATACAATATCACGGGCACATATTTTGTTCAAATTTACGTGGATGACATCATTTTTGGGTCAATACATAAAAAGTTTTCAATCGCTTTTGCAAAACTAATGAAGAAAAATTTTGAAATGTCCATGATGGGTGAACTTACGTTCTTTCTAGGACTAAAAGTTCATCAATCACCCCGTGGTATTTTCTTGAGTCGGTCCAAATATGCCCTTGAATTGTTAAACAAATTTGGAATGAAACCTGTGACACCTATGCCACACCAATGGCTCATACCAAGAAGCTAGAAGCTGATTTACATGGGAAATTGGTGGACCCTACAAAATACCGTAGTATTATTGGGTCTCTCATGTATCTAAGGCACGACGTGTGCCATGTTTGTGCTATTGCATCGCCCCAGAAACCCTCTCAAGGCTAAAAGAATCCTCCGATACATCAAGGGAACCATTAATTTGGGGATCGGGTATCCGAAGGATTCTGGTTTTGAACTAATCCCAGCTTTTGGTGGCGATTGCCAGTGCTTAGATTCAGGACACGTTTTGGTGACGTGAAGGCGGGGTGTACTTCACCAACCGCGAGTATGTAGCGTAGACGCCGTTGCTTTGGATGAGAACACAACAAAGACTATGGTTCACGTATTTGACAGAATCCCGATGTCTTTGCGACAATCGAGTGCTATTGCGATCTCGTGCAACTCAGTTCAGCAATTGAAATCAAAGCACATCGATCTTCGATATCATTTCATCAAGGACCGTGGAGCAGTGCTGTTGAATTATATTTTGTGGAGTCGAGAATACCAATTGGCAAACGTTCTCACCAAAGCCTTGCCTCCCGCTAGGTTTAATGAGTTGGTCCACGGGATTGGTATGAGGTGTTTGACTCAAGAGGAATTGGATGACCTCCTAAAACAGTCTTAAAACCTGTCAAACACCAAAATCTCTTTTGTAAATAAATTTTTCAAAAACAAAATACAAAATATAAAACACGATAAAACAACAAAAAATATTCTTCTATCTATTTTTCTTTCAACATGGCAAGTACATTTCTTCCGTCAACACTATAATCTTTCAAAATTCAGTATTTTTCCGATCAAGTGTTGAGGGAGAGAAAAATAAATACTTAAGCTGTTTCAAAACATCGTGTACTTGCATGTTACTCTATTACGGTTGTTTCTTTTGTATCAATGGTGGTAAACTTTTCTGGTTAAACTGACACTCCTCGGACTAAAATTATAACCTTTCATTATTTTCTTAAGTCGGGGGGTGTCGTCAGTGTTTCTTTCTTAAAATCATCATTTGGTAACCAAAATGGAAGTTAAATGGCTTTGGATGAAAAAGGAAAAGGTGGAGGGACCAAAGCTGCCAAAAGGTTAAAGTCATTTTAATAAAAACACCTTCCACCTAACTTTTCACATCACATTTATTACTCCTAACCAACATAATCCTACATATAATTAGTTCAACAAATCAGTTTTGATCATCAATTTGTAAGTGTTTCGTTATTAACCGTTTTTAAACATTGGTTTTGATTTTACGAATCAACGGTTAAATTCATTATGTTTGATTTTGTGTTCTTATATGCCTATGCGTAAGAACACATGATCATACCTATGTGTTTGTGGTTAAATAAATGTGTCAAAGCGTTCTTTAACATCAATGATACTATTTTATCCTCAAATTCACCCAAAAACACGAATTGATGGTTTTTCAAAATTAGGGTTCTTGAGTCGATTTGGGTGTTTTCAAATGTGAAGGTTTTTGGTCAAAAGATTGTTGTGTGATGATGCTCTTATGATGAATTGATCATATCTATGCCTTAAAACAACCGAAACACTAATGATAAATTGAATTAATTAGGGTTTAATGTTCTTAGGTTTGGGTATTTTTGATTCACTGCGTTTTGGATGTTAAAACTTGGTTATTAGACTCTCACAACACCTAGACCTACAGAAAACATTTGGTGCAAATCCTATGGTTAGAAATCATATCGTAATCTATGAACGTTAGGGTTTTGACTCTGCATTATGACTTTCTATTAAATGCTGCTTTATGCTTTCATGCCATGATCTGTCTTTAAAATGAATATACATGTTAAGATTGATGATATGATGATTTTATTTCAGGCTTGCTACGCATAAAACTCAGAATCAAGGTCCTTGTTACTCTCCGCATAAGGATCACCTTACGCGTAGAAAGTTATGCGTAAGAGAAATTTTACGCGTAAGCGTGCAGCGTAAGGTTCTACAAGGGACTACGGCGTATCTGTGAAGGATATGCGTAGCGATGACTCTCGCATAAGGTCTACTCTTACGAGTAAGCCTTGCGCGTAAAGTTTTATATCGCCTCTGGCGTAAGCTCTACGCATAAGGTTACTCTGTTCCTACGGCGTAACATTTCTTAGCGTAGGCAGTTCCTACGCGTAAGCTTGTGCCTCGCATATAACCTGTTTTGCATAAGCTACTATTTACCATAAGCCTTGATCAAACCTTTTTGAATTGTTTGCGTGTGCAAACTTGTAAATAAATAAATCATAGCGTCCGAATCCAATAATGTCACTAATAAACTTAAGCGTTTGATATGTTGTGAACTATAAGTGATAACATAAACTTTAAAACTTAAAGTTAACTAACTCTCGAAACGTTTCACGACGTCATTGGACTATTGGACAAACAAGTGACTTAGGACTCGTAACAATCATTAACATTGTATATTCAATAATTAGACAATAAAACCTTCCGTTGACTAACATTATGTCTTTCGATATGTTGGTTCTTTTGGCTAATGTTATTTGAGATCCGCGACATGGTGCGCTCAAATGAATGTGGATGCACGAGGTTCTCACAATGCGATATCTTCCTAATGGCTATCAAGAAAGATTGTGAACATTCGAGTTGACTTTGAAACCCTCACATGCTCATAATCTTCTTGCGTGATTGCTATGGATATTTTAAAGAATCATCCCTACCAGAACATGCTCTCACACTCACCTTTCTGATGCAGGAGATCTACATACAACAATTCTGTAATTCAATGCAAAGGATCAAAGGTCAAAGTGCGGTGACTGATGCGTTAAATCACAAACAAATCACCATCACACAGCAGATTCACGGGCGTTCTTCTTATTCGATATCGAGCCAAGGCTTCTATGCCACACCCTCTGAAGAACAGTTACGCAATTCGATGGATATTGGCTATGATGAAGCCGGGGAATTATCACTAAGCTTTCTCATGTGGAGCTTAAGAACATTCCTCAACCGTGGAGAACCCTCTACATCATCATCACAAAGTCGGTCTCAGTGCGTGGCGGTGGCTATGAGCATCCCAAGCTCATGGAACTGCAAGTCTTCTGGTCCTTAATCAACAAGAAGGACATGAAATGAAGCTTCGATATGGGATGACATGATGTCATTTCTCAAAAGCTTGGCTCAAATTCCCTATATCGGATACACAAAATTGTTGATCGAGAGCACTTGGACTTCATCACGATATTCCCAAGAGGCTCAATGACCCGACAATCACGACATGTTGGTGAACCCATCCTATCGGTCAATAATCAAGGAATCATCAACAAAAGCGAGTCTTTGTGTTACGATCACTTGACTAATGAAATCAAAAATCTCAAGACATACAAAAGGTATCAGGTAGCATTAAAAGAAGGAAAAGTTGGTCATCTCGATGAGAAGTCTTACGGGACACCTATAAGGAGAAACCGAGAAGGAAGTCTTTGCAAGCTTAGCGAGAGTCGAAGGATGTTCCCAGGAGGAATCCCTCGAAGGGGCAGTTCCCACCAAGGAAGCGTTCTATTCCCGTATCTAAGCTGAACGGAGACTAGCGGCGAGGACTCGAGAGGATCACGCATCAGATGAAGAGACTTTCTACTCACGAAAGCTGCCAAAGATGACACTACGGTATCTAAACCTCCTAGTCCTCGGTGACCATGGAAAGGGAAGACTCGATTACTTGTGCCATATGAAGCTCGGATGAAGAGCCAGGCGGAATTACAAGAAAAAGTTCAAATTCCTGGACTTCAACCGTTGCACAACAATTTGCAAAAGAACAAATGGGTGGCCGGGTCAGTGGTGGAGCTTCAGGATCTGAATTGCCACCACTTTGGTACAACAACAAACACGTGTGGAAGACACTCTTGATGAACCGGAATAGAAAAGTTAGATAAAGGAAAAGTGAAGAAATTTGCTGACTAAAGCCAAAGGCGATGAAACGGCTAAGTCTGAAGATAAGAAGATGTTGAGTATGATAAGTTTCTTCGATAGTCACGCACATTCAAAGGAAGAAACCTCGAGCCACCAAAGGACCCGGAGTCTCCTCACATCTCTTCATCATCAGATTCATCTTCTCACTCTTCACCACCACCATCAAAGAAATCAACCAAATCATCATCCAAATTAGTGAAGAAGCCAACTCCATCTTGGATCTCTCAATCTAAGAATCGAATCGTTAAAATTTGTCAAGCGAGTGAGAAAGAAAGATATTCTCTTCAAGAAAATGAATTTCTTGACGATCCAAATACCGTATCTTCATGATGAGCAAGAGACAAGATGCAAGTTGAAGGGAATGTCGAAGCTTATGAAGGATGATCTTCAAGGAAGCATGGACGAGATGATTAAAGGATACTCTCATAAGTTCCTTATGGAGGTCATTCCGAAACTAACAAAGGAGATGTATACCAGACAACTGTATCCAAATCTCTTACACTTAGCCAAGCAAGCCATGAAATCAACTCCGATGAGTTTGAGCATCAATCGGTTGAATCCACAATCTTCTCGGATGATGAATTGGTGAACCGGCTAGTAGCTCAAATGTCGAAGCAGCCTGCAACATTTGCCTCCCATGAAGCTAAACTATTTGAAGCATTGCTGGAATACCAACTCAAATCATCATTCAAAGAAGAGGCTGTAAGGCCTAAGCGTTCAAGAGATGACGAAGACAAAGATCAAGATAAGGATAACAGCCTAGCAGCACAAAAGTGCGGTGAATCATCTCCATTCGATTATTCAATGCAGCCTCCACCTCAAAGAACTCCAGCTCAACAAAGATCTCCTCCTCTCTCTTACAGAGGATAAAACTCGGGATTCGAGACACCACCCAGGACTCAGGCGGTGATCATTTGAGTATCACGAGGGGGTGGCGATGAAGAATACCATGAGCCCAACAACAACCCACCTCTCCGACAAAGTCTGAAACGGAACCCTCATCAGGCCTAAGAAGCGAGAAGAAGAAGGCACCCAAAGCGGCGTCCTATCATGGCTAGATGAAGATACAACTTGAAGAATTTGAATGGTTTTCTACACTTGTTAATTCCACTCCCACCAATTTGAAGGTCAAGAGGTTACAGAATGTAGTACATTGGAGCATCTGAAATTTCTACAAGAAAAATTCATGTGAAGAATGTGAAATCGAGTTGAAGCGAATCAAGAATGAAGCATTTCAACTTCTAAAGAGCATTTCGAAAGTGCCAGCGGTGAATATCACCTTGATAATATTGCACGAGCCATGTCTAACAACATGGATTGGCCCAACCGAGCAAACATCGACTTCACTCAGCGGGACAATCTCCATATTCCATTCGGATATTTCTTCAACAAAGACTTGGAATTTCTTCTACGATTGGCTGATGGTTCAGAGAATATGCTACATCGTTGACACTTCATTCCGGCAATACATATACTTTCCAGACTACATATAATTTGTCGAGGAAAGAGCTAATCGTTCTCCTGACAAAGGGGTGGAAGCATCACGGTAGAGATGCAATGTCTGAGGATTCATCATTGGCGGGCTTGTGGAAGAATCTACTACGGTACGCGGGGTCAGTCTCAACATGCGATTGTTACGTGCTAAAAAACATCGTTGCCATCAAAACCGCGTTGATCTTTAGAGTCAAATGCATTGATAAGAAATATGTTGTGTTTTGCTATATGAACTCTCGGGTAAAGACTTCAACCCAGAATTGTGAGATCTTAACATACGTAACTCCGAAAAGACTTGTTAAAGGCCGGGTAATAATTTCAAGCTAGTTAAGCTAGTGATGTAGCGTGTCTCGCAAGGACTTGTCCGAGTAGAATGTACCATTCGAGAAACTCTTGGTAGACATGAACCTTGACGGGGTTGACAACCTTTCGGGGTTGTCCACACCTTCAAGATAGTTATTAGAGCTAGTTGTCACCTAAAAGCTGACAATGCAACTCTTTAGTTATTAGAGCTAGTTGTCACGTAACCGTGTCTCGCGGGGGAATGTCTATCTTGAGTTGATCAATTCAAAAGTGCGCGCTCTTCCTCATTTGTCGTGATTTAAATCAAACTCTAAAGCACATGTGGAGGGGGAGTATTTTTGATAAAAGATAAAACTCTCACAGTGGTTCAAACATGTTTTTCATTTATAAACCCTTTGAGAGATTTTCTTGAAATGGTTTTATGGCAATGGAGTTATAAGGTGATTAAGGTTAGGAATAACCGTCCTATGATCCTTGAGCGAGGATCTACCCAGGACACTCCCAATAGTTAGAATTCAGAAGTCCTTAGGTATGATTGTAAAAGGAGAGAATGAGAATCGGAGAAAGAAGGAGTTGAAGAATTAAAAAGAAATGCAAAGAAAGGGTGAAAAGAAATAGCCCTCAGTTATTCAACTTAGGAGAACCGGGTTCAATTCATATGCTATTGGTTGTCACTAGATGACACCGGTATTGAAGATTAAAAGTCGTCATGGACCCAGTGGCGCATGCACTAAACCTTCTTAACCACTCAAGTTTCTCTCAACAGAAGCTTGTTTCATTCTCACGGGGAACCCTACGTAAACTATCGGCTTTCTCTTAGAGATTTCTGGTATTGAAGAAGGAGACCCTCTCCCAGTCTCATCGGGGAAAACCAAAATGCAAAATTGAGTCTAGAGCCACGAGATTCATCAAAAGATCTCTTAGGTACACTTGACATTTCATCACTTGACATTCAACAATAAGAATTTCGGTGGTACATTATCGAGTCCTTCACAGATCTTAGCAATCTGTCGAGAACATTTATGAGAGGTTCACATTTGTGATCCTCGGTGATTGAATGGAAACTCCTGCGGGGTCAACATCAACAGCCACGACGAAATTAACCCCGGCAACTCCCGTGGATTGCTTAGTGGTCTCAAAGCGGTCTACGATGGTGAGGTGATGCTTGGTGTACCTCGTGACTCATCTGAATCGTAGGTGTACTTGATTTGTCACGTGTTATCTCACTTGTGGGACTCGGTTCGGGAGCGGCCTTTGTAAGAATTAGATTTGTGTTTTCACACTATGCTGATTAACACTCTCGAAGTTCAAACTTGTAAGTGCGATTCAATTCTTCTTCTTATGGAAGCTCTGGAGCGGAATGATCGTGCAAACTCTTCTCATGCTCACGCCAACATCATCACTAATGGAAGTTCTATCCAAAGCAACACAACAGTCAGAATGATTCTTCGTCAAATCAAAGAATCTACAAAGTTAAAGACTTAAAGAACTTCATGATCTTGAATTCCAACGTCAAAAGAGCATGTGAGCATGTTGAAGAATGACGTGGAGACACTCGAGCAACGAAGCGGACACGAGGCGGACTTGATCGAGATAACAACATATATCACTTTCATCACAAAGAACAATGATCAAAGAACAAAGTTAAAGATGGCGTCAAAGCATAAGCTTTCAAACAAAACTATCTCGCTACACTAGGGAGATGGTTCGAATCAAGGCAATTCTTCTCACAAGAAGAAGAATGTCGAGAGAAGGCGTCAAATACTATTACATCAACGCCTTCACCGTTTTTCATCACCAACACTTGAGGGGGTGATTGTTGGAATCACTCCTAAACCTTTATTCAAGTGTTAGTTACTCATATGTAATAGGTAGCTTATTATGGCCTTTATGTTTGTTTAAGGTCTAGCTTATGTAGAAGGCCCATAAGCTTAGGCCCATGTCCATTAAGGAAAAGGGAAGGAGTGGGAGTGTTGCCCTAGCTCCTTGCCTATAAATACTCTTGTATAACCCTCACTTGAGGGTTGGTTGTTCATTTATTCACTCTCTTTCATACTACTTTAGGTATTATTATGTTCGTATATGTGTGTGTTTAACGTGTTCAACCGCCTCTATCTCTTTCATTGAAGCTTGTGTTGTAAATCTAGTGACTTAACAGAGCATCTGCGCCGCTGATAACTACGTTGTAACTATTCCATCAACTACGGCGTAACCAAGTATATTGAAGACTACTGACGTAACCACTTTCGTAAGGTTAAGCGGTAACCGGCAGTCTAGTGCAAAATCACGAAGAAATTGAAGGTTATGGCATAACTCTTATATTGGATTCTGTAGTATTAACCCGGATGCAGCTTATAAATACCCGAGGTTCTAGCATTTCTAATCATCCATTCCACACACAACAACCGGGAAGGCATTAGGGAAAAAGCTAAGGAAGGTCTAGAGGAGCATGCAATTTGTCTCTAGGAAAATCACTCCCCTACGATAAGCATTAGCATTTTATCTTTTCTTTACTTTAGATTCATGTATTTCGTACCTTTGAATATTGAATTGATTTGTATGGTTAATATGGCTGACTAAGCACCTCACAGTTGCTAACCTAGTTATATTCCTTAATTGTTTTGTTTGTGTTTACTTTACTTATGTATAATTATTTCTAAGTGTATGCATGCATAGTTTATTGGTAGCTACCCTTGGTTCGTTAGTTTTGAATGGCGGTAGAGGCCAATTGCCTAGGAGATATGTACCAATGAAGCTAGGTGGCCCGGTGAGGCGGAAGGGTAAGATATGACCAAGCGGCGACCCTTTCTACTTGTGCGATTTGACAGTGATCACCTACGTTTGGATGAACTTAAGAATTAGGGGGTGAGTGTTTAAGTTGCTAACACCTGGGCACTCACTATTATAAATCTACCATGGCGGTACCAATGACTGGCATGGGACCAGGAACAAGCGAGGACTTATGAGGGGACACGACTTCTCACGTGAGGTGGCATCTTTGCTTGGATAGGTTAGAGGCGGGTGTTAAATGTTTGTCCTCTCGAATTTGACCCCACCTGAAGTAATTGGAAGTAAGTAGACGTAGACATAACTAGCTAGGAGGATTAACTAGGTTAGCACCACTCTTCTCTATTGATTTATCCTTTACCTTTTATCTGCTTTTACTACCTTTAGCAGTTAATTAATTATTTCCTCATCATAATCATATTAAAATCTGTGACACCTAGACTTAATAATAATCCAACACACAAAGCTCTTGGGGTTGACCTCGGTTTACCGAATACTACACTACACATTAGGAATTTTACTTCCGTTAGTGCATTAGGGTAAACCATAGGTATAACGAGACTATAAATATTAAAACTTGGTCATTAAAACACGCATCAAGTTTTTGGCTGACTATGATTTATATTAGGATTGATATTAAGTCTTTCATTTTTTATTTTTGTTTTAAAGTTTTCTATAATTCTCCACGATCATTATTCAGTTTTGGTACCATGGAAGTTGTTAACATTGATGACCTCACTCTTGAGGAATATTTGGCATTGACAAGAAGTGAACAAGGGCGGGCTTCATTAAGACCCGTGATTGGAAGGATTTCCGTTTAGAAATCAAAGACCAATTTATGAGGAGCCGTGCAACCCTTTTTGAGGAAGCGAGGGGCGAAGATGCATATGAAACGCGTTGAAAATGTCTATACGTGCAAAACCTTTTCAACATTAGGCCGTGTCTCATTGATCTTTGTTATGCTAAGGGTATTCCCATGTGACTCTCTTTGGAGCACGCGAGAAGATGGATCGAAGATTGCCGTCGGAGGCAATTATACAGGCTCTACTTAAGAAGCACTTTATTAAGAGATATTGTCGTAGATGAAAATTTCTAACTAGCTTTTGGAGATCCATAATTTTAAACAAGAAGGCGATGAAACATTGTATCAAGCTTGGGATAGATACACGATCTCCTTTAAATGTCCTACTCATGATCACGAACAACTTGACAAAAGGTCAATATCTTCTACAAAGGAATCAAGCGTAACTACAAAATGAGGATGCTGACTATGAGGACCTATCCAGACACTTGACCCCTACTCTGCAAATTGAAGCCATTCAAAATGGCTGATCATTCTCAAAAAGAAATGGCACGGCGGAGGGAAGAAACCAAAGCGAAAGTTTTGACCGAATGCAGCAATAAGCTAGTAAATTGAAAGTCTAAGTCGAGATATTCTGAAAGTTAGAGAAACCGTTCATGCCATCCAAGTGGGTTGTGAAAGTTTTGACGGAATTGTAGCAATCGCTAGTAAAATCTCACAAAGAATTGTCCTTACAATGACGAGGAAAATATAATTGAAGAAGCCAAATATGGAGAAAATCGACCGTTTTACGGAGATAATCGAAGTAATAATGGGTACCATGGAAATTACAACCGTGGGCCTTATGGAGAAAGAAAGCCCAACCTTGAAGGAAATAAACAAATTCAAAACTTCATCACGAAACAAAAAGAACATGATAAATGGTTAAGAGATTTCCAGGAGAACACAAATAAAAATCTTTTCAGGCACTACGAAACCCTAAAAAATCTTGAAGCAATGATAGAAAAACTCAAAGCTGAGATAGATGAAATTGAACAAGAAAACCAAGCATGGTGGAATGCTGTATTTATTTTAAGCCAATAATTCTCGAGGAGGTGGTTGAGGAGCGCAAATCACAACGAATAATTAGAAGGCGATTGCCGACATGCAGGTAGGGTTCTGCTTTGTAACAATTCCCTGAGTTACGGTAACCATGATTCGAAGGAGTATCCGGGTCAAAAACGAGTTTATTTTCCCCAGTTAGGATATTAGCGAAGCGGGTTAGTCGTTCCATGTTCTGTTGGGAGTATTGATATTTTGGGGGTAGTGGATTTTGGATCTTGTGTAAACATCATGCCACTTTCCATATTCTTAAAACTTAAGATAATCCATCTTTGGGAAACGGATATCTTGATTAAACCAGTACTTGAGACACCAAGGTTACGCTTTAGAATTCTGAATTGGTACTTATATCAAGGTTCGATAAATTTGTTTCAGCCCCGAATTTGTAGTCATCGACATGGAGAAAAAAAGGAACATTTAATTCTCGGTGAACCGTTCACGGGCACATTAGCATATTACGATGGATCTTTGTGTGATATAGTGGAGTTTAAATTGGATAAAACCTTAAGCCTAGAACTAGACAAAATTGTTCTGGCGAGGATTCACCGAGTTGAATTAGATGATTACGATGGGTTTCCGCCTTCATATTTTGGCCATTTGCTTGAGGCACGAGAATCAAGTGACGATGAAAGAGATGAGGAAAGTCCCATTTTCTGCCTTGATTACGCGTTGTTACGAGGAAGACTTCTTGTTGTGTTCACGATACTTGTTTAATTGATGGGACCAAGTAATAGCCCTTGCGTGTTCCCCTTTTCAAAAATGATGCAATGGAGGAGGACCGCATTTCATTTGTATGATTCTGAGGCTGAGTTTGGTGAGGGTCTTTGGGAAGAATGAAAATCTTATCGAGAAAAAAGTGGTTACAAAGTCATAATGTTTTTGGCGAATGGTTCACGAAATTGATTGGACCATTCATTTTTGTGAGAAATAAACTATCATGATGACTACACCATGCTTAGAATACACATGCAACCCCAACCCTTAAGATCTGTGATGGAGAATTCCACACGAACCTAAATATAAGCAAACGCAAGGAATGGGCGTGTTTTGCGAAGATAAAAAGAAGTAAAGTAGGATCTGAGGGGAATCTCATTTGAAAATTGAAAGTTCTACAGTAAAGTTTGGGTATGTTAAAATAAAATGGGAAGAAGAGGTTAAACTTACGTTCACAGTGGACACAAGCTAATTTTCTCTTGAGAAAAAAGATACACCATGACTCGGTTTGTTTCTCCACATTTTTGGGACCGACCTTCTTGAATAATGACATAGGAGGATGGCCAAGTCAAAGGCCCCCATGAAGACCAGCTGACTCAGAGGTCTAGCAAGACTTCAAATGAAAATAAAGAAAAGTGCTCTTTCGGGAGACAACCCGAATTATCCCTCTGTTTTGTTTTATTTCCATTTACTTGTTGGGTTTGTGTTTTTAACCATTTTGCGAGAGCGAGGAAGAGATTGCTGCTTTGCGGTTCGCGATCGATCTAGTTATAGTAACTCATCTCGATTAGTTCGCCATAACCAACCATTTCTTGTGAAATTATTAGGCGCTACCAATTACGGCCTAATACCATCGATGGTTACGCCGTAGCCATAAACTGCGGCTTATGTCGACTTTGCCAAGTTATGGTGTAACTCCCTCAAAAGTTATGGCGTAACCTTCCTACCTTTAATTCTTTCATTTTAAAACACAATAACCTTGTATTAGTATTTTTAAATGAACTTTGTTAGGTATGTTCCCTATAAAACCCTCACGAGACTTCACTCGTCCACTTGGGACACCAAGTGGTTTAAAACGCTTGTTGCATATGCTAAAATGCAACCGTGATTCCCTCAAAGTGAGTTAGGTTTGTTTTCATTTTCATTTTTTTTCTTTTTATAAATATGCTTGTCAGTATTGTGATTTCAGGGATTGAAGTTTGTTCATGATGCTCATAACGAAGGAACGTCTCTTTTCGTAAATTTCTTTCATGGAGAAAATTCTCAGGGAAGTTCTCGATCTAATTCTACTTTTCTCTTCACCTTTATTTAATGCTTAGTACAAAAAGGGACTTTGTACAATTCAAGTGGGGGGACGGGAGTAGAATTATCTCTTGAATATATTTTGCCCCTCGTTTTTCTAGTTTATTTTGAAAAATTATGCCATTTTTAAAAATTTGACATGTTTTTCTTAAACTAACTAGATTAGACCTTAGCCGAGCACATACAACCCTTGATATTATATGGTGAGATTAGCCTTGTCCGTTTCTAATATTTTACCCCAAATCTACCAAATTATGAGTGTGCCAGTAGCTTGTAAGCTTTAGAACTTGGCCTTTGCATCATTTCGAGACCATAGATGAGGTATGTTGAGTTAGCTCGATGTATTTGGACTTTTCAGATTTAGAAGGCAATATTATAGGATTATCACCCAAATAGCCTACCATTGTGTGTCTATCAGTCACCTCGACTTCTCGACCCCCATGTGAAACCCTTTTGTTGCACTCACCTTTAGTGCAAGATACCCCCAGATACACCCATCTGAGCCATTCCTTTCATTTTGTTAAACCCAATATATTGTTTCGTTACACCTATACACCTTAGCCTACCTTGTAGTCTTTATTTGTGATTGGGAAGTCATCATTTTCCTAAGTTCAAGGTTCAAGTGGAAAGGTTCGGAAATCACGCTTTCGTCTACGACATATTCCTGAAGATCATTGAAGACCCCCCGAATACCCATTGTTCATCTCAAGTGGGGGGATATTATGTTATTATTGTTATGTTGAAAAAAAAAGAAAAAAGAAAAAGAAGTTGTTATGTTATTTAGTTTTTGTAAAGTGCAATGTTATAAGCACTACGTTATGAGCTTTATAGATTTAGTATTGAGGAGACCACCTCGGTCAAATTTGAAGATTGGAGTTGGTATTTATGCCAACAGTTGGAGAAAAGGTGGTGTGCCCATCATGACGTCCTCTAATGACACATCCACCTGGTATTTCATGATCCGGTTTCTTGACTTCAAACCTTGAATTTTGGGCGGACGGTAAGTGGTGATGACTTGGTTATAGATTTAGACTACCTGTTTGATTTTTATTTTACACCATTTATATATCCCATGTCTTATCGTACCCTTTAGTCATGAAGCGTGTCTAGGTGATGCAGCGAGCAATCTTTGGTGTCTTGCCATGGATTTGGTCATGTATCATTGATTTTTTCCACTTCGCCGTGACATGTTAGTAATGACGAGTCACCCCCAAAACCTTTGTCGTGTCTACCCATATTGCCTTCTAGAATTGTTTAGCCCTTAACTCTAGTGGTGGAGATTTGTGTAACCGCCAAGCTTATGATAGAATACATGCTATAACTGTGCGATTGAGTGATCACCCCGAAATTGACACTTAGAATAGTTGAGAGATTTGAGTGTTTTGTTCCCATTTCGTGAGGTGTTCGGCTTTGTTTTATTCTAGCATAAGGGATTTGTAAACTTATATTTTCCAGGTTAAGGGAGATATCTTTTTAGAAATCTTTCTAATAAGGTCTACTTGAGGGCAAGTAGAGTTCAAGTGGGGGGATATTTGATAACATCAAATAGTCCTGAATATTAAGTGTCAATTTCTCCCGATAATGCTTGTAATTTATATCATTTATATGGATTTACGCTTGTTTTCCATTGTTTTCCACTTTCAGGTAAATTACGAGCATTGAAGCTAAAGAGACGCAGAATTGGAGAAATACCAAAAGATTTATCATAGTATGCTGATTTTGAAGAAGTTACGACCTAACTCATCTCTCACATTACGCCGTAACTAAAGCGTGACTCAGAAAACCAACTCATCAGAAGGTTACGGGCGAATCTCCCAAAGGCTACGACGTAACTATATTAGGTCAAATGAGGATCCGGCCGCCGATAACTACCCGAACTATTCCATCAACTACAGCGTAACAAAGTATATTGAAGACTATGGCGTAAGCACTCATAAGGTTACGCCGTAACCAGCAGATCTAGTCCGGAATACAAAGAAATTGAAGGTTACGGCGTAACTCTTATATTAGTTACGCTGTAACCCAGATCTATAAATACCCCACGAATTCTAGAATTTCTAATCATCCCATTCCACACAGAAC
This sequence comes from Chrysanthemum makinoi, assembly GCA_910596185.1. Lineage (NCBI taxonomy): Eukaryota > Viridiplantae > Streptophyta > Magnoliopsida > Asterales > Asteraceae > Chrysanthemum > Chrysanthemum makinoi. Next base: position 124,756,893 of record OU343219.1, read on the forward strand.
AACCAGAGAATGTGGGAAAAAGCTAAAGGAAGGTCCAGAGGAGCATACGGAGCTGTCTCCAAGGGAGAAACACCCCTACTATAAGCATTAGCATTTTATCTTTTCTTTACTTTCCATTCATGTATTTCGTACCTCTGAATATTGAATTGATTTGTATGGTTAATATGAACGGCTAAGCACCTCTTGGTGCTGGCCTAGTTATGATTCCTTAATTGTTTTGTTTACGTTTACTTTACTTCCGTACAATTATTTCTAAGTGTATGTGATATGTGCTAAAACACATACCTTTTCTTTACCAAAACAGGCCCAAAATAACCAAGAAAGAGCCGTTTATTTCTAATATCTATTGGTTTCTTGAGTTTATGCATGTGCAGGTACGAATATGACAAAACACGCAAAAGAAAGCCAAATCAGACAAAAACCCGAGCACGAGAGATAAAGAGTGCTTAAGCTGAGCCGGAAGGTCAGAAGTGAGCGTTTGTGAAGATTTTCATGCTGAGAGGATGATTTATGAAAGATTTGTTCAAGTTTAAAGAAATGGCAGCATTTGGCAGAAATTACCCCTAAAATTTAGAATTGGCAAATTCAGTCCTTGATTATTTGAGATTGACAAGAAAGACCCTTGGTCCCTGAAAAATCAGAATTTACAAGTTTGGCCCTTATAGTCTACACGGATTACATCGAAAGTCCTTATCCAATCCAATATACCTCTAGGCCCATAAAATAACCAAAGCCCAAAATCTAGTAGCCCAAGTCAACCTATGATAATAACCGGTCAACTCAGCTAAACAATTTGAACCCTTTCCCATGCTTTTGAACCTGGTCAATACCAACTTGAACTCCCACATCCCAGTCAAATTAGTCAAACACTATTATAATAATAGTTACCATTTACCCGCGCAGTGTTTATCCCCAATTCACCCAAACCCAGGCAAACATAAACCCTAAAAAGCCCTTTGCATCAATTGATCACAATTACTAAAATTAAGGGTAAAAACGTACTTTCTGCTGACAAACCTGACACACGGAATGCCAGGTTGGCAATCCGTGTGTCACATTACCCATTCCTTGCTTGTGATTGGTGGACGCAATGTGGAATGATTGATCCTAAGGTCTAGATTGATTTGATGACATGAAGGGATGATCTAAGGGATGAAAAACAACTAGAGAAAGCACAAGGCTCAGCTTCTGGATCCTTCCAATCGTTCAAGCTTGCCTATAAAAAGGCCCCTGATTCACATTGTATCTCTTGTAGTGTAGTAGTAGTTCTCTGAGTAGTGTAGCTTATTAGAGTATTCTGTATTTTAATCCATTTCTGTATTTCAAATTTCTAGTTGTACTCATTTCTGATTAATAAAATTGTTTTTAGTTTAAATTCTCATTAAAATCCAATTTCTGATTTACTGTTTTATTGTACTTCATTTGATCAAATTAGCCTATTATTAATCATTTTAAGTTTGCTTACTCTCAAAATCAAAAATCACAAAAAATTGGTAAAATATTTGAAAAATCAAAAAAATACCTCAAATCAATTCTAAAGTAGTGTTCTGCTTATGTTTTTGTTTCTATAAGCTTTTATAAGCTTGCTTTAGCTTATTGATTGCTTAAATAATTCACTACTCAGAATCTATTCTCAATTCACATATTGGTCAAATAAAGTCAAAGTTCAGAATAATTGGTAAAACTGCTCGGAATTACTGCTATGGAGATGGAATTGGGATGATTGTGATTAATTTGGGTTGATATAAGGTTTAGGTTAGTGGTTTATTGATCTCAATTAGCAAACCATTGTGGTTGGACAAATGTTAGTACTTCTCCTTTCTCAAATTCTGATTTAGTTGTATTTCAGTGTAGAATTGTTTGAATTCTGTTTAAATAAGTAGGTTATAGTGTCATTGTTCTGGTTTAGCTGAAGTTTTAGTTGAAATCTGTTTCTGTCATCATCTGCATAATATTTGTCATTTCTGCCTAAAAGATATCTGTTAGAGTTTAGTGTTAGATTACTGTTAAGATTAATCTAGGAGTTTTATAGTTAATTGAATCTGATTTGTAGATTAGTTTAGCTTGGATGTGAGACTTGATCAGAAAATTGGTAAATCAGTACTATAAGGAGTGTTTGGATCTGCTTCCAAATCTGAGTTTGAGGTATTGTTAGTGGTTAAGTTCTGATACATTAGTTTCTATTAGGTTAGTAGTAGTCATTTCAGTCATTAAAATTGCACCTTAGATCAGTAAAAGTCAAAATTGATTTATATCTGCTTTAATTTGAACATCAGTTAGGTGTTGGAGTAGCACATATTAGAATTTGGTATTAGGATCATTAATATAGCTTAATATAGTTTAATTTTACCATAAGACATCATAATCAGTCAGTTTTAGTGAATTAAATCTCATAAAAGTCAAAGTTCTACTTCTGTTTCAAAAGTCAATATTTCATCAAATAGTTTTTGCACTGAACTTTGTTGAATTTTAACTTCTAAATCTTTGGACAAAACTTAATGAAATTTTGGACTTAACAACTTCAGTTGGTGATATTTTCAAACACATTTTTGTTGTAATCTTCTGAATTTTCTACAACAGTTAAATCAGTGTTCAAAAAAGTCCTTAAATCCCCTGTGCACACACTCAGTTAACACTGAGTGTGCACAGGCCTGTTGCAGAGTCTGTTTTAGGCTCAATAGAGCTTGTTCTGAGCTAAAATTTGGTTTAATAGTTCTTTGGTAGGTAGTCTTTAGGTTCCAATTTCTGTTTTTAGATTTAGCTTAATTTAGATTGTTTATTTTTATCCCGCAAAGTAGTGCCTTAGGCCTGTTTTACTTTTTAGTAGAATTTGGACCAATCACTTGTAGCTTGTAGTTCAGAGGTAGAATTCAGTTGTTTTAGGTTCATTTCACTAGGTTATAGCTTAATTTAGGTTCTGATATCTTTTCATTCAAAAGAATAGCTTATAGCTTATTCTAGGTAGCTTAATTAGTAGCAGTTTCAAAGCAGCTTATAATTCCAGTAGTCTAAAGTAGTTTTTCTCATTTTTCCTTGCTTCCTTATCACTTTTTAGATTTTTCCTGAATTTTACATATTTTTTCTAAAGCTTCTAGCTATTTTTCTGATTTTAAAATAGTTTTTAACACTTTTTAATTAGCATTTAATACAAATAAATCTAAAAAAGCTCTAAAAAATATATTTTCAATTTTCATAGATTAAGAAAAATATAAAAAGCATAAAAGGTATTTTCCCATAATTTTATTAGTTTAAATAATAATTTATAGCCATTTAATTAATTTAAAATAGTTTTTAAATCATAGAAATTAGAAAAAAGTTCAGAAAAATAAAAATCCAGTTTTTGAAAATTCTTTATAGTTATTTTAGATTTTAAAAAAATAGTTTCATAATTTTCTCACTCATTTGCATAATTTTTAGTTATTTAGTTCTATTTTTAAAATTAGAAATTAGTTTTTAATTCAAAATAAATGCAAGAAAAATCTTAAAAATTAGTTTTAAATCTTAGTTAACTTTTAAATTGAATTTTCCACTTTATAGTAATTTTAGATCACTTTTAGGAATTAGTTTAGAATTATTTGCATTTAATCCGCGTTTCATTTAATTCGCATTTTACATTTTAGTTGTAATTTGCGTAATTTGTCATTTGCATTATAGATTTAGAACTTTTTCATGCTTTCCTTTACTTTCCCTTGCCCCGTAGTGTAGAAATCCTAAAAATCTCTTTTAACACATTCAAATCCCGATAATCGCGACGTGAGTTGAAAATTCCATTCAACCCTCGTTCGGAACAATCTCGGTGCTCAAACCTAATACGTTTGAGTTACCCATATACTAAAAATCTCATAATTGGTTTTCCTAAATCAATTTTTGGCGCCGCTGCCGGGAAGGTCATTTAGTGAGTTTTCGATTCCGTCCCGATACGCGTGTTTTTGAAGATCCTTCCCCGAGAAATTATCGTTGTTTTTGTAAATATCTCTTTTATAAAAACCCAAAATTATTTTCCTTTTAAAAATTTGTTTTCTTTTTATGTTTGATTTTATAAAAACCCAAAGATAATCTTCGATTTCCTCTGAATGTTTAATTCTTATCTCCTCACCCTCTAATTTGTTTAATTCTCCACAATGCTCGATTTTTCACCATTCGATCCCCATGATCCTCAGACCATGGAGGATTTCTATCGCCCATCGCATCGGTCGAGGAGGACCGATCGTTCGGGAACCAAGTTTAGATTGAAAATCGTGATCGTCTTCTTCGACAAATATGCCAATTCCATGGATTTCACGATGAAGATGCTAATGAGCACTTGAACAAGTTTTTATCTATTACTCAATCCATGAAGCAACGTGACGTTTCTCAAGATGATATCCGATTGAATCTCTTCCCCTTCTCTTTAACCTATGAAGCCGAATCTTGGTTTTATACCCTTGAAAAACATTCAATTCATACTTGGGAAGAGATGTTTCGCAAGTTTCTTTCAAAATACTTTCCATATTCGAAAACGATGCAGCTGAGGAAAGAAATTCTTAATTTTCGGCAATTACCCAAGGAATCCGTATTTGAAGCTTGGGAAAGATTCAAATCATTATTATAGAAATGTCCAAGTCATCGAATTTTGCTTCTTGATCAAATCCTAACCTTTTATTATGGTATCACTACGATTGATCGAGACAAAATCATTTTGGCAGCTGGTGGAAATCTCATGCGGAAGACACCTCAAGAAGCGAATGATTTGATTGATAATATGACGCAACATCATTATCAGTAGGATGCTGACGTTCCTTACGATTCTACCACTATGTTGAGTGATCATTGTCCCGAGAAAATTTTCGTTATGAGTGCACAAATTGACGTCTTTGGCAAGCAAGAAAGATATATCAGTCACCATTATCAACAAAGACCATGTCATTCACCCACCTTTTACTATTCCGACTCTGACGAGAGTGATGACGATGAACCATTTGAAGAAGAGAACTTAAAGATCGATCCGCTTATTAAGGAACCTTCGGATACCTTGTCAATGGGGGATAAGGAAGTCGAATGCACTCCTCTTGAGAATATTGATGACCTTGTTCCAATCCCAAGGGTATCTGAGACACCTTTCGATTTGATTTCAGAAACTTTCAAAATGACCTTCACAAATCCTTTGTTTGACTTCGATTCTGAATATACTCTCAATTTTGACAATCAAATCTTTGACGAGGAAAGTGATGAGTCCAACACGGAGACCATAATGGAAAAGGTGCAAGTTCATAGCTCACAAAGTACCACACAAATCCCACCTCCATTTATCTCGATTGAAGAAACTAAAGAAGTAGAGCCGTCTAATGGAAATCCTCCGGAGCCCGAGCTCAAGGATTCGTCTCTTGATTTACTTCTCGAGGAGTTCGCCGATGAACTCGCTCGCATCGATCCTCTTCCACCGCGAAGTGAGGACGATGACTTTGATTTTGAAGCCGATTTAAAAGAGATTGAAAGTTTGTTGAATGAAGATCCGTTAAATGAGCCGCCACTAAAGATTAATGCTAATTATCTCGAGGAGTTCTCCGGTGAACTTTCTCATTTCATATCTCCTCTTGTATATGATCGTGTCTATTTTGATCTTGAGGAATATTTTAGTTTGGTGGAAGAGCAACTCTCTCAAAAGAGTTTCGTTAATGATGACATCACCCACCTCTTCTTCCCGATGTCTTTGTTGAAAATCACCCTATGAGCTTAAATGATCAAATTCAAATTAAAGATTATATAAAATCTTCTTTTGAAGATGAAGAATATTGTTATAAAAATCTTTATTCCATTTCTTTCATATAATGTTATTTCTCCTCTTTTTCACTCTTGCGGGAGTGAGGATACCATCTTTGACCCCGGTATCACCATTTAGAGTTTTTGCTAACCGTGGGTATCTCATCGGAGTGGAACTTTCTTATGTTTCAATGTTTATCCAAACTTCTTGAACGAAAGTCCGATGGAGATATTCTTTTCCACTTGCTTCCCCAAGGACAAATGAATTCGGGGCAGGTCAAGCTAACAACTTAATAACAAAACAAGCGTTTCTATCTTCTTTCTATTTTCTTCTAATAAGTGACGTGAAGGGGTTAGCCTCTTCGATTTCTCATGTTTGGTGTTTGATGTTTTTGTCCAGGATTTCATCGATATGAAGACTCTCGTGCTCGAAGTTTGTCTTTTCTCCACTCGAGTTTCATGATCGATGCTTATGGAAATCCGATATCCGAAATCTTATCGACTAACGTTTATCTTTTAGCATACTTAATAAATGGCTTTTAGATTTTCGTGATACCCTTGCCTTTAAACATTGAGGACAATGTTTCGTTTTAGTCTTGGGGGGGGGGGTAATCTTCGATTTTATTTGACCGCACTTGCTTATTCTCTGCCGTGTACTCTCGCAACCCCGTTTTTCCTTAGAAAATGAAAATTTTGTGCAAAAATGTGAAATTTTAAAATTTTTTTTGTAAGCTTTTGCTAGTTTTTTGATTGAAAAGTCTTTGCGAGTCTCTTAGAAGTTACTTTAAATATGCGTTTTCTGGAAAAGTCTTTGCTAATTGCTTTGACAAGAGGCTATAAAATGCGATTCTAGCTCACAAGGCCAAGAATTTGCAAGTTTCCCTAAGTGGTTTTAAATATGCGAAGCATAAACAAGAATTTGCTAGTTTCTAATAAGTGACTTTAAAAATGTGAGACTTGAGATTATTTGACGAAGCATTAGCTAAGTTAATATATGTTTTGGCACCTTATCGACTTTCCGCTGGTGAGAGTAGGAATAGAATTCTGACTTGACCGGGCGTGTTGAGCCCCAGCTTGTTCCCTTAACCATAGATAATTTAATTATCGGCTAAGCATCCGCGGATCTCATTATTTGGGATTTTAAATTTGCGGAGATCGAGGAATGATAGAGTTACTTAAGAGTTTAGATGCTAAACATGGAATAGATGGTTCTCTTTAGAGCCCATCGAAGGTACTTATGGCTTTTTGTTCCCACAAGATTGTTTCACCCCATATCTTTAAATAAATAATTAGAGATGTTGAGTTTTTGGCGATAGTTAGTTCTTTATCTTCTTAAAAGAATCTTTGTTTTAAAAATTGGGTACACATCCAGGACTCGTAATAAATAAGTAATAAGTAATAAATAAAGTTATGAGCTGCGGTTCGAGATCTGACCCTTGGATCCTTATTTTGAAAGTAGGTTTTTAGGTCTTGGCTACCCTCTTACGCTGACCCTTGGACCTTTAGCTGGAATTATGTGAGGTCTTGGCCTAACATCCTTGGATCCTCATTTCATGAACGCCTAGAGTCTTGGAATTCTCCGTCGTAACGGCCCTTGGATCCTTTATTCTGAAACGTGTAAGGTCTTGGAATTACCCCGTGAAGCTCCGTAGTTCATAGCTCATATAAGTAAAAGTATAAGTGAAAAAAAAATGGAATGAGAAAAAAAAAATTATGGAAAAGTCAAAAATATAAGTGAATAAAATTTCCTTGATGTGGACCTCATTTTTAAGACAATGGTTCTTGAGAGAAGATGGATAACTAATTAGCGACTTATCTTTATATCTTTATCGGAATAAAAATTATCGAAACGAGAAACTTGAAGGAATTCATTACTCACCAAAAATAAAATAAATAGAGGAAATTAGGAAAATGGGAGCAAGAGGTAATTACACAAGTAATTTTCATGGGCAGTGTTAGCATCTAAAGTCATATTTAACAATGATTTCGATTTTACGCTTAATTTGGGGACTTGTGAAAAATCAGGGACGATGTATTCTATCCGTATGGTGACTGAGTTGTGTTTCCTACTCCGTGATTCTAAAATGTCGTTTGAAAAATGTTGGAGTTATTGATCGACATGAAAGTTCAACAAACCGTCATTCATTATGAATAAGTGCTTAACCGTAATATCTATATGTGAAATAAAAGGTAAACGGGGCGTTTTTAGAATTAAGGGTTTCTTAATTTCTTTTGAGGAATCTTTGCTACTTTTCATAGGTTTAGTAGAAAGAGATTGAAATCCTTGGTTTTTGAAACGTGAGTTGATTGCATTGCGTGGGGATACGACAATCGTCTAGTCTGGGGTATTTTGATATGTGCTAAAACACATACCTTTTCTTTACCAAATCAGACCCAAAAAAACCAAGAAAGAGCCGTTTATTGCTAATATCTATTGGTTTCTTGTGTTTATGCATGTGCAGGTACGGATATGACAAAACATGCAAAAGAAAGCCAAATCAGACAAAAACCCGAGCACGAGAGATAAATAGTGCTAAAGCTGAGCCAGAAGGTCATAAATGAGCGTTTGTGAAGATTTTCATGCTGAGAGGATGATTTATGAAAGATTTGTTCAAGTTTATAGAAATGGCAGAATCAGTCCCTCAAGTTTCAGCATTTGGCAGAAATTACCCCTAAGATTCAGAATTGGCAAATTTAGTCCTTGATTATTTGAGATTGACAAGAAAGACCCTTGGATTACATTTTTAGAATTTACAGCTTTGGTCCCTAATAAATACAAATTTACAAGTTTGGCCCTTATAGTCTACACGGATTACATCCAAAGTCCTTATCCAATCCAATATATCTCTAGGCCCATAAAATAACCAAAGCCCAATCTCTAGTAGCCCAAGTCAACCTATGATAATAACCGGTCAACCCAACTTAACAATTTGAACCCTTTCCCATGCTTTTGAACCTGGTCAATACCAACTTGAACTCCCACATCCCAGTCAAATTAGTCAAACATTATTATAATAATCGTTACCATTTACCCGCGCAGTGTTTATCCCCAATTCACCCAAACCCAGGCAAACATAAACCCTAAAAAGCCCTTTGCATCAATTGATCACAATTACTAAAATTAAGGGTAAAAACATACTTTCTGCTAACAAACCTGACAAAGAATGCCAGGTTGGAAATCCGTGTGTCACATTACCCATTCCTTGCTTGTGATTGGTGAACGCAACGTAGAATGATTGATCCTATGGTCTAGATTGATGTGATTACATGAAAGGTTGATCCAAGGGATGAAAAATGTGACACACGGTAAATTTTCACCAAAATTTAACTGACAATTAGTAATTCATTTTACTAAGCCAAATTTATTAAGCATGCATAAGCTTTGCCTAATCATTTGAGTAGTTAACTCGCATACGGTAGATAACTGCATCACTTTTTCATTCATATCATTTTATGAATATTTTATTTTGTCTTATGATTTAAATTATAAGACGAGAGGGTATCTCGTTTTCTCCAAGACCGACACTGCACGCGTACCGACACTATGATAAGGACCCGCTAAAACAATTAACCGATGTCCGCGACTTGGAATATTAAAAAGATAAAGTATTTCGACACGAACAATAAAATACCACGGATAAAAAGTTGTCAAACAATGATACCTTGGTCACAATATGGCTTAGCGGGACACAAAATACTTAAACACATTATCACTTAAACAATGACTTTATAAGACTCAAGTGCAAACATACATAACTATAATGTATATGCATACATCTCATACAATAAATATTCCACATACAAAATACTTACACAAAATAATCATAAGTATACAATACACCTACTTTACTTACATTTATTTACATCACCACTTTGGACTTTTATTTTTGTAAATCTTATATTACATTTACAATAAAAGGAATTACAAAAGTTAAATATGTCCTCCTTGTTATCCTCCTCCACACACGACAAAGAGATACAAAAATCAAAGGAGAGATATCTCCATCTCTTTCATCCAGAAACCTGCTCCTCCACCTTCACACGCCTCCTAGGCGAATCTTTCCCAAACCAAGTAAACCGACACCCCTCATCTTAATATTCCTCACCTTCCATACTATATTCATGAAAGAATCTCTTCCCCAACTCTATCTAGATGCGCCCCTACCTTCAAGGAGATCCATGAAGATCAAGATAAATCACAAACAAATATTTACACCAATCCAAGAAATCCTTTGGCTTTGGAAGTATACCATTTTCGGCTACAAACAAAGAGGCAAGATGGTAGGACTTGGTCAAAGACTCCCTTTTAATTTTCTTTTTATGCTACTCGAGAGACTAAGGGCTCACACAAAACAAATCTCAATCCACCACACAAGAAAAGTACTCTCAAGGGTATAGTGAAACAGTTGGGTTTCTTACTCGGATTCGGATTTGGAGGTTTGGGTTGTGTGGAGCTCTCGAGTTAGCCTTCATCCTTGTCATTTTCGCCTCACTTACATAAGGTTCATCCTTGTTTCTTTTCCTTGTAAATTGTTATGCTACAATCGTGATTAATGTAACTTAAATGGTGAAACTTTGTTTTAATTTTCGATGTCTAAATAAAGCGTTTGGTATTACCTAAATGTCACTTTGATATGATATAAGTCACTTGAGTTTTGAGTTAGTCTTCGATTCGGATGAAAACAGTTTCTGTCGAGGTAAACGAGCCAAGGGAATGAGAGTTAAGTCTTATTGAAACTTGGTAATTTGACTAGGTAACTAAGTATTTTGATGTTGATAAACCTTGTATATTTTTGTAGATGTTTTGGGTCACGCTAGGAGATGGTTTTTGTTGTTGGTTAGGTTAGTAGTGTTTCTGTCGAAAGGTATGAACCAAAGAAAATTTGAAAAGATAAGTTCTATAAATCTTGTAGGAAGTAAGTATCATGTTAGATTCGGGATATTGAGTTTGGTAGCGAGATATTGGGTTGTTGTTTGACGCGACTAAGAACCCATCTTGATGCTCGTACTTCTTTCCAGTGACCTGTGTTACTCTTTGTGTCCATAAAAGTCGTATACTAGAGAAACCATTTCAATGCCAAGATAAATTGATAACTTGAGAAGTAGATTTGTTACCGAAAGGTCTTGTGTTTAGGATTAGTCACACTCATGCGAGTCATGGTTAGTCCTCATAATGGGTCGGAGCTCTAGCTATGGTTGTACCATAGTGGCTCGTCAATATGAATGTCAACTTGTAAATCCGAGCTAGTCTTTGCTCATCTTCATTTTTCTATGAGAATGGGTATATGGTGTAAGGAAAATGAGTGTTTGCTACCCACTATTGACATGAGACCACAAGGGTGGTCTTGAGTATATATCATATATCCACTTAACTTGTGTTGCTACACTATAACTCGTGATTGGAAACCCACATGGATGTCGAGAGCCTACCAATCGAAACAACTTCACTAGTCATGTGACATTGAAAGGTATCTCGAGCCAAAGATTGTGAGTCTAACTCACGAGTATAAATGGTATCACAAAAGTACTCTTGTGTCAAGAAGGGTAGAATACATTGGAGTCATGTGGTGACAAATTGAAAACTCCCCTAAACTGTACAAAAATCTTCCTGTTGTACCTTGGGCCGCAGCCCAGTTTGTCGCCCAAGCCATATTTGGGCCGAAACTTCTCTATTGATCTAATACAAATTCGGGCTTGGGTCCAACGCTAAGCTCATCCCTATCGGGCCACAGCCCATCCGTGTATTGAAATATTCGAGTGGTACCAAGTCGAGTCACCAAATAACCCGAGGTATATGATCGAAAACTAAATATAAAAACTAGACCCATTTGTCATCTATACGAAATACCACATGTACATGTATGAATTAACAAGTGAACAAGGGTTGAAAGTATAACCTACTTAAATGAAGTTTACATAAAACGGTTTAACGTCATGGTGAAAACAAATTTATGTCATAAGGATTACTAGTCACACATTGTATAAATTTTAAGAAAACAAATTTGACAAGTAAATAAAGACCACTACATCATTTTATCATTTTTGAATATGAAAGCCTTTCACTTCAACTTACATATTTTCTAAATTCAATTGGAAAATAAATCAACTATTATGTGATTTTGATACTACTATCATGTGACAACTTAAATAAGAATATATACATTATATATTACTAAAAGAATAACGTAAATATTCTCAAACCAAATCTTGGATTTTAACGCCGTTTAGCAACAATATGAAAAGTATATATACACATCGTATACTTACTAGTAAAACCATTTTTACAAATTTTACAAATTTACGTTTAGTATTAACACAATTACAAAAAAAAAAACCATTGGACCGTTTTAAGTATGTAATACTTAAAACAATGAACTAAAACATTGCCCTCCTTATCTAGGTCACGTGTCGGTGCCGTTCCACAACAATCACTAATCCCACATTTCGGATTTTGCACAATTGCTAAGGTGAGTTTCATAGCCCCACTTTTACTTAATAAATTGTTTTATACATTTTGGGGTGAGAAATATGCAAAACATTTTATGGACCAAAACTATTACATGATTACTATTACGTGGTTTATCCTAAGCCCTTATGTCCCTAGAGAATGCCCCTTTCTCATGAACCGTCAATTCCCCATTGGGAAACGCGAATCTTATAAATAGATCTATTGAGGGTGACTCCTCCGTTCGGTTGGCCATGCTTAGGCCAAGGCGAAACGTATACCATGTCGGAATCAAGTGTTGAGGGACAAAACACTTGCTATGGGCCCTTATATTGTATGACATCTTTTAGCATACGAAACCGTAGTATCGGTTGCATAAACTTAGAGCTAACGTAATAGACATTCATACATATATCATTATATTCGTTGTAATGATTATATGCCTTTGCTTATGGTCCAAGCTTACTATCTTAATTTAAACCTATGAACTCACCAGCTTTTAGCTGACCTTTTAGCATATTTTCTCAGGTGTTTAAGATTTGTTCATGAAGGCAAGGCAAGAAGCGGATGTATGGTCATAGTAGTATTAAAGAAGTGTTTTTTTTACACAAAAATGATGTTTTTACATTGGGACCACTTTATCTAATGGGATGTACCCATTTATTTAAACTATGTTGTGAGACAGCGTTTTAAAACTATTTTATAAAATCAAATGGAGTATGTATTCCGTTCTTTATTACTTGTGTTATGATTCACCAATTCCGTAACGCTCCTGAATAACACGTATGCTTCCGCTAAACAAATTTGGGGGTGTTACAGATTGGCATCAGAGCCTAAGTTATAGAGAACTAGGTACATATAAACCCTAAACTATAACTACTTTTCACCAAAAACATCATACTACGACCGCCGATTGCCGCTTGCCTTACTTGCCATTTTATTTAAAGTTCATTTAATAGGATTACATGTTTTATTTCCTATTTCCTTATGCACTATTTCATATCCATCATGAGCATTTTTCCACATACTTACACATATGCACCGTCTTGTCACAGACTATGCCTTCCCAAACCTTTCCTCACGATGTTCGGGAGGACATCCTACTAGCTCACTCACCGACCATCCGCCAGCTTGCACACTTAGCTACTGATCCATACGTACAGGCCACACTAGCAGTCCAGCCAGCTATTGCACCTACTCCACTTATACCTACCCTCACCACCACTTCATCAGCCCTGTTGACGCGCAGGCAAAAGCCCCGTATGATTGTGAGAGTACCTGGATATCGAGAGCGGTATTCATATGTGCCTGCACTAGCTTCTCGGATGACCCGCTCTGCCTACATGGGTCCTTCTACTACTTCAGAGTCATTGATACCATCACCCACTGAGTCACCACCTCATCGAGACTCGGAGATCTATTGATTCTTACTCGAGGAAGATCCGAAGAAGATCCGGAAGAGGATCCCGAGGAAGAACTACCGAGAGCCCATACCGACCGAGAGTATCCCCGGATATGTTAGCATAGCAGCAGATGTGAGTACACAGGGTTTGGAGATTGTTCAGAGTATACGGGAGCTAGGACGAGCTCCGGATGACTCGAGATTAGACGATGACATGGATATTGATGCACCATTTGGATTAGGCAGAGACGCCGCTTTTCTCCACAGTCAGGAGGAGAGTAGTGGGATTGATTGGAGAGATATTGATTTCCTGATCAGTTCAGTACCACTTGTCACTAGTCCGAGCTATAGTCCGTCATCACCTTCGTTTGTACCATCTGCAGCAGACATGGGCGCTTGAGCGCACCACTAGACAGCTTGAGACCATTGAGGAAGCCGCACCAGTTGAGGCACGACCGAGCCAGACTTGTCGATCTCCGAAGATGATCCGACCCTCACTTAGAGAATATTTATTCACCGACTCTCATGAGACACTGCTAGGAGTCCATTCTGATCAGCTAGAGAGGATCGATCCAACACGCTTGCAAGCTTGCGAGCAGCGTGTTGAGGGTTTAGACCGAGTTACTGATGTGTTGTTTGAGAGCATGGGACTCGAGAGACATGAGAGGATGCGACTGGGATTTAGAGTTGAGACTCGTGTTGAGGACGCCGAGAGTTGGACAGCAGAGTACGAGCTTTGGGTAGAGGTCGACTCGATACACGGACGACTAGTGGAGCTAGAGAGCGTCCAGTGGATTGCGAGAGATACTGTCAGAGAGGGATGGCAGAGGACTACTGGTTTAGAGTCTATGTTGGCATCACAGATGAGGCGTATCGAGAGATTGGAGGATACACAGCGAGAGCTGATTGCTACCATAGAGTGATTACGCATCCGATCATCCTTAGGTTCCATTGCATGATTTTATTACACTAAACTGAGCTATAACAGTTAGTGTTAGTCATTATCATCGTATTTCAGTTGTATTCTCCATTGTATTTCCTTTATATTCCGTTGTATTTCGGTTGTACTCCAGTTAGTATCTCATCATGTACCGTAGGAACCTTGTAACCGAAATTCTATCTATGACAAACTTATTTTCCTACCCAGTTGTCTTTACGTTTATAGATTGCACATATGATCTATCTACGATAACCACACTATTACGTGACACTTACCTTGTTTCAAAGGTTCTATATCTCATCACCTTTCTTACTGCAGAAATGCGCCAAAACGAAGATCAAAACGTACCAACCCTGGTGGAGCCTCCAATGCTCCCATCCCAGCGAGAGTCACTCGCAACCAAGCCGCAAATACTGCTATTCCAAACAGAGTCACACCTCGATCGATGCTGAAGCCACTACTCCTTCTAGGGCTACTCCAATCCAACCTATCATGAATCAAGCCATGATCGACCAACTAGTCAATGAGCGGGTAAACGCCGCTTTAGCTGCAAAGAAACCACTCGCCTACTAATGCTGGAACTTCGAGACCACCCACTCACAACCGCACTTGTACTTATCAAGACTTTCGTAAAACCATGACTGGAAGCTTTAGTGGAACCAAAGGAGCTGTCGGTCTGACTAGGTGGATCGAAAAGCTCGAGACTGTGTTCCGAATCTGCAATTGTGAAGAAGATTCTAAGGTTAAATATGCATCATTCACTTTCACGGATGCTGCTTTGACATGGTGGAACAATTTTCTGAAATCCGCTAGTATTGATGTTGCCTATGCCATGCCATGGGAGAACTTCAAGGAAATGGTACTTCGAAAGTACTGTCCTCGTAATGAGATCAAGAAACTCGAACATGAGTTTTGGAACCTCAAGGTTCAAGGCACCAATATGGCTGCCTATAATCAACGATTTCAAGAGCTAGCCTTATTGTGTCCTGAAATGGTTCCCACTGAGACCCGATTGTTGGAGAGATACATCGGAGGATTGCCTCAACCTATCAAGGGCAATGTAACCACTTCTAAGGCTATTGATCTTCATGAAACCATCGAGATAGCCAACAAACTCATGGACCAAGTAATTGAGGATTCCATGGACAAAGTGGTTGACAATAAGAGGAAATGGGATGACCATTCTCAAGGTTACAACAACTATGAATATCGTGGAAACAACAATAGGAACAACCGCAAAAATCAAAACAAGAGGCAAAATGTTGCTAGAGCTTATGCAGTGAATGTCGGAGAAAGAAAACCGTACTCAGGGACTGCACCATTGTGTAATCGATGCACACCGCATCACAAGGCAAGGCAGTACCGTCAAGTGCCGTAATTGTCGAAAATCGGACACTTGACCAGGAACCGCAGGTCCAAATCATTGGCAACAGTTCAAACAGCTCCAGACCCAAAAGCTAATACAACTTGCTTTGGTTGTGGTGAAAAAGGGCATTATAAGAATGAATGCCGAAAGACCGAAAACCAAGGTCGTGAAGGAAATTAAGGAAACCGAGGGAATCCAGGAAGCCATGGGAATGGCAGGATTCAGGGAAATGTTGGACAAACGAGTAATCAGGGAAATGGAGAAGGAGCTCGTGGGAGAGTCTATGCCGTAACCAAAGTGGAAGCTCGGAAGACCGAATGTTGTGACGGGTACGTTCATTATAAATAACCGTTATACATCCATATTGTTTGATACGGGAGCCGATAGGAGTTTTGTTTCTAATACATTTAGTCCACTACTCGATATTTCCCCAACCGCATTAGGAAATGCATACAACGTGGAACTAGCTAACGGTAACATAGAAAGAGTAGACACCATCATAAGAGGTTGCACCCTTAACCTGTTAAACCACCCATTCAATATTGATTTGATACCCGTAGCATTGGGTAGCTTCGATGTTATTGTCGGAATGGATTGGTTAGCAAAATATCATGCTGCCATCATTTGCGACGAGAAACTCGTTCAATACCCTACGGAGATGAAGTCCTAACAATAGAAGGGGACGAATGACGAAGAAACGCTTCAAGATTGCATGTCATTTCATGTACCAAGGTGTTAAGGTGTATCGAGGAAGGATGTCATATCTTCCTAGCACAAGTCACTGGAAAGGACGAAGACGAAGGAGAAGAAAACGCCTGGAGGACGTGCCGATAGTAAAGAATTCCCGAAGTCTTTCCCGAAGATTTTCCAGGACTTCCGCCGACCCGACAGGTTGAATTTCAGATCGATTTAGTGCCCGGTGCCGCACCAGTGGCAAGAGCACCTTATCGATTAGCTCCAACGGAACTTCAGGAGTTATCAAACCAGTTGTCGGAACTTGCGGAAAAGGATTCATCGACCAAGCTCGTCACCATGGGGAGCACCAGTCCTGTTCGTCAAGAAGAAAGACGGAACCTTCAGGATGTGCATCGACTATCGTGAGTTGAATAAACTAACCATTAAGAACCGTTACCCACTCCTGAGAATCGATGACTTATTCGATCAACTTCAAGGTTCGAGTGTTTATTCAAAAATCGACTTAAGGTCCGGATACCATCAACTAAGAGTTCGAGAAGAAGACATTCCCAAAACCGCTTAACTCGTTATGGACATTACAAGTTCCAAGTCATGCCTTTTGGTTTAACCAACGCACCAGCTGTGTTCATGGACCTCATGAACCGAGTGTGTAAACCCTACTTGGATAAATTTGTGATCGTATTCATTGACGACATCCTAATTTATTCCAAGAGTGCGAAAGAAAACGAAGAGCACCTTAGATTAATCTTGGAATTGTTGAAGAAGGAAGAACTGTATGCGAAATTCTCGAAGTGTGAATTTTGGATACCTACCGTGCAATTCTTAGGTCATGTAATCGACAGTCAAGGCATACATGTAGACCCCGCTAAGATCGAGTCAATAAAGGATTGGGCGACACCCACAACTCCTACTGAGATACGCCAATTCTTAGGACTTGCTGGGTACTACAGAAGATTTATTGACGGTTTCTCAAAGATTGCCAAATCTTTAACCAAGCTAACCCAAAAAAACGCTAAGTTTGACTGGGAGAAAAAGAAGAAGAAGCTTTTCAACTCCTTAAAGAGAGTTGTGTAGTGCACTGCTCGCCTTACCGAAGGTAGTGAAGACTTTGTTGTATATTGCGACGCTTCACATAAGGGCTCGGAGCAAGATAAATGCAAAGAGAGAAGGGGATAGCATACGCCTCTCGCCAATTGAAGACTCATGAGAAGAACTACACGACACACGATTTGGAGTTAGGATCAGTTGTGTTCACTCGAGATTTGGAGACACTACATGTATGGCACAAAGTGTGTCGTATACACCGATCACAAAAGTCTACAACACATCTTTGATCGAAAGAACTGAACATGAGACAGCGCTGATGGTTGGAATTACTCAGTGATTATGACTGCGAGATTCGTTACCATCCGGGTAAAGCGAATGTAGTAGCTGATGCTCTCAAGAGGAAAGAGCGACCAACACCTCTTAGAGTCAGATCCTTGGGTATGACAATTAGTTCACCTCTTCCAACCAAGATTCTTGAGGCTCAATTGGAAGCACTCAAAGAGGAAAATTGTCCGAATGAGAACCTTTACAGAATGCCAGAAAGTGAAAATGGGTTCGTAAAAAGGTTGGACGGAACCTTGTGTTTCAAAGAGCGAAGTTGGATACCACTCTACGGAGGAATTCGCGACATCATTATGCATGAATCCCACAAGTCTAAATACTCCATACACCCAGGATCCGACAAAATGTACCTTGATTTGAAGAAATTGTACTGGTGGCCTAACATGAAAGCCGACATTGCAACATATGTCAGCCAGTGTTTAACTTGTTCAAAGGTTAAAGTGAACACCGTGAGACCCTCCGGCCTACTAGTACAACCCGAAATCCCCGAGTGGAAATGGGAACGTATAACAATGGACTTTATCACCAAGTTACCTAAAACCTCTAAAGGCTACGACACTATTTGGGTAATAGTTGATCGTCTCACCAAGTCAGCACATTTTCTACCGATGAAAGAAAGTGATGGAATGGAAAAACTTGCACAACTATACCTGAAGGAAATCATCGCAAGCCATGGTGTACCGATTTCCATCATTTCAGATAGAGATAGCCGTTTCACCTCAAACTTCTGGAAATCACTTCAAGACGCTTTAGGGTCTAACCTCGACATGAGCACCGCTTACCATCCTCAGACTGATGGACAAAGCGAGAGAACAATCCAAACACTAGAGGATATGCTAAGAGCATGTGTGATAGACTTTGTAAATGGCTGGGATAAACACTTGCCATTAGCCGAGTTTTCTTACAATAACAGCTATCACACAAGTATCAAAGCCGCACCATATGAAGCACTCTATGGTCGGAAATGTAGATCACCTGTGTGCTGGGCCGAAGTTGGAGAAAGTCAACTTACTGGTCCGGAGTTAATCCAAGAAACTACCGAGAAGATTATACAAATCAAAAGCCGACTACAAGCAGCTCGTGACCGCCAAAAGAGCTACGCGGATAAAAGGAGGAAACCACTTGAGTTTCAAGTGGGAGATAAAGTTATGCTCAAAGTTGCGCCATGGAAGGGCGTAATCCGTTTCGGAAAACGTGGAAAATTAAACCCTCGTTATATTGGACCTTTCAAAATTCTTGCTAGGATCGGACCGGTAGCGTACCGCCTTGAATTACCACAAGAACTCAGCTCTGTGCACAACGTGTTTCACGTGTGCAACTTAAAGAAATGTCTTTCCGACGAAACTCTTGTTATTCCTTTGGAAGAAATCCAAGTCGACGAAAGATTGAATTTTGTCGAGAAACCCATTGAAATCATGGATAGAGAAATCAAACGGCTTAAGCAAAGCCGCATCCCGATCGTCAAAGTCCGTTGGAACTCTCAAAGAGGTCCAGAATACACGTGGGAACGCGAAGACCAATTCAAGCGCAAGTACCCACACCTTTTCTCTACTTCACCAAGTAATCCTAACTGAAAACCGAGGACGGTTTTCTCTTCCAAGACGGGGAGGATGTGACACACGGTAAATTTTCACCAAAATTTAACTGACAATTAGTAATTCATTTTACTAAGCCAAATTTATTAAGCATGCATAAGCTTTGCCTAATCATTTGAGTAGTTAACTCGCATACGGTAGATAACTGCATCACTTTTTCATTCATATCATTTTATGAATATTTTATTTTGTCTTATGATTTAAATTATAAGACGAGAGGGTATCTCGTTTTCTCAAATGACCGACACGCACGCGTACCGACACTATGATAAGGACCCGCTAAAACAATTAACCGATGTCCGCGACTTGGAATATTAAAAAGATAAAGTATTTCAGACACGTAACAATAAAATACCACGGATAAAAAGTTGTCAAACAATGATACCTTGGTCACAATATGGCTTCGCGGGACACAAAATAGTTAAACACATTATCACTTAAACAATGACTTTATAAGACTCAAGTGCAAACATACATAACTATAATGTATATGCATACATCTCATACAATAAATATTCCACATACAAAATACTTACACAAAATAATCATAAGTATACAATACACCTACTTTACTTACATTTATTTACATCACCACTTTGGACTTTTATTTTTGTACTCTTATATTACATTTACAATAAAAGGAATTACAAAAGTTAAATATGTCCTCCTTGTTATCCTCCTCCACACACGACAAAGAGATACAAAAATCAAAGGAGAGATATCTCCATCTCTTTCATCCAGAAACCTGCTCCTCCACCTTCACACGCCTCCTAGGCGAATCTTTCCCAAACCAAGTAAACCGACACCCCTCATCTTAATATTCCTCACCTTCCATACTATATTCATGAAAGAATCTCTTCCCCAACTCTATCTAGATGCGCCCCTACCTTCAAGGAGATCCATGAAGATCAAGATAAATCACAAACAAATCTTTACACCAATCCAAGAAATCCTTTGGCTTTGGAAGTATACCATTTTCGGCTACAAACAAAGAGGCAAGATGGTAGGACTTGGTCAAAGACTCCCTTTTAATTTTCTTTTTATGCTACTCGAGAGACTAAGGGCTCACACAAAACAAATCTCAATCCACCACACAAGAAAAGTACTCTCAAGGGTATAGTGAAACAGTTGGGTTTCTTACTCGGATTCGGATTTGGAGGTTTGGGTTGTGTGGAGCTCTCGAGTTAGCCTTCATCCTTGTCATTTTCGCCTCACTTACATAAGGTTCATCCTTGTTTCTTTTCCTTGTAAATTGTTATGCTACAATCGTGATTAATGTAACTTAAATGGTGAAACTTTGTTTTAATTTTCGATGTCTAAATAAAGCGTTTGGTATTACCTAAATGTCACTTTGATATGATATAAGTCACTTGAGTTTTGAGTTAGTCTTCGATTCGGATGAAAACAGTTTTCTGTCGAGGTAAACGAGCCAAGGGAATGAGAGTTAAGTCTTATTGAAACTTGGTAATTTGACTAGGTAACTAAGTATTTTGATGTTGATAAACCTTGTATATTTTTGTAGATGTTTTGGGTCACGCTAGGAGATGGTTTTTGTTGTTGGTTAGGTTAGTAGTGTTTCTGTCGAAAGGTATGAACCAAAGAAAATTTGAAAAGACAAGTTCTATAAATCTTGTAGGAAGTAAGTATCATGTTAGATTCGGGATATTGAGTTTGGTAGCGAGATATTGGGTTGTTGTTTGACGCGACTAAGAACCCATCTTGATGCTCGTACTTCTTTTCCAAATCGACTCCGTGTTACTCTTTATGTCCATAAAAGTCGTATACTAGAGAAACCATTTCAATGCCAAGATAAATTGATAACTTGAGAAGTAGATTTGTTACCGAAAGGTCTTGTGTTTAGGATTAGTCACACTCATGCGAGTCATGGTTAGTCCTCATAATGGGTCGGAGCTCTAGCTATGGTTGTACCATAGTGGCTCGTCAATATGAATGTCAACTTGTAAATCCGAGCTAGTCTTTGCTCATCTTCATTTTGCTATGAGAATGGGTATATGGTGTAAGGAAAATGAGTGTTTGCTACCCACTGTTGACATGAGACCACAAGGGTGGTCTTGAGTATAGATCATATATCCACTTAACTTGTGTTGCTACACTATAACTCGTGATAGGAAACCCACATGGATGTCGAGAGCCTACCAATCGAAACAACTTCACTAGTCATGTGACATTGAAAGGTATCTCGAGCCAAAGATTGTGAGTCTAACTCACGAGTATAAATGGTATCACAAAAGTACTCTTGTGTCAAGAAGGGTAGAATACATTGGAGTCATGTGGTGACAAATTGAAAACTCCCTAAACTGCACAAAACTCTTCCTGTTGTACCTTGGGCCGCAGCCCAGTTTGTCAAGCCATATTTGGGCGAAACTTCTCTATTGATCTAATACAAATTAGGGCTTGGGTCCAACGCTAAGCTCATCCCTATCGGGCCACAGCCCATCCGTGTATTGAAATATTCGAGTGGTACCAAGTCGAGTCACCAAATAACCCGAGGTATATGATCGAAAACTAAATATAAAAACTAGACCCATTTGTCATCTATACGAAATACCACATGTACATGTATGAATTAACAAGTGAACAAGGGTTGAAAGTATAACCTACTTAAATGAAGTTTACATAAAACGGTTTAACGTCATGGTGAAAACAAATTTATGTCATAAGGATGACTAGTCACACATTGTATAAATTTTAAGAAAACAAATTTGATAAGTAAATAAAGACCACTACATCATTTTATCATTTTTGAATATGAAAGCCTTTCACTTCAACTTACATATTTTCTAAATTCAATTGGAAAATAAATCAACTATTATGTGATTTTGATACTACTATCATGTGACAACTTAAATAAGAATATATACATTATATATTACTAAAAGAATAACGTAAATATTCTCAAACCAAATCTTGGATTTTAACGCCGTTTAGCAACAATATGAAAAGTATATATACACATCGTATACTTACTAGTAAAACCATTTTTACAAATTTTACAAATTTACGTTTAGTATTAACACAATTACAAAAAAAAAACCATTGGACCGTTTTAAGTATGTAATACTTAAAACAATGAACTAAAACATTGCCCTCCTTATCTAGGTCGCGTGTCGGTGCCGTTCCACAACAATCACTAATCCCACATTTCAGATTTTGCACAATTGCTAAGGTGAGTTTCATAGCCCCACTTTTACTTAATAAATTGTTTTATACATTTTGGGGTGAGAAATATGCAAAACATTTTATGGACCAAAACTATTACATGATTACTATTACGTGGTTTAGCCTAAGCCCTTATGTCCCTAGAGAATGCCCCTTCTTCATGAACCGTCAATTCCCCATTGGGAAACGCGAATGTTATAAATAGATCTATTGAGGGTGACTCCTCCGTCCGGTTGGCCATGCTTAGGCCAAGGCGAAACGTATACCATGTCGGAATCAAGTGTTGAGGGACAAAACACTTGCTATGGGCCCTTATATTGTATGACATCTTTTAGCATACAGAAACTGTCGTAGTATCGGTTGCATGAACTTAGAGCTAACGTAATAGACATTCATACATATATCATTATATTCGTTGTAATGATTATATGCCTTTGCTTATGGTCCAAGCTTACTATCTTAATTTAAACCTATGAACTCACCAGCTTTTAGCTGACCTTTTAGCATATTTTCTCAAGTGTTTAAGATTTGTTCATGAAGGCAAGGCAAGAAGCGGATGTATGGTCATAGTAGTATTAAAGAAGTGTTTTTTTTACACAAAAATGATGTTTTTACATTGGGACCACTTTATCTAATGGGATGTACCCATTTATTTAAACTATGTTGTAAGACAGCGTTTTAAAACTATTTTATAAAATCAAACGGAGTATGTATTCCGTTCTTTATTACTTGTGTTATGATTCACCAATTCCGTAACGCTCCCGAATAACACGTATGCTTCCGCTAAACAAATTTGGGGTGTTACAAAAAACAACTAGAGAAAGCACAAGGCTCAGCTTCTGGATCCTTCCAATCGTTCAAGCTTGCCTATAAAAAAGGCCCCTGATTCACATTGTATCTCATGTAGTGTAGTAGTAGTTCTCTGAGTAGTGTAGCTTATTAGAGTATTCTGTATTTTAATCCATTTCTGTATTTCAAATTTCTAGTTGTACTCATTTCTGATTAATAAAATTGATTTTAGTTTAAATTCTCATTAAAATCCAATTTCTGATTTACTGTTTTATTGTACTTCATTTGATCAAATTAGCCTATTATTAATCATTTTAAGTTTGCTTACTCTCAAAATCAAAAATCACAAAAAATTGGTAAAATATTTGAAAAATAAAAAAAATACCTCAAATCAATTCTAAAGTAGTGTTCTGCTTATGTTTTTGTTTCTATAAGCTTTTATAAGCTTGCTTTAGCTTATTGATTGCTTAAATAATTCACTACTCAGAATCTATTCTCAATTCACATATTGGTCAAATAAAGTCAAAGTTCAGAATAATTGGTAAAACTGCTCGGAATTACTGATTACAGTGAAAGAACAACGTCAAGCTTACTCACAAGCTAGCCACTTGTGAATGGCTAACCGTAAGAAACTTAAAACGGCTCGGACACTGACCAATAATAAGAAGTGTGTAGTATACGGGTAACTCAAACGTGTTAGGTTTGAGCACGAGATCGCTTCCGAACGAGGGTTGAATGGAATTTCCAACTCACGCCTCATTATCTGGATTTGAATAATGTAAGGGGTAAAATGATATTATCTAAACTACGGGATAAGGAAAGCATATAGGAACTAAAATCTAAGGGAAATCCTAAGAACTAAGGCAAACTACGCAATTCTACATTAAAACGCAAATACTAATTAAAACTAAACGCGAATAAAAAGCAAGTACGTCTAATCTAGATCCTAAAAATAACCTAAAATTACTTTTACTCTAAAAATGATATTAGAAAACTAATTATGAATTAAAACTATTTTTTAGGATTTTTATTGATTTTATTAAGATTAAAAACTAATTATTTAACTTTTAAAATAAAACTAATTATCTAAAAATTATCAAAACAAATGGGAAAATTATGGAATTACTTTTCAAAAATCTAAAATATCATAAAAGACTTTTCAAAACTATTTTTGTATTTTTCTGATTAATTTCCTATTTTCTATGAATTTAAATCTATTTTAATCTAATTTAAATTGTGAAAAATACAAAATAAAAGGGGAAAAATATGGAAAAATCTTTTTATGCTTTTTATATTTTTCTTAAACTGAGAAAAATGAAAAATTATTTTTTGAACTTTTTCTTAATTAATTGCAATAAAACCTATTTAAAAGTGATTAAAAACTGTTTTTATTTAAGAAAAATACCAAACAGTGTCTAAAAATTATGAAAAATTCAGGGAAAATCTAAAATATTATTCTAAAGCTGAGAAAAATATAAAAACTTGGGCTTATGTGGAAGAAATCAGAGCTGCTATGTAACTGATGTGGAATAAGCACTTTGAAAATAAGCTATTAAGCACAATGATGAACCAAACTACTACAGAAGCTATATAACACTAAGACTACTCTACATCAGCTAATTGCATCTACTCCTCACACCTAAATAAGCATTTGCCAATGATTGAGCTAATTGACCAACTAAAGCAAATAAGCAATACTCCTAAATGACCCTACTGTTTAAGCAGATGAAACCGCTATCCAATAAGCTAACATGAAAACTAAAAGTGGAGATCTCAAGCCCACCTAGCAGAGATCATATGCTCAAAATTACAGCTAATAAGGGCTAAAGATGAAGAAGTTATGGATCAAACAAAAGCTGGCTAGATGGGATAGTGTGAGCCATGCACAGAAACAGTATCCACTTTAAGCTAATCTACAAGCTAATCAGAGAAGCTTTAGGGCAAAACAGATATGGGGTCTTGAAGACCACACGAAAACTACAAATGGACCAAATATGAGACCCTAACTACTTGTATTGAACCTTGTGCATTGTCTGCAAATTCTGCAAAAAACTAGTTTTCTACATGTTTTGACTTTAATGACAAGTGAAGCAGCTTTGACCAAAATGAGTTTCAAGATCAAAAGCAGGACTGATATGGATGAAATGTGAAGTAATAAGACTATAGCAAGCTAGTTAATTAAGTTCTAAACCTATGTGAGAAGATTTCATCCTTGATTTTAACAATTAAGCAAAGAAGATCAGATAACTAGTTGTTTTGACTTAGGATGCAAATAGCAGCAAGACAAAGACAGAGATGGAATCAATAAACTATATCAAGCCTATATCAACTGATCTAATCCAATATTTTAGCCTCTAAAATGTGCTTTTAAGCATTCAACCAAACACTCCTTCAAAATTCCAAAATGCATTAAAACTACTAAACCTAATGACATTATGTCTAAAACTGATATAGAACTTACTCAAACAACAATCTGAAAACAGAAATTGAACCCAACTGATTTGACTCTCAAATATGACCCGTTTGACTTATGTTGACTTTTTGAAGGAAAAGTGATTAAGGACAATTAGAAACGATAATAAGCTCACATAAGCTTATCCAAGCTTATATGAGCTTAAAGTAACAGTTGACAACACTTAAAACAGATTGTAAATGATTAAAACCGATATCAATGATTTGACAAAATAAAAGTGAGATTTGCATTAAAGGAACTGACATTACAATGAAAATCTGAAATTACAAATTACTTAACTTCTAAAAACATTTAAATTGAAAGGAAATGACATGGTCAAGATTCCTCTAAGACATAAGGAATTGGACAATTTACAATGTGACTTGAGAGGTCTATTAATAGCCTTGAAATCAGTCTTAGGATGCTTGAATGGAAGAACCTAGAAGCAATTTTGAGCCACACAAATCCCCTGAATCATAAGCACCAATCAACGAGCTCCAATTGTACATGAGGTGTTTCGCCAATCAAGGGGCTCCAAATGTCCACGCTGGTACTATATCCCATGTGTCGAGGTGGAAAGGGTTGAAAGATCCTTAGTACGAGGATAGTGTTTGGTGTTGATGTTAAAATGGTGGTGTACGGGTGTTTGGTTGGGGAAGAAACCAATGTGGGGCGCGTTTGGTTTATTTTATTATATCTCAAACTTGTGACCGGGTTTATTTGGGTAGGAGTCGGGTTAGGATAGCGGGTAAAAGGTTTATTTCGGGTTGGGTTTCTTAAAAAAGGTGGCCGGGTAATGTGATTGGGCCGGGAGTTAATATTGGACTAGTAGTTGGATATTGATTGATATTGGGTATATATATGGACTAGACAAATGATCCAAATGGTAATATAAGGACTAATCTTGTATTTTCGGATTTTTGAGGGACCATAGATGTAAATCAAAACCATCTTCAAAGGAATGAATTTGCCAACCTTCAAATAAACCAAGGGCCAAATTGCAATTTTTGAATCTTTAAGGACCATTTTTGCCAATTGTTGAAACTTGAGGGACTATTTCTGACATTTCTTCAAACTTTGATCAAATCTTCACAAATCATCCTCGAGATTAGAAACCTTCAAAATGCATAATTCTGACCTTCCCACTTAAGCTCTGATCTCCGTGCTTCGGATTTATGTCCGATTTGGCTCTTTTTTGTGTGTTTTTACATATCCGTACCTGCACAAGCACAAACTCAAGAAAACCACAAATATTAGCAATAAACGGCTCTTTCTTGGTTATTTTGGGTCTATTTTGATAACATAAAGGTATGTGTTTTAGCACACACCAATTACTGCTATGGAGATGGAATTGGGATGATTGTGATTAATTTGGGTTGATATCAGGTTTAGGTTAGTGGTTTATTGATCTCAATTAGAAAACCATTGTGGTTGGACAAATGTTAGCACTTCTTTCTCAAATTCTGTTTTAGTTGTATTTCAGTGTAGAATTGTTTGAATTCTGTTTAAATAAGTAGATAATAGTGTGATTGTTCTGGTTTAGCTGAAGTTTTAGTTGAAATCTGTTTCTGTCATCATCTGCATAATATCTGTCATTTCTGCATAAAAGAGATCTGTTAGAGTTTAGTGTTAGACTACTGTTAAGATTAATATATGAGTTTTATAGTTAATTGAATCTGATTTGTGGATTAGTTTAGCTTGGATGTGAGACTTGATCAGAAAAATTGTAAATCAGTACTATAAGGAGTGTTTGGATCTGCTTCCAAATCTGAGTTTGAGGTATTGTTAGTGGTTAAGTTCTGATGCATTAGTTTCTATTAGGTTAGTAGTAGTCATTTCAGTCATTAAAATTGCACCTTAGATCAGTAAAAGTCAAAATTGATTTATATCCACTTTAATTTGATCATCAGTTAGGTGTAGAAGTAACACATATTAGAATTTGGTGTTAGGATCATTAATATAGCCCAATCAAGTTCAATTTTACCATAAAACATCATAATCAGTCAGTTTTAGTGAATTAAATCTCATAAAAGTTAAAGTTCTACTTCTGTTTCAAAAGTCAGTATTTCATCAAATGGTTTTTGCACTGAACTTTGTGGAATTTTATCTTCTAAATCTTTAGACAAAACTTAATGAAATTTTGGACTTAACAACTTCAGTTGGTGATATTTTCAAAGACACTTTTGTTGTAATTTTCTGAATTTTCTACAACAGTTAAATCAGTGTTCAAAAAAGTCCTTAAATCCCTCAGGCACACACTCGCAACACT
This sequence comes from Chrysanthemum makinoi, assembly GCA_910596185.1. NCBI lineage: Eukaryota > Viridiplantae > Streptophyta > Magnoliopsida > Asterales > Asteraceae > Chrysanthemum > Chrysanthemum makinoi. The sequence goes on from OU343219.1 coordinate 124,785,155, forward strand.
GAAAGTGTGCAATGTGCCCTGCTAAGTAGTCTGCTTTTAGGCTTAATGGAGCTTGTTCTGAGCTAAAATTTGGTTTAATAGTTCTTTGGTAGGCAGTATTTAGGTTCCCATTTCTGTTTTTAGATTTAGCTTAATTTAGATTGTTTATTTTTATCCTGCAAAGTAGTGCCTTAGACCTGTTTTACTTTTTAGTTGAATTTGGACCAATCACTTGTAGCTTGTAGTTCAGAGGTAGAATTCAGTTGTTTTAGGTTCATTTCAGTAGGTTATAGCTTAATTTAGGTTCTGATCTCTTTTGGTTCAAAAGAATAGCTTATAGCTTATTCTAGGTAGCTTAATTAGTAGCAGTTTCAAAGCAGCTTATAATTCCAGTACTCTAAAGTAGTTTTTCTCATTTTTCCTTACTTCCTTATCACTTTTTAGATTTTTCCTGAATTTTCCATATTTTTTCTAAAGCTTCTAGCTATTGTTCTGATTTTAAAATAGTTTCTAATACTTTTTAATTAGCATTTAATACAAATAAATCTGAAAAAGCTCTAAAAAATAAATTTTCAATTATCCTAGATTAAGAAAATTATAAAAAGCATAAAAAATATTTTTCCATAATTTTCCTAGTTTAAATAATATTTTTTAGCCATTTAATTAGTTTAAAATAGTTTTTAAATACATAGAAAATAGAAAAAAGTTCAGAAAAATACAAATCCTATTTTGAAACATCTTTTTAGTTATTTTAGATTTTTAAAAAATAGTTTCACCATTTTCCCACTCATTTTCATAATTTTTAGTTAATTAGATCTATTTTTAAAATTAGAAATTAGTTTTCAATTCAAAATAAATTCAAGAAAAATCATAAAAATTATTTTTAAATCTTAGTTAACTTTTAAATTGCATTTTCCACTTTAGAATAATTTTAGATCACTTTTAGGAATTAGTTTAGATTTATTTGCATTTAATTCGCGTTTCATTTAATTCGCATTTTACATTTTAGTTGTAATTTGCGTAATTTGTCATTTGCATTATAGATTTAGAACTTTTATATGCTTCCCTTTACTTTCCATTGACCCGTAGTGTAGAAATCCTAAAAATCTCTTTTAACACATTCAAATCCCGATAATCGCGACGTGAGTTGAAAACTCCTTTCAACCCTCGTTCGGAATGATCTCGGTGCTTAAACCTAATACATTTGAGTTACCCATATACTACAAATCTCATAATTGGTTTTCCTAAATCAGTATGCATGCATAGTTTATTGGTAGCTACCCTTGGTTCGGTAGTTTTGAATGGCGGTAGAGGCCAATTGCCTAGCAGATATGACCAACTGACCCAAGGTGAGCGGACTGAGACGGGAAGGGTAAGATATGACCAATTGACGACCCTTTCTACTTGTGCGATTTGACCAACTGATCACCTATCGTTTGGATGAACTTAAGAATTAGGGGTGAGTGTTTGTTGCTAACGCCGGCACTCACTATTATGAATCTAGTATGTAGCGGTACTTAATGACTTGGTTTAGGGGACCAGGAACAACAGGACTTATTAGGGGACACCTGATTTCTCCTGTGGTGGAATCTTTGCTGATAGGTTAGGGCGAATTGACCAAATGTTGTCCTCTCGACGTTGACCCCACCTGAAGTAATTGGAAGTAAGTAGAAATAGACATAACTAGCTAGGAAGATTAACTAGGTTAGCACCACTCTTCTCTACTGATTTATCCTTTACCTTTTATCTTCTTTTACCTGCTTTAGTAGTTAATTAATTATTTCCTCATCATAATCATATTAAAATCTGTGACACATAGACTTAGTAATAATCCAACACACATAGCTCTTGGGACGACCTCGGTTTTACAGAATACTACACTACACACGACCGGGTACACTGCCCGTTAGTGCATTAGGGTAGACCATAGGTATAACGAGACTATATAAATATTAAAACCTGGTCAGTAAAACCTGCATCAACTACCCCTTAGTTTAGATAATTAGATAAGTAGAGTAATCGGTAGAAGTACTAACCCCCAAATCCAAAACCCCGAGATTTTACCCTTAGCTTTATAAAAAATATAAAAAGATAAAAAATAATCTTCCTCAACCTCAAACCTTAGCGTAGTACATCTCTCACTAGCATTCCTATTCCCCTAGAGAACAATATCAATACCCGAGGCTTACCCAATACTACACTACAACGATTAGGTTCACTGCCTAGGGTGTTGAAAAACTTGCTCGACGAAAAGGAAGTTTCCTTTGATCCTGAACGCGTTATACGCGCATCAAGTTTTTGGCGCCGCTGCCGGGGAATAGAATAGCTAGTTAGATTTTTATATCGTTTAGGTTTCCTTGCTTGATTCCTATCAAGTAAGATTTTTTTCTCATTTTTAGCTTCCTCGTAATCTATCCCCTTCTTCATGCCTTTGTTAGTAACCCCATCACTTTTCATCATGAAAGGTGATAACCCGCCACCACTCATCGATCCACCAATCATTGACCCGCCAAGAGGCCTTACTCTTGGTGAATACTCTAGACCGAGCCACCGAGGCTATAGGAACACTATTGAACTCCCGGATCAAGCTCAAACTACGCCCCAGCGATCCGACACCATCCAGTTGGTGCAAAACGGATGTGCATTCCATGGACTTCGCTCTGAAGATCCTAATCAGCATCTCAAGGATTTCCTTAAAATCATTGATTCCATCGACCTTGATGCTACCACACGGGAGACCACGCATTTGCGTCTCTTCCAATTCTCTCTACGGGACCAAGCTAGTAATTGGCTTGAGAGACTTCCCGCCGGATCCATCTCAAGTTAGGATGATCTCACTACTCGTTTCCTTGCCCAATTTTTCCCACCGGGGAGAACTACTAAACTTAGGAAGGACATCTTGACGTTCCAAAAACATCAAGGCGAATCTCTCTATGAGGCATGGACTGAATTCAAGGACTTTCTCCATAAAGTCCCTCATCATGGTATTGATCTTTAGCTTCAAGTCTAAATCTTTTACGATCATACCAATTTCCTCGCCAAGCGATCCATTGATCGAGCGACTGGAGGAAGGCTTAGCGATTTCAACACAGAAGAATCATGGGATATAATAGAAGAGCTGGCCAACCAAAGCTACGGAGATTGGAGTGAATCCCATGAAACCTCCGTGAGAATGGTTAATGCCATATCAATTCCTCATGAGCCGTCCAACATTACTAAAGAGCAAATGAGTTCTCTTGAAAGAAGGATCGACTATCTAATTGAGAGGAAAAAGAGAGTACCTGGACCACTCCCTCGAGCATCCCAACTTCATTAACTCCGCCAACCACCCAACACCTATATCTGAATCACCAAGCCGAGAGCGAAATCCCAATTCCGTACGACGCTTCCGTTCTACTTCTACAATTCCACTCTCACCGAGCTTCAAGGAACGAATGAGAGAGTACATGGCGGCCCATTCGGAAAGATTAGCCAAATTTGAAGAAGAGGTTTATAGCCAAATAGAGGAAATTCAGGAAAAAATGACGGAGATGATGAACTTGGTGAAATAGTATACTAAGACGAAGGTTCCCAAGAAAGTGCTAGTGAGATACGATGATCACCGTCCCCCCACTTCGTTGGTTAACGCCATTTCCATTGTTTCTGATGAAGGTGGAGTAGCTGATAAGAAGGAGACTGAGAGCAGCAAGGGTAGTAAAGAAAAGGATGAGGCTGAGACTAATAATGAACCCGAGATCATTGAATACTACCTTAAGCATGAGATCAATAAGAAAAAAAATTTTAACCAAGTGAACAACTTTAGGTACAATGAAGTTCTTAGGAAAGCCCTCGAAGGAGAAATAAAAGAAGAAGAATATGACACCATGCCTATGGGACCTATGTACGAGTTGGTTCTAAAAAAACCAGTGACTAAAAAATGAGAAACCTCGGGGAACTTCGTAATACCATGTAGCATAGGCGACATCGAGAATATAAATGCCTTAGGCGATCAGGGATCCGATGTAAACATAATGCCGCTATCTGTCTATAGTAAGTTAACTAAGGAGGAGCCAACCAAGACCAATCTTAGACTTTCCTTAGCAAATCACACATATGTTTATCCCGTAGGAATAGTGGAGGATGTCTTAATTGAGGTGGCCAATATTGTCTATCTGGTGGACTTCGTGATCATAGACATTGAGTAAGATAGAAACATGCCACTCATTCTTGGAACACCTTTTATGGCCACCGCCAAGGCAACCATCAAATTCGGTGAGGGTATCATGATACTCAAAAGTGGCAAAGGATATATTAGGATACCTATTGTTCCGAGATACCCGTTGAAAATTATGGAGAAGATCAATGATGAGAATCCGCAGGTCTCCAGTAATATTTTTATGAAGAAGATTAATAAATGGGAAAGAGGGCTTAGAGAATTCATGGGTCAAGGGTTAAATATGACATTGTGGAAACGTGATAAAAAATTAGGAAACATAAACATGATAAAGCCACAACCTTAAAAGAACCCTAGAAAATTTTTGAATGGAGAAAAGGTGCTTTTGTATAAATCAAGAATAAAAGCATTAAGAGGAAGGAATAAAATCGTTATACGGTGAAAGAAACTAATCTAAAAAATAAAATCGTTATCATAATGGACGACGTTGGAGGAGAATTCACGGTGAGCATACAATGTCTACAACATTATGATAAGGGCTTAGTGGAAGAAAAGAAGGACGGCAATGAAGTCACGTAGGAGCACGACTTCGAGTCTAGCTACAAGACTCATAAATAAAGAAAAGCGCTTCATGGGAGGCAACCCATGCTTAATTTTTTGCTTGTTTGTGTGTCATATATCTTCTCTTTATTGTTTGTTCTCATGTTTAAATTTGTGAAAATGCTTTATTTTGTCTTTAACCTCGTCTTAATTACATATAAAGGTATTTTACAAAAAGGATAAGTGTTGGGAAGATTACATACGTTTTTGAAAGAACGTGAACATGAGAACTATGATTATTGAAAATGATATATATGTGTGTTTGTTAGAGTCAAATGCTTGTATCGAGTCATAATGGATGTTTTGCAGAAATCTTTCCAGATTTTAAAGGTGTAATTTTTCCAGAAAACGCTAAAGATACCGGTTTACGTCAGGATAACATGATCAAGCGTCAGGATTACAACCTGATGACGTCAGGAGGAGTAGAAACAGCTTATATAATTTCTCTCATTTTCTGTGCTAGTTAGAAATTTTTGGATATTCGCAGGCCTTAATTTTCTAGAAAATCTGCAAACATCCATTCCACAAGCATTATATCCTAGTTTAGTAGAGTCATATATAGTTTTACCGCCGATTTTACGCGAAGGTTTCGTCTATTTTCTTAAAGTGTGCAGGTTTTATTTATCAAGAAGAAGAAACATAAGATTGGATGGAGCTTTTCACGCATACATTCTTCTTGGAAAGAATTTAACCCCTACTTCACACGGATCCTACCGAGCTAATCAGGGAAGTACTAGTTTCTTTCTCTTTTAATTACCTTCCTTTATTATAACTTTGATACTTTCGGGGAACATTGGGGATAATGTTCAGTTTAAGTGTAGGGAGGGAGAATAAAACGGGAACTTTGAAACTATGCTTATCCTTGATCATTTGTCTTGTCCTATTTCATTTGTGTAATAAACCATGAGAGATACTTGTTAGGGAAATTTTAGCGCCAAATTTAAAATTTTTCATGACATGTACGGGTGGGACTTTAGTCTTAATAAAGCGTCTCATGGATAGGAGTTATATGACTAGCACAAAACCCTTTACCACTCAAATTCCACCCCAAAAATGTGAGGTTCGCCCTAGATCTATAGGAATTAAAGCATTCACCTTTAATGCTTCGAGAGTGTACCAATAGTATAATAGATTCTAGAACTTGTTTTGTGATGCATTCCGAGATCGCTAGTGAGACTACACTTGTGTAGTTAGGAATAACTAAATGATAAGAGGCATTAGGATAACCCTTGTCTGATACCCGTATTATAATTACTTCTTCCACATCGGTTGAGTAATTCCCCTACACCCTTGAGTTGTACTCATCTTTAGTACATGATATCCCTAGTTAACCCCTCAGAGCCTATCCTTTTCGCGATTCTCGTGATTTTTTGGTTTTCCAGAATATCAGTGAAGAGCATTGTTTACAATCCACCCCCAAATGTACACCTAAATCACCTTAGCCTACCTTGTATCCACTCACTTTTAGTACATTATTGTTATCATAATAAATCCTTAGTTCAATTATCTAGTTACTTGCATGGTTGCTAAGTCGATTCAAATCTTTTGTACACAGTTTTGGGATGATTGGGACTCATGAGTAAAGTTAAATTTTATGGAGTGACGGGAAAGAACGTTAAATTCAAATTCCCTTTATTTAAGTAATAATGTACTCCAAGTGTTTTTGAACTTTTCAATTCGGGTCAAATTAGTGTTAGAGTAATAAAAACTCAAGTGTAGGGATGCTCCTATAAATCCCTAATATTTTGATGTTATCGTAGAGGATGGTAGAGTAAAAGTGTAAGCAAAAAAAATGAAAAAAAAAACATACGGGCTACCATCTACATCTATATTTATATTTATATTTGTTTGTTTCAAGTTATCTAGAGTTTCGTGAGTCGAGTCTTGGCTTAGCAACGCTATTTTTTTCATGCTTGTAACATAAAGATTTTTTACTTACCACCACTAAATCGCCTATCCAACCAAACCCTTTGTTTCCCTAACCGTAAGCCTAACGTTACAACCCTTTAAAAGACTGATAACATCAAATAGTCCTGAATATTAAGTGTCAATTTCCCCCAGTAATGCTTGTTATTTATATCATTTCCATGGATTTACGCTTGTTTTCCATTGTTTTACACTTTCAGGTAAATTACGAGCATTGGAGCTAAAGAGACGCGGAAATGGAAACGTTACTAAAGATTTATCACAATATGCTTATTTTGAAGAAGTTACGGCGTAACTCATCTCTCACATTACGCCATAACTATTGCGTGACCCAGAAGTCCAACTTATCAAGAGGTTACGGCATAACTCCTTCCAAAGGTTACGACGTAACTCCATTAGGTCAAAAGAGGTTCCACGCCACTGATACTTACAGTAACTACAACATCACTTACGACGTAACCTTGTTTATTGAAGACTATGGCGTAACCACTTATAAGGTTACGCCAGTAACTAGCGATCTAGTGTATTTACGGAGAAATAGAAGGTTACAACAGAACTCATCTTTTGGTTACTGCCAGTAACCCGGACACTGCCTATAAATACCCCACGATTTCCAAAGATTTAAAAGCATCCCATTTCACACACAACACTCGAGAACGTGGGAAAAAGCTCAAGGAGGTCTAGGGAAGCATAAGCTTTCCAAGGGAGAAGTCACACCATTATGATAAGCTTTAGCGTTTATTATTTTTTTTACTTTCAATTCATGTATTTTGTACCTTTGAATATTGAATTGATGTGCATGATTAATATGAGCGGCTAAGCACCCTTTGGTGCTAGCTTAGTTATGATTCCTTAATTGTTTTGTTTGCGTTTACCTTTACTTTCGTACAATTATTTCTAAGTGTATGCATGCATAGTTCTTTGGTAGTCACCCCTGGTTCGGTAGTTTTGAATGGCGATAGAGGCCAATTGCCTAGGAGATATGACCAACTGACCCTAGGTGAGCGGACTGAGACGGGAAGAGTAAGATATGACCAACTAACGACCCTTTCGTTTGGATGAACTTAAGAATTGGGGGGGTGTAGTGTCTAAGTTCCTAACGGTCGGGCACTCACTATTTAGAATCTCTCATGTAGCGGTACTTAATGACTCGGCTTAGGGGACCAGAAACAACAGGACTTATGACGGTGCGCCTGATTTCTCCTGTGGTGGCATCTTTGCTGATAGGTTAGGGCGAATTGACCAAATGCTTTCCTCTCGAATTTGACCCCACCTGAAGTAATTGGAAGTAGGTAGACGTAGACATAACTAGTTAGGAGGATTAACTAGGTTAGCACCACTATTCCTCTATTGATTTCCCTTCTACCATTTATTTGCTTTTATATTCTGCATTAGTAGTTTAATTAATTAAAACCCTTTCAAACCATTAATATTCTGTGACAATTAGACTTAGTAATTATTGGACACACATAGCTCTTGGGACGACCTCGGCTTTACCATTTACTACACTACACACGACCGGGTACACTGCCCGTTAGTGCATTAGGGTAGACCATAGGTATAGCGAGACACTATAAATATTAAGACCTGTCAAGAAAACATGCATCAAGTTTTTGGCGCCGCTGCCGGGGAGCTATTTTAGGATTATTATTAAGTCTTTCATTTCATTTTTAAAAATTTCTCACGATCATATTTCAAGTTTTCAGGTACCATGGAAGTTGTTAACATCGATGACCTCACTCTTGAGGAATACTTGGCGTTGACTAGAGCAGATCAAGGGCCGGGTCTCATAAGACCGGAAATCGGAGCGGATGTTCGTTTCGAGATTAAAGACCAATTTATGAGGGAGCTTCGACCCTTTTCAGGAAACAGGGACGAAGACGCATATGAGCACGTTGAAAATGTCCTATACATCGCTAGCCTTTTCAACGCTCCGCGTGTCTAATGATGCTTGTTATGCTCGTGGTCTTCCTATGACTCTCACCGGAGCAGAAGATGGATCGAAAGATTGCCGGCCGGGGCAGTTAATACTTGGGCACTACTAAAGAAACACTTCATCCAAATATATTGCCCACCATCAAAGATTTCTAATCAACTCTTGGAAATCCACAATTTCAAACAAGAAGACGACGAAACTCTGTATCAAGCTTGGGACAGATACAACGATCTTCTTTATAAGTGTCCTACCAATGATCTTAATAACCAGCAGAAGGTCAATATTTTCTACAAAGGAATAAATGTAACTACGAGACAGATGATCGACTATCAAGGACCTATCCCGAATATGACTCCTACTACTGCAATTGAAGACATTCAAAAAATGGCGGACCATTCTCAAAAATGGCATGACGGTGGAAGTAAAAGAAACCAAGGTGGAAGTTTCGACGGAATTGCAGCAATCGCTAGTAAAATTGAAAATCTCGGTCAAGATATGCTAAAATTCATAGAAACAGTTCATGCCATTCAAGTAGGTTGTGAAATCTGTGGAGGAAGACATCTTGCGAAAAATTGTCCTCATATGGACGAAGAAGATATTGAAGAAGCTAAGTATGGAGAAAATTGACCATTTTACGGTGACAATCGAAATAGTAATGGGTATCATGGTAATTACAACCGTGGGCCTTATGGAGAAAGAAAGCCCAGTCTTGAAGAAACAATTAATAAATTTCTGGAAAATTCAGCCCAAAGACAAAAGGAGCAAGATGAATGGTTGAAGGAATTCCAGGAAAACACTGATAGAAACATTTCCAAACACGACTCAACTCTGAAAAACCTTGAATCCATGGTAATAAAGCTTAGCGAAAAAGTAAGGAGGAATAACGATAAACCTAAAGGATCTAAACCAGCTATGGAATGTAAGGTAATTTTCTCAGATGATAACTCGAAGATTCAGGCCAGTGATACGAGTTTAGGGGACGATTTCGTCTACAGATCCGAGTTACGCCGTAACATACCTAATGAGTTATGGCGTAACCTCGTGTTTGACAGCAACAACGGAGTTGTGAAGAATACTGAGGAATATGACTCTAATGAATTACGCTATAACCAAGAATCTCACTTACGGCGTTCTCGGGATACATGGGCGAAAAATTCCTCGACTTGGACGGATCGAAGAACTCGGGAACTCTCCCTTAAAGATGAAGAAGAGCCACTTATCACTCCTTTGGTGTACTCCTGTCGCCATTAAAGATGAAGAAACCACAAGGGCATGGCCTACATGCAGCCCCTTCCACGAGTATTGCAATGGAGGAGACAATGAAAGAAAGGAAGAATGGACATGCCCTCATGATTGTGAAAGAAATGGCATAAAATTAGGTAATTTAGCCTTTAAAGATTGGTACGCAATTCAATTTGGGAATGCCAAGATCAATCCAAGTCTTCTTATGAAGCTAAAAGTTGATTACGCGGAGCACATTCAAAAGGAAAAGACTAATAAAGATATACTCTGCACGGAGGAACTTTTAAGTAAAACTGACAACAAAGATCTACGCAGTGACTGCTGCGAAAAAGTAAAATCTCCCGGGGAAATTTTATGGGCGTCATGCAACCCGTATGACGATATGTGTAATGGTGGAAGCAACTCTGGAAGATTAGGAAAAGATGAATTCTTTTGGTCCTCAACCTATGATGAGGAAAGAAAGAGTTTACCTTGGATGGACAACCTGGGGTTCGATAGTTGGGTAAAAATTAAGTATGGACATGTGGACGCATTAACGAAAGATAAGATTTTGAAGGAATACATGGATCAAGAAAATTCAAACGACAAAAGTATCGAAAACACGAGTAAAATAACCATTGACGAGGACATAGAATGGGTGAGTAATGGTAAAGAAGAATGCAAGCGCGTTCTAGTGGAGAATTTGCTTGATGAAGAATGGTTCAAGGGTACTGTTTCTGATGACGATGATATCGAAGGGATACTAGATTACCTTGAGTTACAAGGAAATGAGGAGTTCACTGATCCCGATGACGAAGCTTACGAGCAAAGAAGGTACAAGCTCCTGGGGATAACCTACAAAAGACCACCCCTAATTATAGTTGAAAATACTGAATTCACTCGTTACCACCTCGGTCCGGAGGAGAAATTTTGCAAAGTCCGAAAGATCGAAACCATTGAATACCTCCGAACTGCCTCAAATGTTGCATGGATGAGGCACAATTTGATGAAGGATATTGAATAAGTGGGGCAAGTTCAAAGACCCCATAGGAGCCCCGCGCTCGAAGTCTAACTTAAAGAATCAGTAATAAAGAAAAGTGCTCTTTCGGGAGACAACCCGAATTATCCCTTTCTTTTGTTTTATTTCCTTTCTGTTGGGTTTTGTGTTTTCTAACCATTTTTGCAGGAGACAATGATGTAATTATCAGCAGCTGCGTCTTTGATATGAACAGAGTTACGGCGTAACTCATCTTGGTGATTACGCCGTAACCAACACTTTAGCAGCAGAATTCTTGACGCATTACCAATTACGGCGTAATACCATCTCGGTGGTTACGCCGTAACTATTCGCTTCACAACTCATACCGGTTTTGCCGTTATGCGTAACTCTCTCATAGGAGTGACGACGTAAATCTCCTCTGCTTTAATTCTTTCATTTTAAAACATAGTAACCTTGTATTAGTTTTTAAATGAACTTTGTGGGTGTGTTCCCTGTAAACCCTCACGAGACTTCACTCATCCACTTGGGAAACCAAGTGGTTTAAAAGGATTGTTGCATTCGCTAAATGCAACCGTGATTCCTACAAAAGTGAGTTAGGTTTATTTTTCATTTTATTTTTTTCTTTTTAGAATTATGCTTGTCGGTATTTTGATTTCAGGGATTGAAGTTTGTTCATGACGCTTAAACGAAGGCACGATCCTTTCTCGTGGGCCTTCTTCTCTTTGGAGCAAATTTCAAGGAAGTTCTCGCTCTAATTCTACCTTTCTCTTCACCTTTATTTTAATGCCTAGTACAAAATGGACTTTGTACAATTCAAGTGGTTGAACGGGAGTAGAATTATCTCTTGAACATTATTTCGCCCTCATTTTTCTAGTTTATTTTGAAAAATTATGCCATTTTAAAAATTTTGACATGTTTTTCCGAACCTAACTAGATTAGACGTTAGCCGAGCACATACAACCCTTGATATTACATGGTGAGATTAGCCTTATCCGTTTCCAATATTTTACCCCAAATCCACCAAATTATGAGTGTGCCGGTAGCTTGTAAACTTTAGAACTTGGCCTTTGCATCATTTCAAGACCATATACGAGGTATGTTGAGTTAGCTCGATGTATTTGGACTTTTCAGTTTTAGAAGGCAGTATTATAGGATTATCACCCAAACAGCCTACCATTGTGAGTCTATCGATTAGTCACCTCGACTTTTCGACCCCCATGTGAAACCCTTTTGTTGCACTCCCTTTTAGTGCAAGATACCCCTAGATACACCCTTCTGAGCCATTCCTTTCATTTTGTCACCCCAATATATTGTTTCGTTACACCCTTACACCTTAGCCTACCCTGTAGTCTTTATTTGTAATTGGGAAGTCATCATTTGCCTAAGTTCAAGGTTCGAGTGGAAAGGTTTGGAAATCACGCTTTCATCGACAACAATTATGAAGATCATTGAAGACCCCCCGAATTTTCATTGTTTATCTCAAGTGGGGGGATGTTATGTTATCACGTTATGTTAAAAAAAAAAAAAAAAAAAAAGAAAAAAAGAGTTGATTGGTTATGATTTTGTAAAGTGCGATGTTATAAGCACTATAGTATGAGCTTTATTGTTTAGTATCGAGGAGGCCACCTCAGTCACATTTGAAGATTGGAGTTGGAGTTATACCAACTGAAGAAGAAAAGGTAGTGTGCCCATCACGACGTCCTCTAATGACACATCTACCTTACATTTCATGATCCGGTCTCTAGACATCTAAGCTTGAACTTTGGGCGGACGGTAAGTGGTGATGACTTAGTTATAGATATAGACTACCTGCTTGTTTTTCATTTTACACCAATTATATATCCCATGTCTTATCCTACCCTTTAGTCATGAAGCGTGTCTAGGTGATGCAACGAGCAATCTTTGGTGTCTTGGCCATGGATTTGGTCATGTATCATTGATTTTGTCCACTTTGTTGTGACATTTTAGTAGTGACGAGTCACCCCTTAACCTTTGTCGTGTCTACCCATACTGCCTTCGAGAATTGTTTAGCCCTTAACTCTAGTGGTGGAGATTTGTGTAACCGCCAAGCTTATGATAGAATACATGCTATGACTGTGCGATTGAATGATCACCCCGAAATTGACACTTAGAATAGTTGAGAGATTTGAGTGTTTGTTCCCCTTTCGTGAGGTGTTCGGCTTTGTTTCATTCTAGCATAAGGGATTTGTAAACTCATATTTCCTGGTTTTGGGAGATATATTTTTAGGAATCTATCTAATAAGGTCTACTTGAGGGCAAGTAGAGTTCAAGTGGAGGGATATTTGATAACATCAAATAGTCCTGAATATTAAGTGTCAATTTCCCGTGATAATGCTCGTTATTTATATCATTTATATGGATTTACGCTTGTTTTCCATTGGTTTACACTTTCAGGTAAATTACGAGCATTGGAGCTAAAGAGACGCGGAAATGGAAACGTTACTAAAGATTTATCACAATATGCTTATTTTGAAGAAGTTACGGCGTAACTCATCTCTCACATTACTCCGTAACTATTGCGTGACCCAGAAGTCCAACTTATCAAGAGGTTACGGCGTAACTTCGTTCCAAAGGTTACGACGTAACTCCATTAGGTCAAAAGAGGTTCCACGTCCGATACTTACACCGTAACTACTGCATCACTTACGACGTAACCTTGTTTATTGAAGACTACGGCGTAACCACTTATAAGGTTACGGTAACTAGCGATCTAGTGCATTTAAGGAGAAATAGAAGGTTACGACGTAACTCATCTTTTGGTTACGCCGTAACCCGCACTAACCTATAAATACCCCACGAACTCCAGCATTTCAAAGCATCCCATTCCACACACAATACTCTGAGAACGTGGGAAAAAGCTCAAGGGAGGTCTAGGGAAGCATACGAAATGCTTTCCAATGGAGAAGTCACACCATTACGATAAGCTTTAGCGTTTATTATTTCTTTTACTATCAATTCATGTATTTCGTACCTTTGAATATTAAATTGATGTGCATGATTAATATGAGCGGCTAAGCACCCCTTGGTGCTAGCCTAGTTATGATTCCTTAATTGTTTTGTTTGCGTTTACCTTTACTTCGTACAATTATTTCTAAGTGTATGCATGCATAGTTCTTTGGTAGTCACCCCTGGTTCTGGTAGTTTGAATGGCAATAGAGGCCAATTGTCTAGAGATATGACCAACCCGACGACCCTTTCTACTTATGCGATTTGACCAACTGATCACCTATCGTTTGGATAAACTTAAGAATTGGGGGTGTAGTGTCTAAGTTCCTAACGGCCGGCACTCACTATTTAGAATCTAGCATGTAGCGATACTTAATGAATTGGCTTAGGGGACCAGGAACACGGGACTTATGACTGGTGCTTTGATTTCTCATGTGGTGGCATCCTTGCGATCGGTTAGGGCTTAATTGACCAAATATTGTCCTCTCAAATTTGACACACTGAAGTAATTGGAATTAGGTAGACGTAGACATAACTAGTTAGGAGGATTAACTAGGTTAGCACCACTATTCCTCTATTTATTTCCCTTCTACCATTTATTTGCTTTTATATTCTGCATTAGTAGTTTAATTAATTAAAACCCTTTCAAACCATTAATATTCTGTGACAATTAGACTTAGTAATTATCCGACACACATAGCTCTTGGGACGACCTTGGCTTTACCATTTACTACACTGCACACGACCAGGTACACTGCCCGTTAGTGCATTAGGGTAGACCATAAGTATAGCGAGACACTATAAATATTAAGACCTGGTTAGTAAAACCTGCATCAAATACCTCTTAGATAGTTGTTCCTAGGTGCTTTCGCCAAAGCGTTGGAGGTTTGATCTAGTCTCAAGCCTATGGTAATCTATGTACTATGACCGGTTAATAAGTGTTTATCTTCCATTTCCATTTACTATATTTCATATACACCTGAGAGATGAGAGAATCCAAACACCACTTCTGAGGTGCTAGTATATAATTCCCGTGCGTGTTATGACTATTGCGGTGCTTTTACTTGTTATGAATTATGTTAAACCAATGCTTTATGGCCCCTAACTTACAAATTAATTGGCCAAAAGCACATTTTCTTGAGGACAAGCAAATACCAAGTGTAGGGATATTTGATAAGAATTTAAAACATACACTTTTAAGGGGTCATTTAAGCCCTTAATCGCCCACTTTTATATCCGCATGCTTAATTTCGTTCCTTCTCACTTTTTATGTAATTGAATTTGTGACAACTCAAGCTGCTAGAATTACACCTGACGGCGTCCCAAACAGAGGGCGACACCGTCCCTCTTTATGTAATTGAATTTGTGATGATTCAGTAGCGATTTTGCTAATTTGCACCTGATGGCGCCAGCTTTGAAGAGTAAGAGCGTCCACGAAGACTTTTCTTCTGGCCTAGATCCAGATTAAAGCGACGTCACTGCTGAAGACTGACGGTGTCACAACCACAACGTGACGCCGTCCCAATGATGAATTGGCCAAGACGAAACCCTAATGAAGGCGATCTGACGGCTTCCCAACTATAAGGTGACGCCGTCACAGTTGTAAAATTATATATAGAAATCGAATTTTCAGAATTTTAGGAGGTAGACTTGTGGAGTAAAAACCTAAAACAATTTTGGTCCGGTTTGGACAGTATCTTAGGGTTCTCATACCCTATTTTACATCAAGATAAGTAATTTAATTCATTGATTTCATTATGTCTTCAATTGTATGTGTGTATGATTGCATGTTTAACTTGTCCCATTTGAATTTCTTGTGTGTTTGTTTAGATCTATGAAACCTAGTTATTAATTATTGATTGGTTGTCTCTTATCTTAATTGTAATTGGCTTAGGATTGCACTAGGATATCGTTGTGTTTTTAATGCTTGAGTAATCTTTGTGAACCTTAGTTTATAACCACCTAGCGGAGTTGTAGGCTAAATATCCAAAGATAACCTTGGTGTTAGTTTATGAATCCTAGAGATTTTGTAGGCAATAACCTTAAGGTAGTCTCAAAGAGTTAGGGATAAAAGCATACCCTACGACCTTAGACAACACAACGCGTTAAGAATAAGGACGTGACAATTCAACCACCAATAAAAGATAACTAGGGAGCAATAGTATCTAGGTAGACATATTTTTAATCATCATACGAGCCCACACCAATAGACATAGACTACCCCTTAGTTTAGATAATTAGATAACTAGAGTAATCGGTAGAAGTACCAACCCCCAAATACAAAACCCCGAGATTTTACCCTTAGCTTTATAAAAAATATAAAAAGATAAAAAATAATCTTCCTCAACCTCAAACCTTAGCCTAGTACATCTCTCACTAGCAATCCTATTCCCCTAGAGAACGATATCAATACCTGAGGCTTACCCAATACTACACTACAACGATTAGGTTCACTACCTAGGGTGTTGAAAAACTTGCTCGACGAAAAGGAAGTTTCCTTTGACCCCGAACGTGTTATACACGCATCAAAGAGATATCATTTTTCTTGAAATACTTCTTACTGATGATTCCCCTTCTTCTGACGAGTCTACCCTCACTTATCGCGTTGATCCGACATGTGAAGATAAGATTTTTAATCCCGAGATATTTGTCGTAGATTAATTTCATAATGCAAGTGTTGTCCGAGATAAGGATCCTCCGATGGATGCCTTCACTGCTGAGCTTTCTAGTCTTATTTCTTACCATGGACTCCCGTCTTTTATGAAGCTGTCTCATTTGGATCCATCATCCCGTCGCCCGCCCGCTAAACCTCCAGATGATGGATTGTTCTTTTATGTAATGTCCAAGATTAGTTTGGGGGACGTTGTCCCGTCTGTGCTTATGCCCGACATTTTCCCCACCCTACCCACCCATTCTCATTCCGTCGGGAATGAGGACACCATCTTTGACCCTGGTATTTATAGCCTTTGCTTCCCCAAGGACAAATGAATCCGGGGACGAGTCAGGTTAGCGACTCGTAAAACAAAAAACATTAGCGCTTCGTGGGAGGCACCCCATGCTTATCCTCTATCTTCTTTCTATTTTCTCTAATAAGTGACGTGAAGGGGTTAACCTCTTTGATTTCTCGTTTTGGTTGTTTGTGATGTTTTTGTCCAGATTTTCATCGATATGAAGACTCTCGTGCTCGAAGTTTTTCTTTTCTCCACTCGAGTTTCATGATTGATGCTGATGAAAATCCGATGTCCTAATCTTATCGACTAACGTTTATCTTTGAGCATAATTAATAAACAGCTTTTAGATTTCAGTTGAGTACCCTTGCCTTTAAACATTGAGGACAATGTTTTGTTTTAGTTTGGGGGGAGGCGGGGTGTAATCTTCGATTTGATTTGACCGCACACTCTTACTTTTTTTGCCTTACACTCTACCAACCCTGTTTTTCCTTAAAAAATGAAGAAAAAAAATTGTGCAAAAATGTGAAAATTTAAAATTTTTGTAAGCTTTTGCTAGTTTTATGATTGAAAAGTCTTTACGAGTCTCTTAGAAGTTACTTTAAATATGCATTTTCTTGAAAAGTATTTTGCTAATTGCTTAGACAAGAGGCTATAAAATGCGATTCTAGCTCACAAGGCCAAGAATTTTCAAGCTTCCCTAAGTGATTTTAAATATGCGAAGCTTTGAAAGATTTTTCTAGTTTCTAATGAGTGACTTTAAAAATGCGAGACTTGAGATTATTTGACGAAGCATTTGCTAAATAATTTTATATGTTTTGACACCTTGTTGACTTTCCGCGGGTGAGAGTAGGAATAGAATTCTGACTTGACCGGGCGTGTTGAGCCCTAGCTTGTTCCCTTAACCATAGATAATTAAATTATCGGATAAGCATTCTTGGATCTCTGGACTCGTAGATGAGTTGTTTCGGTTGAAATAAAAAGGATATCTTCCTAAATCGTGTTAAATTAGGACCTTGATGTGGACCTCATTTTTGTTAGCAATGGTTTTCGAGGGAAGATGGAAAACTACTTAGCGTCTGAATTTCATATTGTTAGGTCACCATAAGTTAACACAAGGAACAATATGTAAGAAATATATATGAAGGTGATCGGTTGAACAAGAAAAACACACACACACGATATGATAGAGAAAGTTTATGCGTAGGATATGTATTAAGATGAACAACCAACTGGTATGTGCTAAAACACATACCTTTTCTCTATCAAAATAGACCCAAAATAACCAAGAAAGAGCCGTTTATTGCTAATATTTGTTGTTTTCTTGAGTTTATGCTTGTGCAGGTACGGATATGTCAAAACACACAAAAGAAAGCTAAATCAGCCAAAAACCCGAGCACGAGAGATAAAGAGTGCTAAAGCTGAGCCGGAGGGTCAGAATTGAGCATCTGTGAAGATTTTCATGCTGAAAGGATGATTTATGAAAGATTTGATCAAATTTAAAGAATTGGCAAAATCAGTCCCTCAAGTTTCAGCATTTGGCAAAAAATACCCTTGAGATTCAGAAACGGCAAAAGCGGTCCTTGGATTATTAAAGATTGTCAAAATTAGCCTTGGATTACATTTTCTGAAATAACAAGTTTGGTCCCTGAAAAATCAGATTTTACACCTTTGGTCCTTAAAATACTAAACGGGTACATTACAAGTCCATGTCCATTTTTATTACACACTAAAGCCCAAGTCAAAGCCCAACTCTCAAACCGGTCAAAGGTTAACTCTGATTTGAACCCTTTCACCATGATCTGACCCAGTCACAAAACAAAATGAACCCTTCATTTCACCATAGTCAAACAAGTCAACGAATTTAAAGTAATAAAATATTACATTTACCCTTCCCGCCACCCAATTCCCCCAAATCCAATTTACCCAGATTCTCCCAAGAACCCTAATTTACCCCTTCATCAATTAAGTACAATTGCTTCAATTGAAGGGTACATTAGTACTTTCTGACACCAATCTGACACACGGAATGCCAGCTTGGCAATCTGTGTGTCATTCCCTTCAATCCCTCCTCTCTGATTGGTCGATGAGACGTGGCATTTATGATCTAAGGGTTCTAATTAGATGATGGACGTGTAATGATGATCCAAGGGCTGAGATATCACAAGAAGAAGCACAGATTTTCCTAATTCTAGACTCTTCTCAAGCTAGAGCTCGCTATAAATATACCTCAGTTTCACAAGTTGAAGGCATGTAATTTCTGAGTAGTGTAGACTAGTTTTAGTGTATTTTCATTCAGTATTTCTGTATTTCCAATTTCCTTTTTTAATTTGCTTTTAAATAATAAAATCAATTTTTAGTTAATTTCTAATTTCCATTTTAATTTCTGTTACTAGTTCTTATATTAGCTTATTAGTGCTTTTAATCACTATCTCATTTAATTCAAGTTCAATTTTAGCTCAATAATCTCATTTTGTCAAAAATCACAAAAAAATAATAAAATCTCTTATAAAATAAAAAATAGTTCATCACTGTTTTAGATTCTAATATAGTTGCAGTATTTGTTGTTTTAAGCACTAGTAAACTTCATTAAAGCTTGTTAAGTGTTTTTTTTAAATCATCTACTCAGAAGTTTACACCTATCACACTTTAGTCAACATTAGTCAAACTGCAGTTATTACACTCATTTGGTTCTGGTTTGCTGGTTTGATCATGGATTTGGGTTGAAAGTGAGTTGGATTTTGGTTGTTAATCAGTTCTAGATAGTGGCTAATTGAGTTGTTTAGCAAGCCATTGTGGCTGGACTGCTGTAAGTGCTAAATCTCCTCTTATATCTGTTTCAATTATTGATAGTTATAGATTAGCTTAATTAGTGTTATCATTAGCATAGTTTAGCTTAAATCTCGGTAGGTTTATTGTTGCTAGCTTCTAATATCATTCTCTGTTATAGATTTAAATTTTATGCATTAAGTCTAAATTTGCATCAGTAGGATTAGACTAGTTTTAGGTGTTTAGATTAGTTCAATCAGTAGTGTTATTGCATATGGAATCTAGTTATAGCATAATTGAGGATCAGATCTTTGATTTAGAGGATTAAGTTTCAAATCAGTATTATTAAGTGGTGTTTGGCTCAGTAGGTGTAGCTTAGCTATAGGACTCATTGTGGTTAATAGTTGCATACACATTCATATTATAGTGTATTTAGGTCATTAAAATCATAAAATTGCATCTGCACACTCCTTAAGTCAAAATCACATTGCATCTGTTCTAATTTTCAAATCTGTTTGAATCAGTGGTTCTAATTCTTGCATATAGGTTTAGAAATAGTAGATCTAGCTTGAATTAGTCCTAAATAGGTCTAAATCATCATTATCATTCAACAAATTTAGCTCAAATCACATTTTAGTCAACTTAACAATTCCGTCAAAACAAAGTCAAAAAGTGAATAAGTGATTTTGAACAGAACTTTATGGATTTTTAATGAATTCATTTTTTATCTAAAGTGGTTAAGATTTTGGGATATTAAACTTCAACTGGTTGTGTTTTCAAATATTATTTTAGTTGAATTTTTAGAAATTTATAAGTCACCTAAACCAGCTTGTCTTTTCGGTCAAAAGTGCCATGTGCACACTCTCAACATTAACGAAAGTGTGCACAGGACTGCTATATAGAGCATATTTGGTTCAATAAAATTAGTTTTAAGCTCAAATTGTGAATTTCACTTCAGCTTATTAAGATAGCTTGTGCATTTGCTTAAAGTAGATAGGTCAGGCCTGTTTGGCATTTTTGCTTATACCCCATTAGATCCTTATTGCTTGTTCATTATAGGTGTATAATAGTTTCTAAAGTTTGATTTCAAGTAGTTTTAGCATAACTTAGGTTCTGTCATCTTTTGGTTCACTGTGGTAGTCATTTGCTTATTTTTAGTAGCTTATTATATAAGCAGTTACATTGCAGCTTGTATTTCCAGTACACTAAACTTGCTTTTCTCATTTTTCCTTGAATTATAAAAATATTATAGAGTTTTCCTGAATTTTTCAGATTTTTCCAACACTGTTTGCCATTTTTCTCATTTAAAATTAGTTTTTAATACTTTTTAATTAGTGTTTAATACAAATAATTCAGAAAAGGTTCCAAAAAAAATATTTTCATTTTTCCTAGTTTAATAAAAATATAAAAAGGCAAAAAATTATTTTTCCCTATTTTTCCTAGTTCAAATAATATTTTTTTTAGCAATTAAATTAGTTTAAGTAGTTTTTAAATCATAGAAATTAGAAAATAATTCATAAAAATACAAATCCAATTTTAAAAAGACTTTTTAGTTATTTTAGATTTTAAAAAAATAGTTTCATAATTTTCTCACTTGTTTTCATCATTTTTAGTAATTTAGATTTAATTTAGAAATTAGAAATTAGTTTTTAATTCAAATAAATAAAAGAAAAATCTTAAAAATTAGTTTTAAATCTTAGTTAAGTTTTAAATTGCATTTTTAGTTAGAAAATAATTTTAGATCATTTTTAGGACTTAGTTTAGAGTAGTTGCATTTTATTCGCGTTTTATTAATTACGTTTTTTGCATTTTAGTTTAAATTTGCGTAGTTTGTTATAATTTCCTTTATTGCACCATATATTCTGTAGTTTTACTTGCTTTCCCTTATTATTACTTGCCTCGTAGATTAGAAATCAATCAAAATCCCTTTTCATATTCGAATCCCGAATCGCGCGACGTGAGTTATAAACTCCATTCATCCCTCGTTGGGAGAACGACCAGGAAAATACATTCCTTTGTATTTCTTCGGAAAATATCTGTACTACGAAAACGAAAATATCACCAACCCTCAAATGAGGGTTTACAAGACTATTTATAGGGGAAGGGAGCTAGGGCAACACATCTAGTCCATTCTTTTCCTTATTGGGCTTTTGCGTAGGCTCATGGGCTTTCTACATGAGCCTAGCCATAATTACTAACATAAAAGCCTAATTAAGCAACCTATTACATATTAATGACTAACACTTGAAATACTAGTTAGGAGTGATTCCAACAATCTCCCCCTAAGTGTTAGTGATGACTTCAGCAATCTTGAATAAGTTGTTGGTGATGACGTAATAGCCGTTGCTTGATGTCTTCTAGCATTCTTCTTTCTTTTGAGAAGAAGTGCTTTAATTCCAACAATCTCCCCATAATAAGGATCTTGTTTCTTTTGAAGTTTTCAGCTTTGACGTCTTTGTATTCTTTGTTCTTTGTTCTGGTGTTGTGGATCTGGTGATGGTATGTGATTGTCTGCCTCCGGTCAACTACGTTGCTCAGGTGTCTCCACGTCTTTATCCAACATGCTCATATGCCCTTTGACGTTGGATTTCAGATATGATGTAGTTCTCTAGTCTTTAATACTTTGTAGATTCTTTGGTTGATGAAGAATCGTTTCGACTTTTGAGTTGCCTTTCAAGAGAACTTCATTTGTGTTGATGTTGGTATGAGCATTAGGAGAGTCAGCATGATCTTTCCTCCCAGTAGAATCCATCAGAAAAAACATAGAAATGGGTTAGTGAAAAACACCAATCGATCACGGTGGTCTTTTGTTAAAGAATTGACCACTACGATTGTTTTATTGATGAATGTATTGATTCCATTCACCTTGGTCGGGTGAATAAGCCGTCCGAATCCCGTGGAGGGACAGTTGGCATCACATTGAACAAGTTCAAGTAATGAACCACATCTTCAGGACTCGATTCTTGAAAGGAATCTCCTTAGCGGGATTTCCAGCACTTACAAGTTCGAACTTCGAGGGTGTTAACAGCATAGTGTGAAAACACATCTCTGATTTTAGCAAAGGGTTCTGGCGGAGTCCCACAAGTAGGATAACACGATGTACCAAAGTACATCTACAGTTCAGGTGAGTTGCTGAGGTACACCGAAGCATCACCTCACGACTGTAGGCCGTTTGAGACAACACTAAGCGTAACCCACAAGGAGTTACCGAAGCGACCTACTGTCAGGGCTGTTTGATGTTGACCCTGGCAGTAGTTTCCATTGAGTCACTAAGGATCACAATTGTGAATCTCCTCATAAATGCGCTTTTGATGAATCTCATGGCTCTAGACTCAATTAGTGCGCTTTGGTTTTCCTGGGCGGAGACTAGGGAGAGGGTCTCCTTCTTCAATACCAACAATCTCTAAGAGAAATTCGATAGTTTACGTAGGGTTCCCTGTGAGAATGAAACAAGATTCTGTTGAGAGAAACTTGAGTGGCTAAGAAGGTTTAGTGCAGTGCGTCACTGGGCCCATGACGACTTTAATCTTCAATACCGATGTCATTTAGTGACATCCAGTAGCATATGAATTGAACCCAGTGTCTGCCCTAATTTGAATAATTTGGAGGGCTATTTCTTTTCACCCTTTTCTTTACTTATCTTTTTAATTCTTTAACTCCTTCTTTCTCCGATTCTCATTTTCTCCTTTTTATAATCATACCTAAGGATTACTAAGTACTAACTATTGGTGGTGTCCTTGGGTAGATCCCTCCGGCTCTGGCGGATCATAGGAGGTTTATCCCTAAACTTAATCACCTTATAACTCCAAGACTATCCTATGTTGCCATAAAACCATTTTCTCGAAAATCTCTCAAAGTATTTATGAACGAAAACATGTTTGTAACACTTCGAGAGTTTTGCATTTTCAGAAATACTCCCCCTCCACATGTGCTTAAGTGTTTTGACAGAAATCTGCACAGTGAGGGTAGAGTTCGGACTTTTGAATTGATCGACTAAAGATAGACAATTCCCCGCGAGACACGGTTACATTGTATAGTTAAAGAGATATATTGTTAGCTTTTAGGTGACAGCTAGCTCTAATAACTGCCTTGAAGGTGTGGACAAACCTTGAAAAGGTTGTCAAACCCGTCAAAGTTCATGTCTATCAAGAGTTTCTCAAATAGGTACGATTTACTCAGAATAGTCTTGGAAGACAAATCTATTCGATTTATGACAGTTCAGATCTCGTCAATTAATTGGTTAAGTCTAATCACACAAAGATTCAAT
Organism: Chrysanthemum makinoi; assembly: GCA_910596185.1. Classification (NCBI taxonomy): domain Eukaryota; kingdom Viridiplantae; phylum Streptophyta; class Magnoliopsida; order Asterales; family Asteraceae; genus Chrysanthemum; species Chrysanthemum makinoi. Next base: position 124,808,921 of record OU343219.1, read on the forward strand.
CACAATCAATCATATTTGTATCACACAATTTTCCTCCCCCTCAAAAATGGCATATAAATATTATTTTTGATATCGAATATGTCAATTTCGAGTTTTGTGGGAAGATATCTACGAAGAACATTTTGTGAAAAAAGATATTAAACAAATACTCCCCCTCAACAAGTAATACTAACTTTTGAGGTTTTGAAAACATAGGGGGAAGTACTTGTTCTTTTGAGCAAAACTTTGAAAATAATGAAAGTTTTAATAAGTTTTACTCAAAAGTAAGAAGCCATCGCTCCTTTTATAAGGATTGTGGCACTGATGCGTACCATAGGGTCCTTTCATTACAAGTACGGGTTGTACACTGATATGTGTGCACAAGCCATTATGAATATAATAAATCAATCGTCAAAAATATCAATCAAAAGAGTTTACGGAGTACCCAACAATTAGACAACAAGACCCGGAGTTCTCTCTTCTCGTTGAAACTTTGTAATCGAGAAACTCTGTCTTCCGCCCACATAACTCTCTAATCTTCTCATCTAATCCCAATGAAACATCCTTTCATCCAGCCTTTTGATTATCCTTTTAGCTTCGTTCTATTCCTTCGAGTTCCACCTCTTCTTTGACCCAATACCTTCTTGAATGTCCTTTAACCAGTACGCTAACCCATCATGAACCATCTTCAACGTGTGATCGCAGAACTTATGAATCTCATCTTACGCCATGAAGCAATTATGGTGAAGTTCACCGCGATAAACGACCCCAAATTTTGGTTTCTTCACTATGGTGTACTGAGATAGTTGGTAGATGTTGGGAAAGTGTAACAGCGGTTGTGTAAGGTTGATCTGCTTCTGGTATGATTTGACTGCAAGCTGGAGATCTTCAACACGTTCTTGGATGACCTTGCTTCGAATGAAGTTAGGAGGGCTGTGATGTACTGAGCGACAATCTCGGAAAATCAGCCGTTGAAATCATATTCTTGTTCATCCTGGCGTTTGACCTTGATTTCCTTCAAGAATGAATAATCCCATTTCGTAGCCAAAGTGACGTTCATGATTGCAACGATCTTGTTATCACTATAAACCTCCTTTTTCGACCGTTGAACTTGACAGCTTCTGTAATACAAACTTCTCCTTGGTGGCCAATGATGAATCCCATACTTAGCGTCAAGGTCATAGTCCACCACTTTGTTAACGAACATTTTGGTGTCCTCTTCCTCAATGGCAACATTGGTAGAGATTGCTGGTATGTTGAAGGTTAGTGATGTAGCATACTTTTTGCTGATGCTACTTCCATGCTGAAGAAACTCGAGGTCGTTGTTAAAAAAGAAGCGGTAAGGAATTTTAGGTTGCTCAGGTCGGCCAATGGTTGCTAGTGGTTTGGTCCAGTCGGTGTAATATGGAGTGTTATCCCTTCTTGATACATCGATGTTCGACTCGGGGTTTAGCCAGTCAATGTTATTAGACATGGATCGTGAAATGTTGTCGAGATGATATTCGACTTCAATAGCACTATTGGATCTGTCTTTCAACAATTGGAACGCGTCATCTTCTTTACTTTAAACTAATCCTGGATAATCTTAACTTGCTCCATAGTACGACCATCTACCGGTTCTTGACCTTCCGGTAATCTTGGCGTTTCATCAACTAACTAACTAAACCAGTCAAGCTCTTTTGTGTCGTCTTCGTCTAACCAGGAGACGACTGAACTTGATTTCTTCTTCTTTGGTTTGGAGGATGACTCTGGTTGTTGCTTAGATGATGGTGGAGGTGATGGCTGTTGTTGGGGCTCAAGATTTTCTTCGTCTTCAGGTGTAGGTAAAGTAGTCACCGGTTTTCTCCAATGGTGGTGGAGACTCAGTATCCCGAGGTCTCTCAGACGAAGGAGGTTGCTGAGAAGCCTGAGTAGTTGATGTGGTGGTGGTCTTTTGCTGTGGTGGTGGCATAGATGATGAATACTCGCCAGTTTTCTTTTGACATTTTGCATTTGGGTCTTTGTCCGTGTCATCATCATCTCTTAGACGCTTTTCTAGACCAGCTGCTTCCTTGCATGTTGTCTTCAGTTGATGAGCAAGGAGTACCTCAAGAAACTTTAATTCATTAGATGTGAGTATAGAAGATCGAGCAGACATCCGGGTTATCATCTGTGATAGAAGATCAGTTTCAGTTATATGAGGAGGCGGGACTAGTCGAGTTTGCATCGTCACCGGTGTTGTCGTAATTGTTTGTCTGATCAGTTTTCTCAATGTTGGATAGAATTCTTTTGAGAACATGTCTTTAGTTATTCTAGGGACATATTGGAGAAGGAATTAATGAGTGTAATTCTTAATCTTCTCATCCATTTCTCCTTGAACGTCTCTGTTGAGGAATAAATTTTTCTGATCTCTCTCCTCTATGAATGTGTTAATCTCTTGACCAAGTAAATTGACCCTGTCAGCTAGCAAGTTCATTTTTCGGTCTACTAGACTTTGTTTACGTTTTCTTGCTTGATGCACGGCCTTTTGGATCTTAGCTTTGGTACGAGACGCCCATGTGTCCGTCTTTTTCTTGATAGACTTGAATGATGATTTTGTTGTTGTTTCTTTTGATGGTGGTGGTGATGAGTGGGATGATGATTTAGTTGTGGAGGAATCATGGGGTTGCTTTCGAGTTGTTGTTCGGGGATTTTCTTGGAGGTAGTTATGTTTCCATTCGATCCTTTCTTCTTCTTCCTTCCGCAATCTCTCTTTAGCTGCGTGCTTTGACATCCCTTTCTTTTTCACTTTTATCTTTATCGGTAATCATCTCGGTAGTTTCTTGCATCTTCTTCAAAGTCAAACTTCACTTCATACTCTGCTTTACTTCATGTAGATTCCTTGGTGGCACACCAGTTCCTATCGGGTTGATTAACGCATCTGGTGTAATAGGAATACCACCACTGGAACCTCCAGGGCCTTTGGTTTGTTGTCTTTCAAAGTCTTTGGCAGCTTGTTCCATCCTTAGTCATTTCAGAGTTTTCTAGTATTCTCTGTCTCCATCTTTCGGATCATTTTCATCATCTGAATCTTCTTCCTCTTCTTCTGCTGGCTTCTTCCCTTTGCCTGATGAGGGATTAGGAGGTTTGTCTTCTGACTTTTGAGTAGATAAGTCATCTTGTGGCATTTCAGAGTAGTAAGTCACCTCATCTGACTCAGTTTCAGAGTCGTCGTCTTGTGGAATTGGCTCTGGTTTAACTTCAGGACGAACGATCTGAGCGGGGACTTTCCTCTTATGGGGTAGGTTTCTTTTCTTGTACTTATTTGTACTCCCTTGCCAGGTGCTTCTTTTCTCTTAGCCCTTGTAGTAGCCACCTGCGTCTTTTCATCCATAAACCCAACTTTGTCTGCGCTCACAGCTTCCTTGTATCGAAGGTATGAAGGAAGAGCCTTGATTTTATCAGTAATCAGGCAGTCAAGTAATTCCGCACCTTGTTTACGTGTAGAGGACTCTTTAAATCTGACAGTATTCAAGGTCGGCGCATATAGCATTGAGTGAGTCTTGGGGTCATTGATTCTCATCGGGATATCCAAGTGTTTCCCGAGTTGATTGTGGATGAGCAACTTTGTGTATCTGATGAAAGGGACTTTGAAAGTGGGCTTCTTATGATGTTGCATCATGTCTTCCCATATCAAGCTTGCATAGTCAATGTGTTTCATGTTGACCATCCTCTAAAATGTTTGAAGGTGCATTAGCTTAGGGTGTTCATGACCGCTATCTCTCCTAGATACAGACTTGGCGATCATGATGTAGAGAGTCCTCTAGGGCTGAGGGATGTTCTTGAGATCAACACTGGAGTGTTTTGTGATGATGCCAGCAGCTTCGTCATAACCAATGTCAACCATAAATTGCATTATTGCCTCTTCAGCAGGAGTTGGAACGTAATCGGTAGACTGAATGGCTGGAAGAAGAATTATAGTTCGAAGATCTGCTACTGTAACCATGACTTCCTTGGTGCCAAGGTTCACTTTCACTGCATCTTGACCATCGATTTTCTCCATAGTGTGCCAGAACTGATGGATGTATATCTTTGGTACTGAAGCCAAGTTAGACAGCATAAGTAGGGATGATCATTGAGAATGTCGATAGCTACTCTGCATGAGGATTCTGAGCAGGTGAAGTTTTCAAAGTCTACTCTAAGGTTTTTCTTTCCAATTTTTTTGCGATAATCTGTTGGGAAGATATCTTCCATTGTGAGTTCATTGGAGGAATTGAGATTTTCCATGTTAACATCCGTTTCGCGATCTGAAAGGTATTGAAACAAAAGAACCAACATATCGAAAGACATTATGTTAGTCTAAGATTAATTTTATTGTCCAATTATTGATTGAATTTGTCATGATTATGAATGTTACGAGTCCAAAGTCACATTTAGTCTAATAGTCCGAAGTTGAAGTGATAAGTTACGTGAGTATATTAATTTTGAATTTTAATGTCCAAATTTCACTTAATCACACAACATTTTATACTTTTATAGCTTATGAGTGACATTTTGGTTATTGTGACTTATGAGTAACTTGTTACAAGTACATTACGCGTAACATTGCAAATTAAAGTGACAAGTTGGCTTAGGCGTAAACTTGTTAGCTTATGCATAAATAATGGTCCTTATGCGTAGGCATAAACTTAAGCGTAAGGGTAAACCTTAGGCGTAAGAGTCTCTTACGTGTAAAAGCATACGTAGCTTGTGTTACTACAGTAAGCTTAGGCAAAACGGAGTTACGCGTAAGGTTTACTCGTAAGAGTAGCCCTTAGGCGTAAACATCAAGTTTACGCATATCCTTACAGGATACGCGTAGTCCCACTATATACCCTTATGCGTAAGTGTTACACGTAAGATTGCTCTTATGCGTAACCTTTACGCATAAGGTATTCCATATGCGTAACACATGAACACCTTGATTCTGATCTTTACGCGTAGAAAACCTGTAACAATTTAAACACAACAACTTGATTACAATTCAATCCTAACACTTTCAAGATCATAAAACAGGTCATTGACTAACACAGTTATGCGTAAAAGAGCTTAGGCGTAAACTCTTAAACCTTAAACCCTAAAACTACGCGTAACAATTCAGGCCATGGAAAATCAACAAGAGTTATTATGCACTATCTTAGATGATAAAGAAACAAGTTTAAACATGTTTTAACACAAAATTACCAACGAATCAAAAGATTCGTGTTCTTCGACCCAAGAACCCTAAAAATCAAATTATTCACTTTTGTTGTTTCTGGGTAGGATGTAAGGGTGATTTAGTGAAATTAACCTTATTCTAAACCTATCCTAAGCATCTAATCAGAGCATAACACTCAAACGAATAAATACCCAAATCGTTCATAAACCTTAAATATTCAATAATCATCAAAACATGTTTCTGGGTTTGGACAAATGATGAAAATGGTTTTAAAACACATTAAAGAAGATTTTTACACTACCCATATCATCAAAAACTCACATTTGCATATTTCCATTTCTTACGCATATGCGTAGAACACAAAATCACAAGTTTTGATAGTTTTAACCGTTGGATTTGAAAATATTTGAAACCAATGTTTGAATTCATGATTAAAAACTATTGCAACTTACAGATTTCGATTTGGTAACACGGATTAGAAGATTGAATCTTATGCGTGGATCGTGGTAGTTGAAATATTTAATGTTGGGAGTAACTGATTTGAATTTAGTTAGGTGGGGTGTTTTGGTAAAATGAGTTTTCAAAAATGACAAGATTAGTCCCTCCACCTCAACCATTTTCAACCAAGACCCGTTAACTTCCACGTTGGTTAGACAAAACATGTTTTGGGAAAGAAACTTGACGATACTCCCCCTCGACTTTTGAAATGATAAAATTTTAAAACATTTGAGTCTGGGGAGAGTATTTAACAAGAAACATATCCACCATTTCTGAAGAAACAACATATTTTAGGTGGCATGCAAGTACAAGGTTCTATGAAATGAAAAAATATTTACATTCTCCCCCTCAACACTTGTTCAGGAAAAATGGTGAAAGGTTTGATGGAACAAAGTGTTGACGAAAGATTTGTACTTGCAATATTTGAAAGAAATTTAGATAGAAGAATATTTTTGGATTTTATCAGATTTTATATTTTTATATTTTGTTTTGAAAAATTTATTTACAAAAGAGGTTTTGGTGTTTGACTGTTTTCAAGAATGTGTTAAAAGTTCGTCCAGTTCTTCTAAAGTCACACACCTCATACCAATCCAATGAATCAGATCAGTAAACCTTCTTTGGAGCCAAGGCTTTAGTGAGAATATCTGCCAGTTGGTGTTCAGTACCTAGAAAGTATAATTCAACAATACCCTTTTCCACATGCTCTTTGATGAAATGATATCGAAGATCTATGTGCTTTGACTTCGAATGTTGAACGGTGTTGCACGAGATTGCAATAGCGCCGATTGTCCAAAGTACAGGGATTCTCATCAAATACATAACCATAGTCTTTGAGTTGTATTCTCATCCAAATGACTTGAGCATAACACGCAGACATGGCTACATATTCTGCTTCAGTTGAGGACAGTGATGTACAGTCTTGTTCCTTCAATTGCCATGACACCAATTTATTACCAAGGAATTGTAAACCTCAGGAAGTACTTTTCAGTGAATCTAAGCATCTGAATGGTCACTTACGAAAGGCTATTATTTCAAAACCCGAATCCTTGATACAGATCCCCAAATTAATGGTTCCCTACGTATCGGAGGATTCTTTTAGCCCCATGAGTTGTCTTTCAGTTGGTCTTGGCCGATAACGGAGCAAAGATATACAGAAAATAAAATGTCGGGTCTACTGGCTGTTAGATACATGAGAGACCCAATAATACTTCAGTATTTGGTAGGGTCAACCAATTTCCCATGTAAATCAGCGTCCAATTTGTTGGTATGTGCCATTAGTGTTGCATAAGTGTCACAACTTTGCATTCCATGTCAATTCAATATTTCAAGAGCATATTTGGACTGACTTAGGAAAATACCACGGGGTGATTGGTGAAATTGTAGTCCTAAGAAGAACGTAAGTTCACCCATCATTGACATTTCAAAATTTGTTTTCATTACTTTTGAAAAAGCGTTTGAGTACTTTTTGTGGGTAGAACCAAAAATGATGTCATCCATAATCACGAACAATTAGAATGTGTGCCCATGATATTGAATGGGGGTTGGATGGATCATCATACCATGCTTTCGAGGGCTTGTTTGAGGCCGTAAAGAGCCTTATTAGGTTTGTAGATGTGATTAGGAACTCTTGATCAACGAATCCTTAAAGACTAACATTACTTGTTTCCTTCATTTTACCATTGAAAAGCGGTTTGACATCCATCGATAGACCGTGATGTTTATGTGAGCCGAATGCCGAAAAAATCCGTCTGACCTCAAGTCTAGCTAACGGTGCGAATGATTCTTGAAGTCAATCCCTCATCCACATATAACCCTTAGCAACCAGACGTGACTTATTTCCGATAACCGTACCTTCAGCATCTAACTTGTTTTTCCAAATCCATTTTAGACCAATGACATACTTCTAAACGTTTGAACTGGTTCAGCTCTTCTTGCATGGATTCAATCCAGTTTTCTTTGGTCATTGCAACTTTGATGTTTTTAGGTTCAGTTTAACAAACGGTAAGAGCATAAATGCAGTGTTCACCGTCAGTCTGAAGGCATTGTCAAGTTACGACTGGTTGGTTCAGGTTTCCAATAATGTTAACAAGAGGATGGTCCTTAGTCCAACGATGTGTGGAGGGTTGGTATTGATATACGTTGTGCATATTTGGTGGATTTAGATGGCTAGTTGATGATTTAGCAATATCTGAGTTTGCATTTTTAGTAGCAAAAGGGTTAAAGAATCGTTCCATCATATCTGCTGGGCAGTACATCTTGATTCGAATCATCATGGATCGGCGTCATTAGAGCGGTTTGTTAAATTTGTTGTTTTAGAATCAATTGGGGTGCGTCGAACGGTTGTTGTCAAGTGTATCGGGAATTGGAATATTATCGGGTTGAGCGATGGAAACATTTGATACACGGGCACGCGTTGATCAATTTCATCACTAAACGAGAGGAGCAAATAACGTTTCCATTTGACGACGCAGTAAAATTTTGTAAGCTTGGTTGGTGATGATGGGGTTTGGGGAAGTTGAGACGGTTATGTATGGGTTCCAAGCTGTTTTCTCGAAGCCATTTTTGTGAGCTCATCAAAATTAGCATGAATGGTTTCCATAATCTCCGCTTCGACGATTCCAATCCGGAATCCCTTTGAGTTTTCCGGTATCCAGACTCGAAGACTCGACTTTTTTGGCCTTGAGATTTCCAAAGTCATCACGATCATTATTTGGGTAACATAGAGCACCAAATACATGAAAGTGTTTGAGATTCGGTTTTCGGTTATGGATAAGCTCATAAGGTGTTTTGTTGTGGCGTTTGGTTATCATTGAATGGTTCTAAGTGTAGCATGCAGTTGACACGGCTTCTGCCCAAAAGTAATCCGAAAGTTTTGCATTAACTAACATCATTCTTAGGCTTCCACTAACGTTCGGTTTTTCTTTCGACTCCATTTTGTTCCGGTGTTCGTGCGATTGATGTTTGATGCTCAATTCCACTTTCTCATAGTATTCTCGAAGTTTGATTCACAAATTCAGTTCCTCAATGCATTCTTACTTGTCTTCTGCGTATTAGGGTGAACTTGAATTTATGTGAGAAAGGTGATGATCATTTGTGGAGCTTGATCTTTACTTCGAAGAAAATAAACCCAAGTCCATCTTGAGTAGTCATCAACAACTACTTGAATGTAGCGTTTGCCATTAATCGCTGCTGCAGCGCATGTCGGGCCACACAAATCCATGTGAAGAAGATGAAGGACATGATGAGAGCTGTGGTCCTTCTTTGACGGAAAGTGAGCACGAGTTCTTTACCTTGTTCACGGTGAGCATAAGTGATCTTTTGAATACCGAAACCTTGGAAGACCTTCCACTATTTTGTATCGTGCAAGATTGGTTATGGTTTGAAAGTTTAAGTGTGAAAGATATGCGTTGCCGACCAAGATTTTGTAGATGATGCCTTAAGCGGACGGAGATGGGAGATGGCATAATCATGCCTTTCATTGAGATTGTGTAAAGGCTTGATGTGCGGTTTCTAGACATAACATCGTTTCCTTGTAGATCACGAATGAAACAAGTTTTCTCCCTAAATGCAACTTCCAAATCACCATCACAAAGCCGACGGCCGAAAAGAGATTGTGGTGAGACCTTCCACATAATAAACTATGCTAATTACGATGTTCCCATTGATGGAGTCTCCATAGCCCATGATAGTTCTTGAAGTGATCATTCCCCGTCGGCATGTAGATGAACTTTGAGACAAAGTTTGATACTTGATTTAAGATTCCTGTCATGTGTCGGGAACATCGCATCAACAATCGAAGGATGCTCTGTGTCGCTGCATTACACACC
>OU343219.1:124818479-124923365 GCA_910596185.1 Chrysanthemum makinoi
CCTAGCTTTGTTTCTAGATACTATCCCATTTTCATCCATCTTATTTAGAAAAACCCATTTTGTTCCAATTATAGTTTGATCTTTAGGTTTTGGAACTAATTTCCAAACATCATTTCTTACGAATTGGTTTAATTCTTCTTGCATGGCAATAACCCATGATTCATTTTTTATTGCTTCATTTATGGTTTTTGGTTCAATGGTGGATATAAAGCAAAAATAATTACTTTGATTTTGGGCTTGTGACCTTAAGATTCTTTGATTAAGTTGTCCTATGACTTTTTCTAAAGGATGACTTTTAGATTCTTTGATATTGACAATTTCTTTATTTAATGGTTCATCTTCCTTGTTATTATTAATTATTTCTTGACTTTTTATCATTTGACTTTCCAACTAAGTCATAATACCAAAGGTGATGTCTTAGAGGGAGGAGTGGACTTCTGGATTGAATGTTATGTTCAGCGATTCATAAACTTTATCATTGTTTCTTTGTTTAGGACAATGTAAGCTTTACTAGTTTGAGAGTAACCAAGAAATACACCTTCATAAGACTTTGAGTCAAACTTGGTGAGATAATCCTTAGTATTAAGAATAAAGCATTTACAACTAAAGACTCTAAAATATCCTAACGCTGGCTTTTTACCTTATAAGAGTTCATATGGTGTTTTATTTAGAAAAGTATTAAGACTCTATTCAAAATATATGTAGAAGTGTCAATGGCGTTACACCAAAACTTTTGAGGAATGTTTTGTTCATTAAGCATTGTTCTACTCATTTCTTGAATTGTTCTATTTTTACGTTCTACTACTCCATTTGATTGAGGTGTTCATGGAAGGAAAATTTGTGTGTTATTTTGTATTACAAAAGTTTCCAAATTGAGTTTAGTTGTCAAATTCCACGACCATGTCCAGTTCGGATCGACCACGATTTTTTACACTGAAGAAGATTTTGAATTTTCTTACTAAGTATTTCAAATTTATCAAAAGCTTCATTTTGAACAAAACAACGTCAAGTAAACCTTGAGTAATCATCTACTATGACCAAAGTGTATAAGTTGCCTCCATAGCTTCTTATACCGGATGGTCCAAACAAGTCCATATGTAATAATTCTAGACACTTAGATGTGGACACCATATTTTAGATTTGTGACTACTATGTGTTTGTTTACCAATTTTGCAAAGCGTCACTTAAAGTGTTGGTCATATTTAAGTTTTGGTAAATTCTAACCAATTCTTTGAAGATAGGTTTTGATATAAGTCTCATATTAAGCGTGACCTAAACGTCTATGCCAAAGAGATGAGCTATAGATCTTATTTGTTAGGCAAAGTTTGTCATTATATGTTTTATCTATTTTCATGACGTATATGTTATTTTTCCTAACTCCTTTAGCTATGGTGATACCATCTTTTAGTATTTTACTACCATTTTCATCAAATAGTACCTAATACTTTTTATCACATAGTTGGCTAATACTAAGTAGATTAAATCCTAACCTATCTGTAGCAGCCAGGCGGACAAAGGTAAAGGAATCACAAATAATGGTGTCATATCAAAGCAAACATAAATATCCAAAAGAAGTCTTAACATAAATGCTGAATAATTCAAGTCAACATGACTTCAATACATAGGTCCCAATGGAAAATAAACTCCAACAAAATATCTGAAATAATAAGTCTTAAATGGCATCATAAGATCAAAGCTAAATATCTCTAAGGTAAGTCCACTCAGCACTCAGCCCAAAGCAAAACCCGGCTCAATGCTTAGATACATAGCGGAAGAAAGAAATGCATTTGAGCTTCAAAAGCTCGGTGAGCGGATATACAATCAAAGCAAAATCTGAAACGATTTCGAATACAAAATATAATGAACGAAGATAACAAAACCATAATCATTTTCGTATAAATCAGTTATCGAATAAGGTTTATAGTTAACTACCACGAGCCCGAAACAAATATCGAGATCATAATCATATTCACATAAGGCAACATTTGTAGGGGAGACCTACCAGAGTTATGAAGGGCGTGCATGCACGCAGCATCAATCATCAGATAACAGATAACATAAAACATATAACAGATCTAGGATGCATCCATACGCCCCTGAGGCAGATATTGGTCATATAACATAACTTGAGCTCATAATGAGATAACGATAAGGGGCGTGGCGAGAACATCACTCTCTTGCCTAGAGTCATGTCGAGGTGCATCATGACACGGACATGGAACCCCCATGACTAGTGAAATATTTGGCTCGGTTGTCAAACTATCTTAGGTCAAATCGAGAATGTCAAAAGCGGCCCTGATCATACTTTATCATAAGGTTAATCATATTTTCAAAATCAGAGTTTTCATATCATATAGTTCAAAATCAGATGTTTCACAATTCGAGAAATCGAGTTCATATAAGCAACAGCTCAAACAAACAGAATGGGGTTCATAGCAAAGGCTTAGGAAACCTTATTATATAAGCTAACGAAAGCGTTATAAGGAACCTTTACTAAAAGGTCGAATATCTGTACCTTATTCCAAAGCGAATGACCAAAAAGCAAAATACGGAAAGCAAAGGATTACTCCTTCTTCATAGAACCTATACACATTAAGTGCGTACATGTTTATTTATGATTCCATAATTGTCGAAATGATCTTTTAATATTTGTGTTTCATACTTAATATTGATTGATCTTAATATTTTAGAGATTTATGATTAAATGAGACTTAAGTGTTTTATAACCAATATCGTAGATTAGGTTCATTATGTCATTTATTAAAGTTTAGGGTTAAATGTGAAAATAGTTTAAAAGTCATAACTCACGCATAAAATAACGAATTAATATAATTAGCTTCAAACCCTAATCAACTCTCATTTATGTTCTAGGGTTTTCTCAATCTTTTAATATCCCATTAATGCGCATTTACTTTATATGTTACGTCATTTAATGACTCATTACTCTTGTTTATTTACTCAACACATTCATGACTTAACCATACGTTACTTATACACATATTATACGTAAACTTTTATACCCATACCGTCTATGATTTCATGTGACAACAAAAGTTACTTATTATCCGTTAGATATATACATCTACACACACATGCACAATAGCCGACTAGATATGAACCGTACTATGTTTACATCATCGAGCTCACTTGACTCACAACACACGCGCATGGTACGGTTCACAAACCATTTAGGTTGGTTCACACATCACTTAGGGTTTAGGTTTTACCTATCCTTTACTCATTTAACACACTTCTACAAACACTCACATGGTTCGGATTGTATATAGGTTTCGGCTAATATGTTTTACGCAAACCCAACTCTTCTACATTATCTTACATATTCACGTTTACATGTTATACTTTAGCCGAATTATATATATATGGTTCGGTTCATATATAGCTTGACATACTTAATATCCGATCGCAATACACATTACAACACATGTTCTCTAATTTATTATAAGGTCCGATTTATATTTGTTGTTCTCGGTTTCATAAGGTTCGACAAAACATAAGCGACCAAAACAAACATGATACAACATATATTAACGTTAGGGTATCAAAGGAAGACGAGAAGAACATGTTTATACCTTAGCGTGTTGGAAACAAACTCGACACCAGAGTAGCAATGGTAGAATAGAAAGAAAAAAGAAAAGGGAGAGGCCAAAGAAAATACCAACTTGCAAAACTAGGGTTCCAAATTGTGTTTAGGTATTTGTATTTATAGGTGGTACTAATTTTGTTAGGGCTTGAGGGTTGTGGGCTTCCGGCTTGGTCCAACCGAACAAACAAAACCCACGCCCATATGGGTCTCGGCTCTTGACCCAAACGAACAAACAAACCGCGCCCCTTTGGGTTCTCAAATAACGAAAGACAAGGCCCAACTGACGGCCCAATATTTTAGCGAGACGTTTAACTTTCGTCGTACAATGTCGATCACGTACACATATTCGTTAAGTTTTAATTATAGATAAGTTAGTTTTAATTTCGTTGAATGAATATAAATGTCTTTTACGTATTTTATAAATTTCGATTTCAAGGGTATTTTAGTCTTTATTCATGTTTTAGATTTTCTGGTTTTACAACTCTTCCCCTCTAAAAGAAGAATTTTAGTCCTCGAAAATTGAAATGAAACAAGCAACGAAATGAGAACATACCAAACTATTCAAAGAAATGAGGATAACTAGCTCGCATCGACTCTTCGGTTTCTCAAGTAGCCTCACGCTCGGGTGATTTTTCCAAAGAATCTTAACGAACGGAATGACTTTATTTCTCATGACTCTTTCTTTCCTTTCTAAAATAGCCAGGTTCTTGAGATAAAGACATATCGGATTGAATTTGATCAAATGGATAAGAAGCAAGCGTTAATCGGATGATAGTTGTATCCCCTTAGGAGATACATGGAAAACATCATGAACATCACGATAGCGGAGGAAGTGCTAACGATACGAAACTTCTCTATCGCTCAAAATTTCAAGCGGACCGATGAATCGGGGTGAGCTTGCCCTTGATTCCAAAACGTTTCACACCTCTGGCGAGACTTTCGAAATACGATCTCCAACGAAACTCTAAATCACGGCGATGCTTGTCGCATAACTACGGCGAGACCTAGCCTCCTTCAACTTTTCTCTAGCAAATTTCTTCATTCTTGATCTCAATCATTTCGGACCTTCAATTAAGCGTTCACCTACTTCATCCCAACAAGTAGGTGATCTACACATTCTCCCATAAAGAAGTTCAAACGGTCTTTGCCTTAATGCTAGCGCAAGCGTTGTTGTATGCAAACTCTACTAAACACAAATATTCATCCCATTTGCCCGTCCATTCCTAGCACAAGCCCTTAGCATGTCCTCTAAGGTCGAATAGTCCTCTCGACTGACCATCCGTTTGAGGATGAAATCTTTCTTGAAATTAAGTCGAGTACCCCAAGCTTTTGCAAACCTTTCGAGAAGCGGAAGTAAAAAGCGGATCTCATCGGACACAATAGATGCCGGAGTACCGACCTACTTGATCTCTTGTTGAAAAATTTCCGCCAATCTACCAATACCATAATCCTTTCTAATTGGTAAGAAATGAGCTGATTTGGTTAGTCGATCAACAACTACCCAAATCGCATCATGCTTCTTCCGAGTAAGAGGTAGTCGATCCACAAAATCCATAGATATCTTATCCCACTTCCATGTTGGAATATCCATGGCGTAACATCCACTAGCCCTTTGATGTTCAATCTTAACCTCGACAAATCATACACCGATACAAACGTCGCCACATCTTGCTTCATGCCATTCCACGAAATCTACATTTCAAATCCCTATACATCTTGGTAGAACCGGGATGGATAGTGAAAATATGAGCTTCGGTCATAACCTACCTTGAAGCTGGGATCATTAGGAACACAAAGCCTATCTTCATACCATACTATTTCGTCATCATCAACCTTAAACTCCGTGCCTTACCTTCTTCAACATTTTCGCCACGACCCCACTCACCATCATCTTTCTCGAGCTTCTTTAATTTGCGATTATAAGGTTCGACTCCACCCATACTAATACGTTATCCATCAAAACCTTTACGTACAACTCAACATCCAAACGCTCTAAGTCACGAAGAATCCTAGGTTCAATCTCAATACTTGCAAGAATGCCTGATTTCCGGCTAAGTGCGTCAGCAACTACATTAGCCTTACCGGGATGTCTTGAATGTTGGTGTCATAATCCTTAAGAAGTTCTAACCATCTTCTTTGTCTCATGTTAAGTTCTTTTTGAGTGAAAATATACTTGAGACTCTTATGGTCAGTGAAAATATCACACGTCTCTCCATACAAGTAATGTCTCCATATCTTCAACGCGAACACCCTCTGCTGCTAACTCAAGGTCATGAGTTGGGTAATTCTCCTCATAAGGTTTTAGTGCTTTGAAGTATAAGCTATTACCTTTCCATGTTGCATCAAAACACAGGCCAATCCTTTCTTAGATGCATCACTGTAAATTTGAAATCCTCGAAACGGATGGAAGAGTCAAAATAGGGCGGGGACACCAATCTCGTTTCAACTCCTCAAAACTCTCTTCTCGTTCATCCGTCCATACAAACTTTTCTCCTTTTCTCATCAGTTGGGTTAGGGGTAGAGCTAAGCGAGAGAAACCTTCAACACAACGTCGGTAGTAACCAATGAAGTCCTAGAAACTTCTAACCTCGGTCCTTGTCGTAGGTCTTGGCCATTTAGTGATAGCCTCAACCTAGGCGGATCCATGGTGATACCATCAACAGATACGATATGACCAAGGAAAGCGACTTGTTTTAACCAGAACTCACACTTTGAAAATTTGGCGTACAACTTCTTCTTCCGGAATCTCCAAAACTATCCGGAGATGTTGCTCATGCTCTTCTTCAGACTTGGAGTAAACCAAAATGTCATCGATGAAAACGATAACAAACTTATCGAGGAACTCATGGAAAACCGCGATTCATTAGGTCCATAAACACAGCGGCATTTGTCAAACCAAAGGCATAACGAGGAATTCATAATGACCATATCAGGTACGAAACGCGGTCTTAGGAACATCTTGCTCCCTCACACGTAGGTTGGTGATAACAGATCTCGATCAATCTTTGAAAGAACTTAGCTCCTTGCAGTTGATCAAACAAATCATCAATACGCGGCAGAGGATAACGGTTTCGAATGGTAATACGGTTGAGTTCACGGTAGTCGATACATAGGCGCATGCTTCCATCCTTCTTCTTCACAAACAAAATAGGTGCACCCCATGGAGAAACACTGGGTGGAATAAATCCATTCTCTATCATCTCTTGCGGTTGCTCCTTCAATTCCTTCAGTTCTCAGGGTGCCATACGATACGGAGCCCGAAATCGGTTCGGCACGGGGTAAGTCAATGCTAAACTCAACTTCTCTAGCTGGGGAAGACCGGGAAGTTCATCGGGAAAAACGTCGGTGAATTCACAAACAACAGAAAGATTTTCAATGTTAGGATTCTCCAAAGATGTGTCCTTAACAGATGCTAGAAAACCTTGGCACCCATGAGAAATCATGGTCCGTGCCTTCATAGCGAGAAATGAGCTTGATTTGAGGGTTGAGAACCATAATAAACATTCAGGATGTTTTACGTCTCCAAAGATCACGTTCTAGCATAGCGATCAATGGAAGCTCTATGATAAGCCAACCAATCCATGCCTAGAATGATATCAAGTGACCATATCGAGAGAGGATACAGATTTGCGAGCGAATCACGATCATCAAAACGAAGAGGGCACTAACGTATTTATGATCAATGATCATGTGGTTTTTCATAGGCGTAGAAATTGATAAGTGATTTGCTAATTGTTTGGGCTTCATATTAAGTTTCTTAGCAAATGTGACAGATATAATGGAGTGTGTGGCACCAGTATCAAATAAAGCGAAGACAGAATAATCATCAATGAAAAGAATGCCCGTAATGGTACTGGCGCTCGCGCTGATTCCGAGTGGTAGCATAAACGCGTCGGTAGTAGTTGGCGGCTTGATGTAGTTTCCGGGAATCACCGGGTTCTTCTTAGGGCAATCCTTGATCTTGTGAGTAGTGGAACCACAAGAGAAACATCCACCAGTGGCCTTGAAACACGGCCCTGGATGAGCCTTTCCACAAGTAGTACATAGGGTGGGGAGGCAAAACCTGGTTGTCCTCTGTGACCGAGAAGATCCCGAAGCACGACCACGATATGATCCTCGGTGATGATCCTGTTATACTTGGCCGGATTTGTTGTTACCTTGATTCGGCGATCATTTCCATTCTTTCCAAAGCTGACTCTCGCTATCGACTCCTCGCCTCGAGAGCCTAGAGTCCATTCCTTCTGGTGCCGTGATCAAAACTCCTATCCATGACCCCTCGAATCATAACTCCTGCTAGAATTTCCCTTATAATCATTACTTTGAGTCCTACCTTGAATCCGATCACCATCGCGGTTACGCTTGTTGGAACCCGAAACCTCATAAAAGATCTCAATGTTGGAGCAATTGCGTCATTGCAGGCCGCACATCCTCATACTTTCGATATTGCTTGTCGGTCCAACACCCACTTCTTCATCCAACCCCCACTTGAAGTGCTTAGCTTGCGCCTACCATCCCGGCAATCGTTCCCACAAAACTTACCAGCCTCATAAACCTACCCAAGTACTCATTGGAGTTCTCATGATCAAGCGGTATATTACTGATAATCCCTCTCATACCTTTCTTTCTTTCGGTCGGGGAAATACTTGATTATAGAAGATAGTCGAAAACTCAGTCAAGTACAAGTAATAGCAAAAAGCATCTCCTCTTCCTCTCGCACTGTTTGATTGCCTTCCACCAATTCAAAGCATCACCCTCCACTTAAATGCGGCAAACGGGTCTTAAATTCATCTCCACAACCCGGTACTTGCGACTTCTCAATATGGTGATCCAGTCCTGCGGCCTCGGTGGGAGTAGCGGCGGTGCTAAAGAAAGAGGCGAGCTTAGCGAACTTTCGAGCCAAGTATGAATGCTGGCGGAGGTTGATTACCTCCACCACTACCCGAAGCACCGGTCGATTCACGAATGTTGTTGATCACCTGTGTCATCATCTCAGGTGTGGTAAGACAGGGGAGTGTTGAGAGCATTAGCAATCGCAGCATCCAAGTTAGGAGCATCATCGTCTCCATCCACGTTACCGTTACGACGAGTTTGAACCATCTGAGCGATATTCAAACGATTAGCAAAATGAACAAAGGTGAGATACGAAATGGAAGTTCGCAGAAGGAATCCTAAATTCTACCCCAATCCTCAATGCATCATAGCCTAAGCTCTAAGGGTCTCAAAACCTAGGGTCCATATGTCACGCAGTCACGACTACAGGAAAGTAAACGGCTCGATACCATAAATTGTAACGCCCCGACCGACAAGGGTAAAGGAATCACAAATAATGGTGTCATATCAAAGCAAACATAAATATCCAAAAGAAGTCTTAACATAAATGCGGAATAATTCAAGTCAACATGACTTCAATACATAGGTCCCAGCGGAAAATAAACTCTAACAAAATATCTGAAATAATGAAGTCTTAAATGGCATCATAAGATCAAAGCTAAATATCTCTAAGGTAAGTCCACTCAGCACTCATCCCAAAGCAAAACCCAGCTCAATGCTTAGATACTTGGCGAGGAAGAAATGCGGAATTTGAGCTTCAAAGCTCATTGAAGCGGATATACAATCAAAGCAAATACGAAACGATTTCAAATACAAAATATAATGAACGAAAGATAACAAAACCATAATCATTTTCAGAGTATAAATCAGAATTATTGAATAAGGTTTATAGTTAACTACCACAAGCCCAAAACAAATATCGGATCATAATCATATTCACATAAGGCAACATTTGTAGGGGAGACCTACCAGAGTTATGAAGGGCGTGCATGCACGCAGCATCAATCATCAGATAACAGATAACATTATATGAGATAGCAGATCTAGGATGCATCCATACGCCCCTAGGCAGATATTGGTCATATAACATAACTTGAGCTCATAACAAGATAACAGATAATAGGGCGTGGCGAGAACATCCCACTCTACCGCCCTAGAGTCATGTCGAGGTGCATCAGCGACACGGACATGGAACCCCATGACTAGTGAAATATTTGGCTCGGGTGTCAAACTATCTTAGGTCAAATCAGGAATGTCAAAGCTGACTGAGATCATACTTTATCATAAAAGGTTAATCATATTTTCAAAATCGAGTTTTCATATCATATAGTTCAAAATCGATGTTTCACAATTAAATCGAGTTGGATAAACAGCTCAAACAAACAGAATGGGGTTCATAGCAAAGGCTTAGGAAACCTTAATATAAAAGCTACTGAAAGCGTTATAAGGAACCTTTACTAAAAAGGTCGAATATATATGTACCTTATTCCAAAGCGAATGACCAAAAGCAAAATAGGAAGCAAGGATTACTCCCTTCACAGAACCTATACACATTGCATTGACGGTACATGTTATTTATGATTCCATAATTGTCGAAATGATCTTCTAATATTTGGTGTTCATACTTAATGTATTCATTGATCTTAATATTTTAGAGATTTATGATTAAATGAGACTTAAGTGTTTTATAACCAATATTGTAGATTAAGGTTCATTATGTCATT
Organism: Chrysanthemum makinoi; assembly: GCA_910596185.1. Lineage (NCBI taxonomy): Eukaryota > Viridiplantae > Streptophyta > Magnoliopsida > Asterales > Asteraceae > Chrysanthemum > Chrysanthemum makinoi. The sequence goes on from OU343219.1 coordinate 124,828,638, forward strand.
TATTAAAGTTTAGGGTTAAATGTGAAAATAGTTTAAAAGTCATAACTCACGCATGAAATAACGAATTAATATAATTAGCTTCAAACCCTAATCAACTCTCATTTATGTTCTAGGGTTTTCTCAATATTTTAATATCCCATTAATATATAGTACTTACTTTATATGTTACGTCATTTAATGACTCATTACTCTTGTTTATTTACTCAACATATTCATGACTTAACCATACGTTACTTATACACATATTATCGTCAACTTTATACCCATGCACGTCTATGATTTCATGTGACAACAAAAGTTACTTATTATCGAGGATTAGATATACATCTCACACACACATGCAATAGCTTTGACTAGATATGAACACATTACTATGTTTACACATCGACAAGCTCACTTGACTCACTTAACACGCAGCGCCATGGTACCACGGTTCACAAACCATTTAGGGTTCGGTTCACACATCACTTAGGGTTTAGGTTTTACCTATCCTTTACTCATTTAACACACTTCCACAAACACTCACATGGTTCGGATTGTATATAGGTTTCGGCTAATATGTTTTACGCAAACCCTAACTCTTCTACGTATCTTACATATTCACGTTTACATGTTATACTTTAGTCGAATTATATATATATGGTTCGGTTCATATATAGCTTGACATACTTAATATCCGATTCGCAATACACATTACAACACATGTTCTTCAAATTTATTATAAGGTCCGATTTATATTTGTTGTTCTCGGTTTCATAAGGTTCGACAAAAACATATGCTTCGACCAAAACAAAACATGATACAACATATATTAACGTTAGGGTATCAAAGGAAGACGAGAAGAACATGTTTATACCTTAGCTTGTTGGAAACAAAATCTCGACACCAAGAGTAGCAATCGCCGATAGAAAGAAAAAAAAAGAAAAGGGAGAGGCCAAAGAAAATACCAACTTGCAAAACTAGGGTTCCAAATTGTGTTTAGGTATTTGTATTTATAGGTGGTACTAATTTTGTTAGGGCTTGAGGGTTGTGCGCTTCGGCTTGGGTCCAAGAACAAACAAAATACGCCCATGTATTCTCGGTCTCTTGACCCAAACGAACAAACAAACACGCCCCTCTTGGGTTCTCAAATACTTAGACAAGAGGCCCAAGGCCCAATATATTTTAGCGAGACGTTTAACTTTTAGTGCGTACAATAATAGATCACGTACACATATTCGTTAAGTTTTAATTATAGATAAGTTAGTTTTAATTTCGTTGAATGAATATAAATGTCTTTTACGTATTTTATAAATTTCGATTTCAAGGGTATTTTAGTCTTTATTCATGTTTTAGATTTTCAGGTTTTACATATCCATATGAGCAACATTTTCAATGGTTAGGGAGTTATGAGCAATCGTACCTTTGCCAATAATTTTGCTTTTGAGATTGCTACCAAAGGTGACATTACCTCCGTCATACTTTTGGTATGATGAGAAGAGACTTTTGTTGCCCGTCATGTGTCGTGAGCAACCACTATCTTTAATCCATTCATCAGGTTCCAATCCAACTTTCAAGCATACCTAAGAAGCAAATAACTCAAGCATTTGGTCCCCAATATCTCATGGGTCCATTTGGGTTACACATACCATTTATTTGATTCATGTATGGAAACGATGGGTAAGAGTTCCATGGCATGTAATCTAGAGTTTGATATGGTCTAGGAAAGTTTTGATTCCAACCATTGTGTTGGTAGTTGGGTTATACGTTGTGGTTGCTCTTAGGAAAGGGGGGTTTGGAAAAAGGAGTTTTATATCGTTGTTGAGTAGTTTTTGATCTAAATTCATTTGTGACAAGTCCTACTCTTTGAAGTAATATTGGTTTTAGTTTAATACTATTATTGGTTTTCTTTGTTATTTTAACAAATTCAGATGCGGTCCGTATTACGAACATTCGATTCTTTGAAGTACCCACGGTACCATTTTTACAACGGATCGGAACCCTTATTTTGGTTCCGTTCAGTCCGTCTTTATCTGCATCGCAGGCTTTTGACAGAATGTTCGTCCTTTTCTGCCGTTTTATTTTGACTCTTTGGAATTAATACTTCATTAAAACCTAGCCCATTCATGTCTCCTGGTGTTTTATGAATTTTAACTATTTCATCGGCAAGAGCGGTGTTCTTGTTAAACCTTTTAAATTTAGAATTGTTTTCGATTAAAACATCTTGTGTGAGTTTTAGTTTTTCTATTTCAAGTTTAAGCTCTTGACATGATTTACAATCATTGTTATTTGTTTTTCCTTTTTCTAGTCGTTTTGCTTTTTCTTTTAACTCATAAACTTCATTTTCCAAAAATTCCTTTTTGGTTTTAAAAATTTTATTTTTAGTTATGAATTTTAGACTTAGCTCACACAATTGATTATATTGTTTTTGCAAAGTGTCATCATCAATAGAAGAATAAGAAGAGTCGGAAAGTACCTCATTTGACTCATGTGCCATTAGAGCGATCTCTTCCTTGCTTGATTCTTCATCGTCTTCACTATCACTCCAAGCACCACTTACAAAAGCTCGTTGAGTTTTGCTTTTAGATGGCTTGGGACATTCTCCTATGAGGTGACTTGCATCACCACATCTAAAACATTTTTTTCACCTTTACCCTTCTTGTCATCCCGATCTTTTCAGAATGGTTTCTTTTCTTCTCGAGGTTGTCTTACGAACTTTCCTCTTCTTCTAAAGAACTTCTTAGAATCTCTAACGGCCATGGCATATTCCTCATCTTCACTACAGGAGCAAGATTCGTCATCATCACTTGATTCCGCTTTTGCTTTTAGAGCAGCGGATTTGATCTTCTCCCTTTTCCTTTGATGATCTCGAATCTTTCTCCATCACCATTTTCGTGTACTTTGAGGTTACCGATCTTACTCGTCTAGTGACATTATTGAGAGATCTTTTGATTCCTCAATGGCGGTCACTTTAGCTCTCCATTTGGGATGGAGTGCTCTAAGAAATTTCCTGACAAAGTTCTTACTACGAAAAGATTCATCAAGTGCTTTAAGTGATGTAATAATAGTGTTAAAGCCCAAAGCCACAATCAATGGTTTCATCTTCAGGAATAACAAATTGTTCATATTGTTGAACAAGAAGATCAATTTTGTTATCCTTGACTTGTGAATTACCTTGATGTGTAACAATTAAAGATTCCCAAATATCTTTGGCGGTTTCACACATAAGAATTCTTTCATATTCTTTTCTAGGTAAAGCATTATAAAGCATCATTTTAGCTTCATTATTTTTAGCAACTAGTTTCTTTTGTTCATCAATGGAAATATCCTTTGTTGTAGAACTAAAATCCCTTTAACAATAATAAACCAAAGATCTATATCTTTTGATTTTACATATGTTTCAAAACGGTTTTCCAATAGATAAATCCATTGGTTTCAAAGAGTGGTGGTCTTTGCATAGATTGCCCTTCTTTAAAGTTTTAGAATCCATGGATCGTTTCAAGTTTATAAAATACAAGTTATTTTAGAAATTCTTGAGCAACGAGGCTCTGATACCAATTGTAGAAAACTAGAAGGGGGTTGAATAGTTTACCAATTAAAAACTTTGTTTTGAAACTTATTGTAAAGATCAATTGATATTGATCTTAGATATATTAATGAAATATGCAAGCAATATGTAAGGAGTAAATAAGGAAAGAAATGATCAAACCACAACAAGTTGTTTATAGTGGTTCGGTCTACAAGGACTCTTTTTCCTTGCCCTACTCCACTCCTCGAGTCTCACACTCGAGAGTTTAACTTCACTAGTCAACAAGCTCCTTTCACCGGCGGAGAAAACCTTTACACTTCGCTTACACTATTTCCGAAACTAAGCTAGATGTCGAGTTCTTTCCAAGGGTACAACCACTCCTACACACAACGTATTTTGAGGACTAAAATACTAACCACACACGCTCACAAGATTATGATGGTTTAATACAACAATGAAGTATGAATCAACACAAGATCATACAACACTAAACAAACAAGACTTCCAACTTTTCGTTTGAAGCTTGAATGTGACTTGATCTTCTTTGCTACAAAAGAGATCACTAATATGATATAAAACTGAGTTAGAAAGGTTAGAGAGAAGATATGTATGAGAGTATGTTAGAAAGGGATGAAAAACTACTTGGCTTGGCATTGCTATGTATAGCCAAAGTGGACGAGGAGCTCCACGGACGCGGAACCCTTAAAAGGGTTCCTTGAGTGTACCATTGAATTGGTATGCCCGAGTCAAGATATCAAATCTTTGCTAAAGTCAACTCTATCTAAGTGAGATTGTGCAAGATATGAAGAGTACAAATCCACAAAATATCTAATGAAATCTTCCAATGATTTCCATGATGCATTTCATGATGTCATATGTTGTATTTCTATTTTTAGAAATATGCAAGTACTTAAGTAGTGTTTGGTTTTAAGAACCTAACACATTCTAAAAACTATTATCATACATAATGATTAGAGTTATATCAAGATGTTACTAATCATAAATGTAAATGCTTGAATGATGAATATATTGTTTGAAAAAGCTTGTTTTAATATCTATTAAACTTGACAAGCTTTAAGCGTTTATACAAATTAAATTTACTTTTGTCGTTAACAAAACTTAGGTAAAGATCAAAAATATAAATAACGTTTAATGACGATATTTGTATTAACAAACCTTATGCTGCTTATCACAAATTTGTGATATTGAGAAAAGGTTAAAGTGACCAAGTTCTTTCACAAAAGATACACTATCAAATTCTAAATTGCCAATTTTATTTTTACCTCTACCAGTAATGTAGACTTTGCTACCACCAAAATTAACAAAACCTCCTTGAACTTCCTCAAACTCCTCCAAGTGATCCTTGTTACCAGTCATATGCCCAGAGCATCCACTATCAACAATTCCTCTGCTTCCTAGCTTCTGGTGTAGATGTTCCTGCATATAAAAAGAGAAATTAGTTTCTCTTGGGGAACCAAGCCTGTAGAGGCTTGGGTCTGCCTAGTGGACCTTGAGAGTTCAAAGTATAAGCTGAAAATGGTCCACCAGTATTCTTGGAGTGTGGTTTGGTCTGTCTCCAAGCATAACCTGCTGAGGGCTTAACAACAGTCCCCCAATTACCCCTTGCAGCATAAGATTGAAACAATTTAGCTACATTATAATCTAAGAGTCTTCTTACAGGTGAGTGAGAACCATACTAAAGTCTTTGATTAAACTGGTTCACCTGTGGTTTTCTAAACTTGGGAGTGGGTGAAGGACTAGTAGGTTTTGAGTTAACATTCATATACCCAGATTTAACTTTAGCTTGGCCAGACTTAACATGACCAGTATTAACTCTACACATACTACCAGTATTAATGTTTTGCCTACCAGAATTAATTTGTACACCAGTACCCACCCTTGGCCTAACAGAATTAACAAAAGAACTACCATTTTTAACATGTACTTGTCTTGTAACAAACTGATTTGCATGGTTAATTCTATTTGTATTATTCCAGAATGGTCCCATTTTCTTTCTTAACTCAGCCTCCTTAGCCATTCTTTTCTCATGATAGTCACAGTCTCTTATCAAATGACTTAGGCTTCCACACACGAAACAACTCTTTTTTGTAAAAGAGTACCCATCCCCAAATTCTCTTTGCATTAACCCATTCTAGTTCTTTCTGTCTACTTTTGGAGTCTCAGGTTTGACTTGTTGCCTAGGGGTTTGGACACAACTAGGTATAACAATTTCTTAACTAGACACAAAAGTTTTGACAGACTCAGCTTGTTTTATACACTAAGGAAACCCTAATTGACTACAAGTCTTGTAGAAGTGTAAAGATATCTCTTCCTAATATATCTGATAAGGATTTAAAACGTACACTTTTAAGGGGTCATTTAAGCTCTTAATCGATCACTTTTATATATGTTACTTCTTAATTTCGTTCCTTTTCACTTTTTAGGTCTCTTGGAAGCAAAATGATGGAATGATGCTTATTTGGACGAAAAAGAGTGAATACATAAAGAAAATGGCAAAGTCAAGATGGAAGCCACTCAAGCTGCTAAAACTGAACCTGACGGCGTCCCAATCAAAGGGCGAAGCCGTCACTCTATATGGATTTGATAATTACATGCAGGGCGGCTCGATTGGAATTTTTCTCACAACCCACGGCGTCAGGCTTTGAAGAAGGGCGTCACTCGGACTTTTCATCTCGAGGCGGCCCGGATCCGTAAACCAAGACGACGTCCTACTTGAAGCCCGACGGCGTCACAACTCCAACGTGACGCCGTCCCATCGATAACTTCGCCAAGACGAAAACCCTAATGACGGCGATCTGAAGGCGTCCCACCTATAATGCGAAGCCGTCGCAAATGTAAATCTATATATAGAATTCGATTTTTCTGCATTTAGAGAAGTAGACTTTTGGATTAAAAACCTTAAACGTTTGTAATTCGACTTGGACTGTATATTAGGGTCCTAAACCCTATTTTACACATCAAGATAAGTGTTTTAATCCATTATTGTCATTATGTCTTCCATTGAATGTGTGTATGCTTGCTTGTTTAACATGTCTAGCTAAATTTCTTGTGTGTTTGCTTAGATCTATGAAACCTAGTTATTAATTATTGTTTGGTTGTCTCTTATCTTAATTGTAATTGGCTTAGGAGTGCAACTAGGCCATCGTTGTGTTTAAATGCTTGAATAATCTTTGTGAACATTAGTTTATGAATCACTTAGCGGATTTCGTAGTCTAAACATCCAAAGATAACCTTAAAGTTAGTTTATGATTAATCTAGCGGATTTCGTAGGCAATAACCTAAAGGTATTCTCAAAGAGTTAGGGCATAGGCACACCTTACGACCTTAGAAAACACAAGGCGTTAAGAATAAGGACGTGACTATTCAACCAACAATAAAAGATAACTAGGGAGTAATAGTATCTAGGTAAACACATTTTTAATCATCATACGAGCACACAATAGACATAGCTACCTGTAGTATTAGATAATAGATAGTAGAAGTAATCGGTAGAAGTACCACCCCCAAACCAATTGCCTCGAGATTTTACCCTTAGCTTTCTAAAAAACCAATAAAAGATAAAAAAGAATCATCCTCAACCCCACCTTAGCGTAATACACTTCTTGCTAGCATTCCTATTCCCCAAGAGAACGATATCAATACCCGAGGCTTACCCAATACTACACTACAATGATTAGGTTCACTTCCTAGGGTGTTGAAAAACTTGCTCGACGAAAAGGAAGTTCCTTTGACCCCAAACGCGCATCAAGTTTTTGGCACCGCTGCCGAGGAGTAGAATAGCTAGTTAGTTTTCTATCTCGTTTAGGTTCCCTTGCTTGATTACTATCAAGTAAGATTTTTTCTCATTTTTAGCTTCCTTGTAGTCTATCCCCCTTCTTTGTGCCTTTGTTCGTAAAACTTGTCTATTGACTCTTTCGTTCACCATTATGGAGAACGCGAATCCACTATATCCGCGATTAGGTTTTTTCATGAAAAAGTATAATATTACTAAGGCGGATTATTCAAGAAGGTGGGAAGAAGTAAAAAGAACGAGATCTTTTATATGCCCCATTGAGTACCTTGGGAAAAGTAACCAAGTCCATAAACCTTTTGAGGGTTTCACCATTCCATCAAGCCCACAAAACACCTCATCTAGTGAAACCTATGCATCGTATGAGCCTTCACCTAGGATAGACTCTCGTGAACAACCTCCATGTTTAGAAACTATTTTTAGTTAGGCCCTTAGGAAAACTGACCAAATGTGTCAAAATATTATGGAAAGCAACCAAGCATTAAACCATAAGCTGGATCAATTACTAGGTTTGGTTTCATCACTACCTAAGGAAACAACACATGACGAGCATATAGGTGATGTAGATGTGATTGAGGATAAGGTGAAAAGTCTAGACCCACAAGGTATCCCAAAAGTCCCACCATCATTTAAGGCATACACGCGACATGTGACTTACAGGAGAGTAGTGAAGAGACTTTAGGAATCCCGATGGAGGTAGAACCTTTGAACCAATTGAAACTATAGAATATAGGTTTGAATACTTTAGTCTCAGCTTACCCTTAGTTCTAGGGAATTTCCTAGTGTTATGAACGTAGGAACCTCAATCTTTCACAATTTTCCATCCTTAGATATACGTCTAGGAGACAAAGAGGAACCGACATCCACCCATCAACCCGTGATTTAGTCGGGTAGTTTTAGGATGAAAGAAGCCATTCACAGCACTTCTAGTGGCAAATTTCCACCTTAAGGGTGTGTATCGCTACTATCACCCGCACTTAAGCTTAAGTGTAGGAAAAACTTCCCATTTATCCGTTAAATAAGGGTAGAGTCAAGCTCATTGTGACTTAACAAAAACAAGCTTAATTGGGGAGACAAAACCCATGCTTAATTGTTTGCTTGTTTGTGTGTCATGTATCTTTTTCGTTGTTTTTTATTCTCATGTATGAATTTGTGAAAATGCTTTATTTTGTCTTTAACCTCGTCTTAATTACATATAAAGGTATTTTACAAAAAGATAAGTGTAGGGAAGATTACATACGTTTTTAAAAAGACGTGAACATGAGAATTACAATTAGTGAAATTGATATATATGTGTGTTTGTCAGATTCAAATGCTTGTATCGAGTCATAATGGATGTTTTGCAGGAATTTTTCCAGATTCTAAAGGTGTAATTTTTCTAGAATTTTTCCAGGAAAACGCAGCAGACCAGTTTCTGTCATGACAACACGACAAATAGTGTCAAGATTAGAACCTAACGGCGTCAGGGTCAAGAAACTTGACTTATACAAATTTTTTGTTTTCTGTGCTATTTATAAATTTTTGGAAATTCTCAGGTCTTAATTTTTCAGAAAAATGCGCAAACATCCATTCCACAAGCATTATATCCTAGTGTAGTTGTGTCATATATATTTTACAGATTTTCTTGAAGGTTTTGTACGTTTCTTAAAGTGTGCAGGGTTATATTTGGCAAGAAGAAGAAACTCAACATTGGATGGAGCTTATCACATATACATTCTTCTTGGAAAAGAATTTAACCACTACTTCACACGGATCCTCACAGAGCTAGCAGGAGTACTAGTTTTTTTCTCTTTTAATTACCTTCCTTTTTCATAACTTTGATACTTTCGGGAAACATTGGGGACAATGTTCAGTTTAAGTGTAGGGAGGGATAATAAAACGGGATCTTAGAAACTATGCTTATCCTTGATTATTTGCCTTGTCCTTGGTCATTTTTGTAATAAACTATGAGAAATATTTGTTAGGGCAATTTTAGCACCCAATTTAAATTTTTTTATGACATGTATGAGCTAAAACTTTAGTCTTAATAAAGCGTCTCATGGATAGGAGTTACATGACTAGCACAAAAACCGTTTACCACTCAAATTCCACCCCAAAAATGTGAGGTTCGCCCCTAGATCTTTAGGAATAAAAGCATTCACCTTTAATGCTTAGAGAGTGTACCGATAGTATAATAGATTCTAGAACTTGTTTTGTGATGCATTCCAAGATCGCTAGTGAGACTACACTTCTATAGTTAGGAATAACTAAATGATAAGAGGAATTAGGATAACCCTTGTTTGAAACCTGTATTATAATTACTTCGTCCACATCGGTCGAGTAATTACCCCACACCCTTGCGATGTACTCATCTTTAGTACACGATACCCCTAGTTAACCCCTCCGAGCCTATCCTTTTGGGTTCTTCGTGATGTTTCGGTTTTCTGGAATATCAATGAAGAGCATTGTTTACAATCCACCCCAAATGTACACCCAAATCGCCTTAGCCTACCTTGTATGCACTCACCTTTTGTGCATTATTGTTATTATTACTAAACCCTTAGTTCAATTATCTAGTTACTTGCATGGTTGCTGAATCGAGTCATATCTTTTGTACACAGTTTTGGGATGATTGGGACTCATGGGCAAAAGTAATATTTTATGGAGTGACGGGAAGGAACGTTAAATTCAAATTCCTTTTGTCTACGTAATTAAATATTCCGAGTGTTTTGATCTTTTCAAATCAGGTCAAATTAGTGTTAAAGAAATAAAAACTCAAGTGTAGGGATGCTCTTATAAATCCCTTATATTTTGATGTTATCGTAGAGGATGGTAGAGTAAAAATGTATGCCAAAAAAATGAAGAAAAACATACGGGCTACCATCCTACATATATCTTTATGTTTATGTTTTTCAATTTATGTATGTTTGTTTCAAGTTATCTAGAGTTTAGTGAGTCGAGTCTTGGCTTAGCAACGCCATTCTTTTCATGCTTGTAACATAAGATTTTTGACTTGCCACCCCTACCGTAAGCCTAACATTACAACCCTTGAAAAGACCTCTTAGATAGTTGTTCCTAGGTGCTTACCCCAAAGCGGTGGAGGTTTGATCTAGTCTCAAGCCTATGGTAATCTATGTACTATGCCAGGTAATGAGTGTTTATCTTCCATTTCTATTTTCTATATTTCATATAAACCCGAGAGATGAGAGAATCCAAACACCCCTTGTGAGGTGTTAGTATATAATTTTCGTGCTTGTTATGACTATTGCGGTGTTTTTACTTGTTATGAATTATTCTAAACCTATGCTTCATGCCCCCTAACTTATAAATTGATTGGCCAAAAGCACATTTGCTTGAGGACAAGCAAATACCAAGTGTAGGGATATTTGATAAGGATTTAAAACGTACACTTTTAAGGGGTCATTTAAGCCCTTAATCAACCACTTCTATATTCGTTACTACTTAATTTCGTTCATTTCCACTTTTTAGGTCTCTTGGAAGCAAAATGTTGGAATGATGCTTATTTGGACGGGTGAATACATGAAGAAAATGGCAAAGTCAAGATCGAAGCCTCAAGCTGCTAAAATTTGAACGGCGTCCCAATCAAAGCGGGAACAGCGCGTCACTCTAACGGATTGATAATTACATGCACTAGACGGCTCAGTGGAAATTTTGCTCACAACACCCGATGGCGTCAGGCTTTGAAGAACAAGGGCGTCACTCAGACTTTTCATCTCAGACGGCCCAGATCCAGAACCAAGACGACGTCCTACTTGAAGCCGCGGCGTCACAACTCCAACGTGGCGTCGTCCCATCGATAACTGGCCAGGCGAAAACCTCTAATGACAAGCGATCCGACGGCGTCCCACCTATATAAGGCACACCGGTCAAAATGCAAGTGTAAATCTATATATAGAATTCGATTTTTCTGCATTTAGAGAAGTAGACTTTTGGAGTAAAAACCCTAAATGTTTGCAGTCTAACTTGAACAGTATCTTAGGGTCCCAAACCCTATTTTACACACCAAGATAAGTGTTTTAATCCATTAGTATCATTATGTCTTCCATTGAATGTGTAAAACCTGAAAATCTAAAACATAGATAAAGACTAAAATACCCTTGAAATCAAAAAAATTATAAAATACGTAAAATACGTTTATAATCATTTAACGAAATTAAAACCTAACTTACGAACAAGTAAAACTAAATGAATGTGTGTACGTGATCGATTTTGGTACGACGAAAGATTTAAACGTTTCGCTAATATGTTGGGCCTCGTTTTCGTTAACGGTGAACCACTTGGGCCGAGTATTTTGTCTCGTTTGGATCAAAGGAGCCAAGAGCCAAGAAGGCCATTTGGGCCGTGGGTTTTGTTTGTTCGGTTGGACCCAAGCCGAAACCCCCTCCTCAAAGCCCTAAAACAAAAATGATACCACCTATAAATACAATCACTTATCATGAAATTGAAACCCTAGTTTTGTTGCCTCTCTCTTTTCTTTTCTTCCCATTCGGCCGAACCCTAGTCTTGTGGTGTCGAGACTTTTGCTTCAACAAAGCTAAGGTATAACAATGTTTATTCGTCTTCTTTCGTTACACCTTACGTTAATATGTTGTGATATGTTTTGTTTAGTCGAGTTTTGTATTTTCTTTTGTGGCCGAGCAGTGTGAAACCAAACAAAGACAAACCGTAATGACTTGAACCTCATAATTATTAAAGAACATGTTATGTAATACGTATTATTAAATCGGATCATAGATATATGTTGAGCCATAGAACCGAACCATATGTATATAAGAACCGAACCATGTATATGTTTAGGCTAAGATAAAAACATGACAACTTGAATATGTAAAGTACGTAGGTGAGCTAGAGTTTGCGTAAAACCTATTATTTGAACCCCTACATGTAAACCGAACCATATAAAAGTTTTGAACAAGTATTAAATGAGTAAAGATCATGTAAACCTAAACCCTAGTTTGAAGTGTGAACCGAATAATGCAAGCCGAACCATAAATGGTTTGTGAACCGTGTCTCATATGCGTGCGTTTTATAAGTCAAGTGAGTTTGTGGATATGTAAACGTAGTACGTGGTCGTATCTAGTCTAAACTTTTGTGCATGTGTGTGTAGATGTGTAATTAATCCGAGTAATAAGTAACTTGTGTGTCACATAAAATCATAACGTGCATGGGAATAAAAGTTGAAGTATAACATGTATATAAGTAACGTATGGTTAAGACATGAAGGTGTTAGGTTAAGTAGCGAGTCATTAAAAGACGTAACATGAAAAGTAAATGCATATTAATGTGATATTAAAAGAAGGAGAAAACCCTAGAACATAATGAGAGTCGATTAGGGTTTGAAGCTAAGAGTGTTAATTCGTTATTTCATGTGTGAGTTATGACGCTTAAACTATTTTCACATTTAACCCTAAACTTTAATAAATGACATAATGAACCTAATCTACGATATTAATTATAAAACACTTAAGTCTCATTTAATCATAAAACCCTAAAGTATGAAGATCACTTAATACACTAAGTATAAATACCAAATGTTAAAAGATCATTTAAGCGATTATGGAATCATAAATAACATGGACGACCGTTAATGTGTATAGGTTATGAGAAGAAGGAGTAATCCTTTGCTTTCCGTATTTCTGCTTTTCGATCATTTGCTTTGGAATAAGGTACAGATATTATGACCTTTTCATAAAGGTTCCTTTACGTTTTCTTTAGTTAGCTTTTCTATTAGGGTTTCCTAAGCCTTTGCTATGAACCCCATTCCGTTTTGTTTGAGTTGTTGCTTATCTGAACTCTGATTTCAGAATTATGAAACATCGATTTTGAACTATATGATATGAAAACTCTGATTTTGAAAATATGAATAACCTTCGATAAAATATGATGCATTATAGTCAGTTATGACATTGATTTGACCTAAGATAGTTTGACACCCGAGCCAAATATTTCACTAGTCATGGGTGGGTTCCATGTCCGTATCGATGATGCACCTCGATATGACTCTAGGGCAGTAGAGTGATGTTACGCCCGTTCTGGATGGTGGAGCATATTTTGTATATGTAGGAAGTATGGATGCATCCTAGATCATTATTTGTTATCGTTTATATGTTATCGATGATTGATCTGCGTGCATGCGTCCTTCATAACTCCGGTAGGTCTCCCCTACAAATGTTGCCTTACGAGAAATGTTGCCTTATGAGAATATGATTATTATCTGATATTTGTTTCTGGGCTCGTGGTAGTTAACTATAAACTTTATTTGAAAATTCTGATTTATACTTTGAAAATGATTATGATTTTGCTATCTTTCGTTTATTATATTTTCATATTCGATATCGTTTAGTATTCGCTTTGCTTTCATATCTGTTCAATGGGCTTTTGAAGCTCACCGCATTTTCTTTTTCTTGGCGGCGGTATCTAAGCATTGGAGCTGGGTTTTGCTTTGGGATGAGTGCATGAGTGGACTTACCTTAGAGATTTATTTAGCTTTGATCTTATGATGCCATTTAAGACTTATTATTTCAGATATTTAGTTGGAGTTATTTTTCAATTGGGACCTATGTATTAAAGTCGTTTTGACTTGAATTATTTCAGCATTTATGTTAAGATTTCTTTTGGATGTTTATGTTTGCTTTGATATGACACCATTACTTGTGATTCCTTTACCCTCTTCGGGTTGGGGCGTTAATTTATGGCATCGAGCCAGGTTTACGACTTGTAGTGAGGACACGTGACATAAGAACCCTAGGTTTTGAGACCCTTAGAGCTTGGAGCTTTGACACGTGAGGATTGGGTAGACTTTAGGTTTCCTTCTGCGAACTTCCATTTAGGTATCTCACCTTTGTTTTGCTAATCGTTTGAATATCGTTTAGATGGTTCGAACTCTCTACGTTTATGAGTGATGGAGCGATGATATTCCGGCTTGGATGATGCGGTTGCCAATGCGCCAACACTCTTTTCACTGGTCTTACTACACTGAGGTGAAGACAGGTGATCAACAACATCTGAATCAATGGTGCTTGGGTAGTGGTGGAGGTAATCAACCCGTCGGCATTACACACTTGGCTCGAGCATTTGGTAAGCTCAAGCCTCTTTCTTTTAACACGCTGCTACTCCCCTGAGGGCCGAGGGGACTGACCGATCACTCATATTGAGAAGTTGTTTGAAGTCTTGGGTTGTGGAGATGAATTTAAGACTTCGTTTGGTGCATTTAAATTGGAGGGTGATGCTTTGAACTGGTGGAAGGCACTCAAGCAGACTACGAGGAGGAGATGCTTTTCTGTTACTTGTACTTGGTGAGTTTCGGACTATCTTCTATAACCGTTACTTCCACGATCTTTGAACAGCAAAGGTATGAGAGGGATTATCAAGGAATCTACCAGTTTGATCATGAGAACTCCAATGAGTACATGAGTAGGTTTATGAGGCTGGTAAGTTTTGTGGGAGCGAATCTTTGGAGATGGTAGGCGTCAGGCTAAGCACTTCAAGTGGGGATTGAAGAAGTGGGTGTTGGATGACCGCCTTAACGAGTATGAGGATGTGTCGGCCGCAATGACGCAGCCTCGTAACATTGAGATCTTTCATGAGGGTTCGGGTTCCAACAAACGTAATCGCGATGGTGATCGGATTCAAGGTAGGACTCAAAGTAATGATTATAAGGAAATTCGGGGGAGTTATGATTCGAGGGGTCAGTGGATAGGAGTTATGATCGGTCGGTCGGGGAAGGAATGTGGACTCTAGGCGCTGAGGCTGAGTCGGGATAGCGAGCTGCTGGTAAGAATGGAAATGATCGTCAGAATCAAGGTAACAATAACCAGCGTTACAACAAGGATCAGTCATCTCGAGGATCAAATCGAGGGTGGAGTACGGGGATCTTCGGTCAGCAAGGGCGGTGAAGTTTTGCCTCCCCACCTATCTGTACTACTTGTGGAAAGGCTCATCCGGGACCGTGTTTCAAGGCCGCTGGTGGATGTTTCTCTTGTGGTTCCACTACTCACAAGATCAAGGATTGCCCTAAGAGGAACCGGTGATTCTGGAAACTACATCAAGCCGCCACCTACTACTGGGCGTGTTTATGCTACTACTCGGAATCAAGCGGAGCGCTTCAGTACCATTACGGCACTCTTTTCATTGATGATTATTCTGTCTTCGTTTTATTTGACACCGGTGCCACACACTCCATTATATCTGTCACATTTGCTAAGAAACTTAATATGAAGCCCAAACAGCTAACGAATCACTTATCGATATCTCGCCTATGAAAACCACATGATCATTGATCATAAATACGTTAAGTGCCCTCTTCGTTTTGATGATCGTATTCGCTCTGCAAATTTGTATCCTCTCGATATGGTCGACTTTGATATCATTCTAGGCATGGATTGGTTGGCTTATCATAGAGCTTCCATTGACTGCTATGCTAGAACTGTGATCTTTGGAGACATAAAACATCCTGAATTTGTTTATTATGGTTCTCAACCTCTCAAATCTGTTAAGTTTATTTCTGCTATGAAGGCACGGACCATGCTAGCTCATGGGTGCCAAGGTTTCTCGGCATCTGTTAAGGACACATCTTTGGAGAGTCCTAACATTGAAAACCTACGTTTGTTTGTGAATTCACCGCGTTTTTCCGATGAACTTCCTGGTCTTCCCCGAGCTAGAAGTTGAGTTTAGCATTGAGTTAATTCACGGTCTGGTTGAACCGATTTCGAAAGCTCCATATCGTATGGCACTGTAGAAGCTGAAGGAGTTGAAGGAGCAGCTGCAAGAGATGATAGAAAATGGATTCATTCGACCCAGTGTTTCTCCATGGGGTGCACCTGTCTTGTTTGTGAAGAAGAAGGATGGAAGTATGCGCCTATGTATCGACTACGTGAACTCCGTATTACTATTGAAACCGTTATCCTCTTCCGCGTATAGAAGATTTGTTTGATCAACTGCAAGGAGCTAAGTTCTTTTCTAAGATTGATCTGAGATCTGGTTATCACCAGCTACGTGTGAGGGATCAAGATGTTCCTAAGACCGCGTTTCGTACCAGATATGGTCATTATGAATTCCTCGTTATGCCTTTCGGTTTGACAAACGCGCCTGCAGTATTTATGGACCTAATGAATCGTGTTTTCCATGAGTTCCTCGACAAGTTTGTTATCGTTTTCATCGACGACATTTTAGTTTACTCCAAGTCTGAAGAAGAGCATGAACAACATCTTCGGATAGTTTTGGAGATTCTAAGGAAGAAGAAGTTGTACGCCAAATTTTCGAAATGTGAGTTCTGGTTAAAACAAGTCGCTTTCCTTGGTCATATTGTATCTGTTGATGGTATCACCATGGATCCGTCTAAGGTTGAGGCTATCACTAAGTGGCCAAGACCTACGACGGTGATGAGGTTAGGAGTTTTCTAGGACTTGCTGGTTACTACCGACGTTTTGTAGAAGGTTTCTCTCGATTAGCTTTGCCCCTAACCCAACTCATGAGAAAAGGAGAAAAGTTAGTATGGACGGATGAGCGAGAAAAGAGTTTTGAGGAGTTGAAGCGAGATTGGTGTCCGCTCCTATTTTGACTCTTCCATCACGGTTCGGAGGATTTCAAATTTATAGTGATGCATCTAAGAAAGGATTAGGCTGTGTTTTGATGCAACATGGAAAAGTAATAGCTTATGCTTCAAGGCAGTTGAAACCTTATGAGGAGAATTACCCAACTCATGACCTTGAGTTAGCTGCTGTGGTGTTTGCGTTGAAGATCAGGAGACATTACTTGTATGGAGAGACGTGTGATATTTTCACTGACCATAAGAGTCTCAAGTATATTTTCACTTCGAAAGAACTTAACATGAGACAAAGAAGATGGTTAGAACTTCTTAAGGATTATGACACCAACATTGATTACCATCCGGTAAGGCTAACGTAGTTCTGGCCACTTAGTCGGAAATCGGGCATTCTTGCAAGTATTGAGATTGAACCTAGGATTATTCGTGACTTAGAGCGTTTGGATGTTGAGCTATGCGTACGAGGTTTTGAGGGATACTGGGCTAGTATGAAGGTGGAGTCAAACCTTATATTGCAAATTAAGGAAGCTCAGAAAGATGATGTGGGCGTGGCGCAAAATGTTGAAGAAGGTAAGCAGACGGAGTTTAAGGTTGATAATGACGGAATTGTATGGTATGAAGATAGGCTCTGTGTTCCAAATGATTCGGTACTTCGCGAGAAAGTTATGACTGAAGCTCATAGTTCTCCTTTCACTATCCATCCTGGTTCTACCAAGATGTAAAGGGATTTGAAACAGATTTACGGTGGAATGGCATGAAGCAAGATGTGGCGGCGTTTGTGTCGAAGTGTATGATTTGTGTGAGGTTAAGATTGAACATCAAAGGGCTAGTGGACTGTTGCAACCATTGGATATTCCGACATGGAAGTGGGATAAGATATCTATGGATTTTGTGACTGGACTACCTCTTACTCGGAAGAAGCATGATGCGATTTGGGTAGTTGTTGATCGACTAACCAAGTCTGCTCATTTCTTACTGTCAATCGAAAGGATTATGGTATTGGTAGATTGGCGGAAATTTTTCAGCAAGAGATAGTTAGACTTCATGGTACTCCGGCATCTATTGTGTCCGACAGAGATCCGCGTTTTACTTCTCGTTTCCGGAAAGGTTTGCAAAAAGCTTGGGGTACTCGACTTAATTTTAGTACGGCATTTCATCCTCAAACGGATGGTGGTCGTGAGAGGACTATTCAGGACCTTAGAGGACATGCTAAGGGCTTGTGCTTTAGAATGGATGGCTGCTTTGGGATGAATATTTGTGTTTAGTAGAGTTTGCATACAACAACAGTTGGCATGCTAGCATTAAGGCAGCACCGTTTGAACTTCTTTATGGAAGGAAATGTAGAGCACCTATTTGTTGGGATGAAGTAGGTGAACGCTTAATTGAAGATCGGAAATGATTGAGATCACTAATGAGAAAGTAGCATTTGCTAGAAAAGTTGAAGGAGGCTAGGTCTCGTCGAGAAAAAGTTATGCCACAAGCATCAATGTCGTGATTTAGAGTTTCGGGTTGGAGATCGTGTATTTTTGAAAGTTTAGCCGTTTAGAGGTGTGAAACGTTTTGGAATCAAGGGCAAGCTCAGTCCTCGATTCATCGGTCCGTTTGAAATTTTGGAGCGTATAGGAGAAGTTTCGTATCGATTAGCACTTCGCCTCAGTTATCGCATGTTCATGATGTTTTCCATGTATCTCTTCTAAGGGGATACAATTATCATCCGTTACACGTTGCTTCTTATCCGTTTGATCAAATTCAATCCGATATGTCTTTATATGAAGAACCGGAAGCTATTTTAGAAAGACAAGAAAGAGTCATGAGAAACAAAGTCATTCCGTTCGTTAAGATTCTTTGGAAAAATCACCCGGGGCGTGAGGCTACTTGGGAAACCGAAGAGTCGATGCGAGCTAGTTATCCTCATTTCTTTGAATAGTTTGGTATGTTCTCATTTCGTTTTCGTTTTGTTTCATTCAATTTTCGAGGACGAAAATTCTTCTTTAGAGGGGAAGAATTGTAAAACCTGAAAATCTAAAACATAGATAAAGACTAAAATACCCTTGAAATCAAAAATTATAAAATACGTAAAATACGTTTATAATCATTTAACGAAATTAAAACCTAACTTACGAACAAATAAAACTAAATGAATGTGTTATGCGTGATCGATTTTGGTGCGACGAAGATTTAAAGCGTTTCGCTAATATGTTGGGCCTCGTTTTGTTAACGGTGAACCACTTGGGCGAGTATTTTTGTCTCGTTTGGATCAAGGGAGCCGAGAGCCAAGAAGGCCATTTGGGCCGTGGGTTTTGTGTGCTCGGTTGGACCAAGCCGAAAACCCCCTCCTCAAAGCCCTAAAACAAAAATGATACCACCTATAAATACAATCACTTATCATGAAATTGAAACCCTAGTTTTGTTGCCTCTCTCTTTTCTTTTCTTCCCATTCGGCCGAACCCTAGTCTTGTGGTGTCGAGACTTTTGCTTCAACAAAGCTAAGGTATAACAATGTTTATTCGTCTTCTTTCGTTACACCTTACGTTAATATGTTGTGATATGTTTTGTTTAGTCGAGTTTTATATTTTCTTTTGTGGCGAGCGTGTGAAACCAAACAAAGACAAACCGTAATGACTTGAACCTCATAATTATTAAAGAACATGTTATGTAATACGTATTATTAAATCGGATCATAGATATATGTTGAGCCATAGAACCGAACCATATGTATATAAGAACCGAACCATGTATATGTTTAGGCTAAGATAAAAACATGACAACTTGAATATGTAAAGTACGTAGGTGAGCTAGAGTTTGCGTAAAACCTATTAGTTGAACCCTCTACATGTAAACCGAACCATATAAAAGTTTTGAACAAGTATTAAACAAGTAAAGATCATGTAAACCTAAACCCTAGTTTGAAGTGTGAACCGAATAATGCAAGCCGAACCATAAATGGTTTGTGAACCGTGTCTCATATGCGTGCGTTTTATAAGTCAAGTGAGTTTGTGGATATGTAAACGTAGTAAGTGGTCGTATCTAGTCTAAACTTTTGTGCATGTGTGTGTAGATGTGTAATTAATCCGAGTAATGAGTAACTTGTGTGTCACATAAAATCATAACGTGCATGGGAATAAAAGTTGAAGTATAACATGTATATAAGTAACGTATGGTTAAGACATGAAGGTGTTAGGTTAAGTAGCGAGTCATTAAAAGACGTAACATGAAAAGTAAATGCATATTAATGTGATATTAAAAGAAGGAGAAAACCCTAGAACATAATGAGAGTCGATTAGGGTTTGAAGCTAAGAGTGTTAATTTGTTATTTCATGTGTGAGTTATGACGTTTAAACTATTTTCACATTTAACCCTAAACTTTAATAAATGACATAATGAACCCTAATCTACGATATTAATTATAAAACACTTAAGTCTCATTTAATCATAAAACCCTAAAGTATGAAGATCATTGAATACACTAAGTATAAACACCAAATGTTAAAAGATCATTTCGACGATTATGGAATCATAAATAACATGGACGACCGTTAATGTGTATAGGTTACGAGAAGAAGGAGTAATCCTTTGCTTTCGTATTTCGCTTTTGATCATTTGCTTTGGAATAAGGTACAGATATTGACCTTTCAAAGAAGGTTCCTTTTTAACGTTTTCTTTCGTTAGCTTTTCTATTAGGGTTTCCTAAGCCTTTGCTATGAACCTCATTCCGTTTTGTTTGGTACATTTGCTTATCGAACTCTGATTTGAATTATGAAACATCGATTTTGAACTATATGATATGAAAACTTCGATTTTGAAAATATGAATAACAACGATAAAATATGATCTATGTATGGAGTTATGACATTCGATTTGACCTAAGATAGTTTGACACCCGAGCCAAATATTTCACTAGTCATGGTGGTTCCATGTCCGTATTTGATGCACCTCTGATATGACTCTAGAGGCTGATGAGAGTGATGTTACGCCCGCGTTCTGGATGGTGGAGCATATTTTGTATATGTAGGAAGGGGTGTATGGATGCATCCTAGATACGTTATCTGTTATACATTATATGTTATCGATGATTGATGCTGCGTGCATGCACGTCCTTCATAACTCTGGTAGGTCTCCCCTACAAATGTTGCCTTACGAGAAATGTTGCCTTATGAGAATATGATTATTATCTGATATTTGTTTCTGGGCTCGTGGTAGTTAACTATAAACTTTATTTGAAAATTCTGATTTATACTTTGAAAATGATTATGATTTTGCTATCTTTCGTTTATTATATTTCATATTCGATATCGTTTAGTATTAGCTTTGCTTTCATATCATTCCTGGGCTTTTGAAGCTCGGCCGCATTTTCTTTTCTTCATGGCGGGTATCTAAGCATTGGAAGCTGGGTTTTGCTTTGGGATGAGTGCATGAGTGGACTTACCTTAGAGATTTATTTAGCTTTGATCTTATGATGCCATTTAAGACTTATTATTTCAGATTTTTTTGTTGGAGTTATTTTCATTTGGGACCTATGTATTGAAGTCGTTTTGACTTGAATTATTTCAGCATTTATGTTAAGATTTCTTTTGGATGTTTATGTTTGCTTTGATATGACACCATTACTTGTGATTCCTTTACCCTTGTCGGGTTGGGGAGTTACAGAATGTGTGTATGCTTTCTTGTTTAACATGTCTAGCTAAATTTCTTGTGTGTTTTCTTAGATCTATGAAACCTAGTTGTTAATTATTGTTTGTTTGTCTCTTATCTTAATTGTAATTGGCTTAGGAGTACAACTAGGCCATCGTTGTGTTTAAATGCTTGAGTAATCTTTTTGAACATTAGTTTATGAATCGCTTAGCGGATTTCGTAGTCTAAACATCCAAAGATAACCTTAAAGTTAGTTTATGATTAATCTAGCTGATTTCATAGGCTATAATCTAAAGGTATTCTCAAAGATTTAGGGCATAGGGAACACCCTCGACCTTAGAAAACACAATGCGTTAAGAATAAGGACGTGACAATTCAACCAACAATAAAAGATAACTAGGGAGTAATAGTATCTAGGTAAACATATTTTTTATCATCATAACGAGCACACAATCAAATAGACATAGCTACAAGTAGTATTAGATATTAGATAGTAGAAGTTTAATGTCGGTAGAAGTACCACCCCAAACCAATTGCCCCGAGATTTTACCCTTAGCTTTCTAAAAAACCAATAAAAGATAAAAAAGAATCATCCTCAACCCCACCTTAGCGTAATAACTCCTTGCTAGCATTCCTATTCCCTTAGAGAATGATATCAATACCCGATGCATACATTACTACAGTACAACGATTAGGTTCACTGCCTAGGGTGTTGAAAAACTTGCTCGACGAAAAGGAAGTTCCTTTGACCCCGAACGCGCTTCATACGCGCATCAATATCTCTACGCGTACATATCTATTTATAATATAACTCTAACAAACTATTCTGTTTTTATCACAAACAGACTTAACTACCAACTATTAGTTCTGCCAGACTTAACTCCATTAGTACTGGCAGACTTAATTAACAACAGACTTAATTCTGGCTTACCAGACTTAACTACTAACACTACCAGAATTAACACTAAACATATTTAAACTTACTTAAATCTGTTTTACAAAATATAATTCCTTACATTAGGTTTCTCTCACGACATAATAAGATGATTAGAACTACTACCTAACAATAATGATGAGCGAGATACTAACAACTGACAATGATTTAAACCAATTGGGATTTATATCGATGATTTTCGACAGTTGGAAATCTAATATTTATTAATGAGGAATAGGGGTGATAACAAGCTAAGATTTTATCAAGCAACTCAAGCTCGAGTTTGAGCTTGACTCGATCGAGTCGAGCTTTTATCGAGCCAGAGCTTAATAAACAAGCTCGAAACACGTAACGAGCCGAGCTCGTGAATTTAATAGCTCGAGCTCGAGCTTTTATCGAGCTTTTTGAGCTTTCAAGAACATAAATATTTTTAGTATACATATTTATATAAACAACTTAAAACTAACGTGAATATTGGTATAATAATTAAATATTTGTAGGAGGACCATGTTAACCCTAATTCTCCCTAATATTTTGTATAAGTTCTTTCCTCTCGATTCTTGAATTTATTGATGATTTTGACTATCAAATTTAATGTTTATATATGAAATCAAGCGTTTCTAGCTGAGCTCGAGCCTTACTCGAGTCGAGCTCAAGCCCAGATGATTAAAGCTCGTCAAGCTATCTAGTCATGTTCAAGCCTACCTTAAAATTTTCAAGCCAAGCTCAAGCCCTATCATGCTCGAGCTCGGCTTGACTCAATTCACCCCTAATGAGGAATATTCTCAGTCTGGACATCACAAAGACATATATGTAGCTGATCAGAACGGGCAGACCTACGCCCAAGCTACCTGTAGCATGTGCTACATATGATTTTGGCCGACGAAGTTTTTTTTTTTTTTTTTTTTTCCTCCTCGAATGCTACACTCATTTGAGCATAAAGCTGATTTACTTCACTTTAACGTAAATGTAGTTGTGAATGTATGTTCTAAATTTTTTACTTGATTTTAACATAATATAAGTGAAGCATATAAGTTTAGGAGATAAAAAAGAAAAAAAGATTAAAACAAGGTGCATGAGAAGAGCGTGTGAAGAAGATGATATTTGTATAATTTTTATTCACCCAAATGGTTAATCGTTTTACATTGTCGTTTTAATATTTTGGTATTGTTTCTACCCATAAATGTACAAAAGGCTTTAGGCTGGGCACAACAGTGACCAACAACAATTTTCATTTAGTTACGCCATATCAGCGATCCCTCTTCAGTGACCTATAGACGACTTTTTAACACACCAAGACGACCCACACTAAAAAAAATACCTAACAAAAATACCTTTTAATTTAACTAAAACACACACAAAACAAAACATGAAATCGGTCGTACCTGTGATCGAATTAAAAAAAAAATTAAAAAAAACTCCATCGACCAAAGTCGACCGAGTAACCATATCAAGAGCGACCGATTGGGTATTCAGTCGACCCTCAAAAGCGGCCGATTGGTGCGTCTAGCCTTACATAGCTCCACACACTCTTTTTCTTTTTGCTTCCCAGTTCTCAAAATTCCATTTACTTTGAGGTTCATGCTTTTTTATTGACTTGATTGATTCTTGCCATACGATATACGAATATATAGAGATACATGTTACATTCTAGACTTGGGCTAGGCCGGATACATAACTACATTACAAAGTATGGGCTAACACTCTCCCGCAGTCGAAGCGGGAGGACACCGGACATTGAGACTGGAGCGAAATTCCTCAAATAGAGTGGATGACAATCCTTTGGTAAAGATATATGCATACTGATAATGAGAAGGGACATGGAGAATCCAAACCTGACCAGTGGCAACCAAGTCACGAACAAAGTGGATATCTATCTCAATGTGCTTCATACGTTGATGCTGCACCGGATTACAAGATAAGTAAACTGCACTGACATTATCGCAGTAGACAAGCGTAGCAGAAGATAATGGAGAGTGCAATTCCTGAAGTAGGTTTCGGAGCCAACAATTCTCGGCAACAACATTTGCGACACCACGATACTCGGCCTCAGCACTGCTGGCACTTAGAGGACCAATAAAGTAGGTTGTTGTCAAGAAAAACACAATAACCAGATGTGGATCTCCGAGTAGTAGGGCAACCAGCCCAATCAACGTCAGAATAGGCAACCAACTTTGTAGTAGATGACGAAAATAACTGTAGAACATAATCCAAAGTGCCCTGAAAATAATGCAAGATCATCTTAAGAGCCCAAAAATGAGGCTCCCGAGGATCATGCATACGAAGACAAACCTGCTGAACCGCATAAGAGATATCTGGTCTGGTAAATGTGAGATACTGTAATGACCCTACAAGACTCCGATATAAAGTAGAGTCAGAGACTGGATCACCATCATCCACTAGTTTGGATTCGGTTTCAATAGGAGTCCTACAAGGGTTACAAGTAGTCACGTGAGCCAGTTCTAAAACCTCGATAGCATATTTCTTCTATAATAAGAACAACCCTGAAGAATCTCGAGTAACTGAAATACCTAGAAAATAATAAAGAGGCCCGAGATCAGTCATGGAAAACTCCTGATGCAAAGAATGGATAATATGATGTAACAAGGGCTCAGAAGAAGCAGTGAGAACTATCTCATCAACATATAATAGTAGGTAAGCCGTATTTGTCCCCTGTTGGAAGATAAAAAGAGATGAATCACAACGACTATGAGAAAATACAACTCTAGTGATGTAAGAAGAAAATCGTTGAAACCACGCTCTAGGGGCCTGTTTGAGTCCATACAGAGACCTCTGTAACAAACATACATAATCAGGGTGTACTGAATCCCTGAAACCTAGGGGCTGATGCATATATACAGTCGTAGATAAGTCACCATGCAAGAAACCATTTTTGACATCAAGCTGATGAATCAGCCAATGTCGAGAAACTGCTAAGCTTAGAACAGTCCGAATTGTGCCTGATTTAACTACCGGGCTAAAGGTCTCATCAACGTCAACCGCTTCCAACTGATTGCTACCATTCGCCACAAGACGAGCCTTGTAGCGACTAATAGTGCCATCTGCCAAATACTTGTGACAAAAAAGCCACATACACCTAATAATGTTGGTGTCAATAGGGCGAGGTACCAGGGTCCAAGTTCCATTTTTAATAAGTGCATCCCTTATCCCTAACATGGTATCACAACCAGGTTTCTAACCCTATGCCTAATTACCAAAATTCGTTCATCCCCACCACATAGAAAATCCCTCACCAAAATATTCTCCTTTTTTCCTTTGTTTCTACTCCACAAATTTGCAGTATTATTACTTTGTTGCTTTCATTCGTCCCCCACCAAGTTTTACTGTTATTTTATTTTTGTTTTAGTCAACAAACTTGCACTTACTATCTTCTTATTCGACTAAGTGGTCGATCGTTACTACCTTCAAGTCTACTTTTCTCCTACTTTTGCAAATCCTCTTCAACCCTAACACACCAAATCGGCAATAATGGCCGTAGAAGATAACTCAAACGGTGATCTCCTTCTACCACCTCCTACCCTCACTCTCGTAGAAACAAAACCTAAAGGTTTTTTCTTTTGTTCTCTTTTCATCGTATCGCAACAAGATCGTTAGTTCCAAAAAAAGAAAAAAGGTTTGACCTTCATTATTTTTTTATGTTCTTTTTTCCCTTTTCACTTAAAGTTGACTAAAGCTCGACCTGTCTCCACCTCAAGTCGACTAAAGCCCGATCAATGGTGTTACTTCATTCAATAAGCCACATGAGGTTACTTCTTCAAGAATCAATGTGAAACTTTTTGATGTGCTAATGCACATCATTGGTGAACATACAAAGTTTTCTAGAAGTACAACATTCTTTGTTTGGCGCGTTTCGAGTTAGTTTGAGTATTTTGTTGTCCTAAAGCACATCATTGGTGATATAGCTGTTGTTACTAAACGACAGTCCTTGCTTTTGCTACTGATTTGTTTTGCTTTGTTTGCTGCTACTGTTTGAGATTTGCTTTCGCTTGCTGTGGATATCTTCCTTAACAAAACTAATTATAGCTTTAATGTTTTAAGTATCTCCAGTCTGAGCTTTCGCGATTTCGCCGCTCGGACTGCGGGGGAGTATTTGTCGGTATAATAGATTAGATTGGCCTAAGCCCGGCTTGTGGGTTGGGTCCATTATGGTTTATTGGTAGGTTTGATCTCTCTTATGTACTCTATAAATATTGGTGATTAATAAAGCTAAAGATACACAGTTTCAATGTAAACATACAGTCTAACAGTTAATAGCATGATGCTAAACATAAGGTGTCTTTAGAAAAATTGTACCGTAGTTAAAATTGTGGCTATACATTTTTCATTTTGTTTACTTATAACCTGACTTCACCCGTTGTATTTGCCTTTAATTTGTATTTAAAAAATTGTCAAAAAGTTTCTTATTTTAGTTATGACTGAAAGATTTATATTATTTTTATACTATATTTAAATTACATAAATGGAGCGATACAAAAGGATAAAAAAAAAATACTAGTTTTACTTTTATAAATGGAAAATTAAAATTTAAAAAATTCATGAAGCGAAGCGAGCAGAGAATCGTGACACCAACGGTCAAAATCCTGTATTAGCCATTGCCAATCAGTTCACAAACTTTTGAGTCCAAACAAAAGCCAACTAAAATCACCCCTTTCTTTTTGAGAAATTTAGCTTAACTACATAAGACATGTTTGTATATTAAGGCATTAGGCTAACATATCCTATCCTAATTACTATTAACACAACCATCCAGAAAAATGATAATTATTTATCATATCGAGTACACAAAATTGCGGTGGTTTGTGTTCAAATGATGTTGTCATGTTGATTGATGACTTTACTATGTCCGACTACTTGTTGATAAAAAAAACACAGCGAAATATAGATTAATTAAGATTAACTAGCAATTAGCTAGAATTTTTGCCAAAAATAATTTATACGTATTTTGAATTTGTCAAGTAAACAACCAATATTGATCAAAGTGTGTGAGAGAAACATAACTTCATCGCATAACACCCGTAACACGTCTTCCCTTACCGTCTAAATGTCAAAACACAATGTATCGAAACTCCATATGAATTACAACACCCCCAATGCATAAAGCTATAATAGCTTTTACTATTTTAACAAGTCATTAAAGAGAGTTTTTTAGCATTGCAACGAAAGCCTTTTGAAAAGCTTTTTAGAAAGACTTGTTAAACTACAAGTTTCTCCTCAAAGTTTTATACATTAAGTGTGATATGTATTAAATGTATTAAATGCAAAAAGTCATTAAAGACTGTGGAAAACTAGAAGGGGAGTTGAATAGTTTACCGATTAAAAACTTTGTTTTGAAATTTATTGAAAGATCAATTGATATTGATCTTAGATATGTTAGTGAATAATAATCAATATACAAGTAATATATATAAAGAGTAAATAAGGAAAGAAACAATCAAACCACGACAAGTTGTTTATAGTGGTTCGATCTACAAGGACTCTTTTTCCTTACCCTAATCCACTCCCCGAGTCTCACACTCAAGATTTTAACTTCACTAGTCAACAAGCTCCTTTCACCAGCGGAGAAACCTTTACACTTCGCTTACACACTATTTTCGACACTAAGCTAGATGTCGAGTTCTTTTCCAAGGGTACAACCACTCCCACACACAATGTATTTTAAGGACAAAAATACTAACCACTCACACTCACAAGTTTATGATGGCTTGGTACAACAATGATGTATGAATCAAGACTAGATCATACAACAATAAACAAACAAGACTTCCAACTATTTGTTGAAGCTTGAATATGCCTTGACCTTCTTTGCTACAAAAGAGGATCACTATAATGATATGAAACTGAGTTAGAAATGTTAGAGAGAAGGAATGTATGTGATTATGCTAGAAATGGATGAGAAAACAACTTGTTTTGGCTTGCTATTTATAGCCAAAAAGAACAGCAGGCACCATGGACCACGGAACCCATAAAAGGGTTTCGCCCGTGTATAATTTTGGTGTCGCCGGGGTTTGATAGCAAGATTACCAAAATCTTACCAAAGTCAACCAAATTCATCCAAGATTGTGTAAGATATGTAGAGTCCAAATCTACATAAAATATCTAGTGAAATCCTCTAGACATTTCAATGATGCACCACATGATGTCATATTTTGTTTTCTATTTTTAGAAATATGTTAAATGTAAATACATATGTAATGTTTTGTTTTAAGAAACCAAAACATGAATGATCTAAAAATATTAACATACATTATGGTTTAGAGGCATATCAATAATATGATTAATCAAAATGTAAATGCTTGAGTGATGAAGATATTATTTGATGAAAAGCTTGTTTTAATATCTATTAAACTTGACAAGCTTTAAGCTTTATAAAAATTAAATTTACTTTTGTCGTTAACAAAACTTAGGTAAAGATCATAAAATATAAATAACGTTTAATGACGATATTTGTATTAACAATCTCCCCCTTTTTGTTGAGGACAAAACATAAATTCTATTTTTATAAAAGATGTAAAGTTTGTACAAGAGTTATAAAAATATGAAATTAATTTTAGAACTTGAAAGATTTAGATAAAGATGATAATACTAGTTTGTCCAATTTAGACATGATGTTGACTTTTCAGAAAGTCAAAGTATGCAGTTGACTTTATTTGAAAGTCAAAGTCTTCAATAGTCAAAGTGTGATATTGACTTTTCAGAAAGTCAAGGTATGCAGTTGACTTTTATAGATAGTCAAAGTCCAAGTTCTATAATATTTCTCCCCCTTTTTGTCGAAACAAAAAGAAGAGGCGAGGCGGAATTTGTAATGAGCCCGAGCCATTATCTCCCCCTTGGCCAATGCTCCCCCTAAATTGGGTGCCAAGAGAAAGATACATGAATTGTGAAAAAAGCTACAAAAAAGATGTTAGTAATAAGCATCATCACAAGCATTTTCAATCACCATGTAACAATTAACAACAATATAAGAAACACCATTCATTTGTTAAAATTTTCATAATATGAAAATCATGAAATGGAACACAATGATGTGTTAGTACATGAAGAAAATCCTAGAAAAAAAATAAAAAAAAATATAATCCTAGAAAATTAGAAAAATACAAAGAAAAATCCTAGAAAAATAAAAATACTTAAAGGATAGACTAGGAGCCTCCTATTGAGATGGTGGATGAGCAAGAGCATTGATTCGCTCTAGGATGTGGTTGAGGATGAACCTCATTTCATCTTGAAGCTCATGGACCATCACCCGGGTCCGTTCGCTAATGTGGGCGGTCCGCTCACAATTTGAGCAACCGTGTCTAGGAGGGTAATATGGTTCATGATTTTGTGGTGGTAGAATGGTGTAGTTGTTGGTGTTGGTAGTTGGGGTGGTGATTAGGAAGGCTAGCAAAGCATTTTGTATTTGCATGGTTTCATTAAGCTGAGAGTCCACCATATTGGAGAATTTGTGGAGATGGTGTAGCTCGGCTTCTATCTCCTCTTTAGTTGGGTGATAATCCCACATGGATTCATCAATGTCCTCTATATGAGGAGGCATAGAGGTTGGCGGTAGTGGATGATCCCCATACAAAGGGCCATGAATTTCCTTGTGAATAGGATGGAAAAGAAGAGGTTGAAGCCCTAACGGGGCGTTTGGGTCAAAGGATAGACGTGGAGACTCATGAGCTATTCACTCAATAGTACCAAAGGATGGTAGTAGTGGTGGATTATTGGGCCTTGGAGGCAAGTCCTCCAAGTCCTCCAAAAATGGGTTTGGAGATGTAGGTGGTGTAGAGAATAGCTCTAATGGGATGAGTGTTGGAGATTTAGGAGGTGATGGTGACTTGGATAATTGGATAGGAGCCGGTGGTGGTGAGCTAGTAATGGGAGTCTTTGGTGGTGGTGGAGTAGTGACTATAATAGGTGATTTTGGAGGTGGTGTAGGAGTAGTCAAAGTGAGGAAGTTATCATCTCTTATGGGAGATGAGATGGTTAAGGGAGAGGAATTGGAAGAGGAGCTTATGTTGACAAAGCAACATGGTCTAACGCTCATTCTAGCCGTTCTCTTGCAAGGTTTGTTTGATGGAGAAGACTTAGTCATTTTTGCTTAAGTTTGTGCTAGTAGATGAGAAGAATTGAGAAGGTGTGAGGATGATCATCTTAGAAGCTCTTAATTTATAGGATTATGAAATTATGGAGAAATGTGTTTGATTTGATGTTAAACCATAGAAGAAAGGAGGTTTCTAATGATTTGGAAGTGTTTTTAATGCTAGTCATATCACCAAAGTCAAGCCATACAAGAAGGATGGAGTGAAGAGACAAAGATATGCAATAAATATGTTCTACTGATTATTGGATCTTGAGAATCAGATCACCCACGGATTTCAAGGAACCAAATTTTTGGTTCCTTCCTTTATGAAAAAGGGTTCCTTGGGTGAATTTTTGGAATTTTTGAATTTTGGTGGGAAATGGATATCCTATATGTCTAAGTGTGTTAAACTAGTTCTAATATGGATAAAAACTATCCTAGAAGAAAATTATGGTAATTTGGAATGTTGAAATAAGTGAAATTTAGAAAGTTACCTGCAGATTCCACGGCACCAATTTTTTACACAGGCGGAACTAAAATTTTGGTGCCTGATACGCGTACAACGCGCGTTCGGGGTCAAAGGAACTTCCTTTTCGTCGAGCAAGTTTTTCAACACCCTTTGCAGAGAACCTAATCGTTGTAGTGTAGTATTAGGGTAAGCCTCAGGTATTGATATCGTTCTCTAGGGGAATAGGAATGCTAGTGAGAAGTTACTACGCTAAGGTTGAGGTTGAGGAAGATTATTTTTTATCTTTTTATATTTTTTAGAAAATTGAAAGGTACAAATCTCGGGGTATTGGATTTGGGGGGTGGTATTTCTACCGATTACCCTACTATTATCTATTCTAATTAACTAACCTAAGGGGTAGTCTATGTCTAATTGATGTGTGCTCGTATGATGATTAAAGATGTGTTTACCTAGATACTATTACTCCCTATTTATCTCCTATTGATGGTTGAATTGTCACGTCCTTATTCTTAACGCGTTGTATCTTCTAAGGTCGTAGGGTATGCTTTTTTCCCTAACTCTTTGAGACTACCTTAAGGTTATTGCCTACGAAATCTCTAGGATTCGTAAACTAACTAAGGTTATCTTTGGATGTTTAGCCTTTGATAATTCTAGGTGATTAAAAACTAATGTTCACAAAGATTACTCAAGCATTAAAAACACAACGAATGACCTATCGCAATCCTAGGTCTATCACAATTAAGATAAGAGACAACCAATCAATATTCAATACCTAGGTTTCATAGATCTAAGCAAACACACAAGTAAATTAGCAGGACATGGAAAACATGCAAGCATACACACATACAATTGAAGACATAATTGAATCAATGAAGTAAATTACTTATCTTGTTGTAAAATAGGGTATGAGAACCCTAAGATACTGCCCAAGATAGCCAAAATTCGGTTTTAGGTTTTACTCCACAAAACTATCTCCTAAAAGTCTGAAAATTCGAATTATATATACAGAGTTACAACATGCGACGGCGTCACTCTTTAAATGTGATGTCGTCCGATCGCCGCCATTAGGGTTTCGTCTTGACCACGTCAACCTTGTGACGGCGCCACCTTATGGTTGTGGACGCCGTCGGCTTTCGACCGGCGCCGTCGGGATCGAATCTAGGCCGTCGAGTTGTGACGCCCTACTCTTTAAAACCCGACGCCGTCGGGTACAAACTAGCAATTTCGCATCTTGAGCCGTCACAAATTTGGAGCACGTTGCGACGGCGTGACGTTCTAATTCTAACGCCGTCAACTTCAATTCCAGCAGCTTAAGTGTCTTGATCTTGACTTGGCCATTTTCTTCATATATTCACGCCTTTTCGTCCGAATAAGTGTCATTCCAGCAATTTGCCTTCAAGAGACCTAAAAAGTGAAAAAGAACGAAATTAAGCAGAAACGGATATAAAAGTGGTCGATTAAGGGCTTAAATGACCCCTCTAAAGTGTACCTTTTAAATCCTTATCAAATATCCCTACACTTGGTATTTGCTTGTCTTCAAGCAAATGTGCTTTTGGCCAATTAATTTGTAAGTTAGGGGTCATGAAGCATTAGTTTAGAACAATTCACAACAAGTATACGCCCCGCAAAAGTCATAACAAGCAAGAAAATTACATACTAGCACCTCACAAGTGGTGTTTGGATACTCTCATCTCTCGGGTGTATATGAAATATATCAAGTTGGAAATGGAAGATAAACACTCATTAACCGGTCCTAGTACATAGATTACCATAGGCTTGAGACTAGATCAAACCTCCATCGCTTTGGCGTAAGCACCTAGGAAAAACTATCCAAGATGTCTTTTAAAGGGTTGTAATGTTAGGTTTACGGTAGGGAAACAAAGGGTTCGGTGGGATAGATGATTTAGTGGTGGCCAGTCAAAAATCTTTATGTTACAAGCATGAGAAAAATGGCGTTGCTAAGCAAAGACTCGACACTATAAACTTTAGATAACTTGAAACAAACAAACATAAATTTTAAGATGGATGTAAGATGGTAGCCCGTATGATTTTTTTTTTTTTTTTCAACACTCTTTTTTTTTTTTTTTTTTTCATACACTTTACGCTACCATCCTCTATGATAACATCAAAATAATAGGGATTTATAGGCACATCCATACACTTGAGTTTTTATTACTCTAACAATAATTTGACCCGAATTGAAAAGATCAAAACACTTGGAGTACATTATTATGTAAATAAAGGGAATTTGAATTTAACGTTCCTTCCCGTCACTTCATAAAATTTAACTTTTCCCATGAGTCACAATCATCCCAAAACTGTGTACAAAGGATTTGACTCGACTTAGCAACTTATGCAAGCAACTAGATAATTGAACTAAGGGTTTAGTATGATAACAATAATGCACTAAAAGTGAGTGCATACAAGGTAGGCTAAGGCGATTTGGGTGTACATTTGGGGGTGGATTGTAAACAATGCTCTTCATTGATATTTCGAAAAACCGAAACATCACGAGCACCGCGAAAAGGATAGGCACTGAGGGGTTAACTAGGGGTATCGTGTACTAAAGATGAGTACAACGCAAGGGTGTGGGGGAATTACTCAACCGATGTGGAAGAAGTAATTATAATACGGGTATCAAACAAGGGTTATCCTAATGCCTCTTATCATTTAGTTATTCCTAACTACACAAGTGTAGTCTCACTAGCGATCTCGGAATGCATCACAAAACAAGTTCTAGAATCTATTATACTACCGGTACACTCTCGAAGCATTAAAGAAGAATGCTTTAATTCCTCCAAATCTAAGGGCGATCCTCACATTTTAGGTGGAATTTAAGTGGTAAAGGGTTTTGTGCTAGTCATATAACATCCTATCCATGAGACGCTTTATTAAGACTAATGGCCCACTCTTACATGTCATGAAAAATTTTAAATTTGGTGCCAAAATTACCCTAACTGATATTTCTCATGGTTTATTACACAAATGATATTGGACAAGGCAAATAGTCTAGGATAAGCATAGTTTCAAAGTTCCCGTTTTATTTTCCCTCCATACACGTAAACTGAACATTGTTCCCAATGTTCCCCAAAAGTATCAAAGTTATGATAATGGAAGGTGATTAAAAACGAAAGAAACTAATACTCCCCTGATTAGCTCGGTAGGATCCGTGTGAAGTAGTGGTTAAATCCTTCTTCAAAAGGAATGTATGCGTGAAAAGCTCCATCCAATCTTATGTATCTTCTTCTTGATAAATAAAACCTGCACACTTGAAGAAAACAAACGAAACCTTCGCGTAAAATCAGCGGTAACACTATATATGACTCTACTAAACTAGGATATAATGCTTGTGGAATTGATGTTTCTGATTTTCTAGAAAATTAAGACTGAGAAATTCAAAAATTTATAAGTAGCACTTAAAGCGAGAAAAAGTTATAAGCTGTTTATGCTCCTCCTGGCCGTCATTTGTTGCGATCCCGCCGTCAGGTTATCTGACAGCCCGCGATTTTTACGGAAAAATTCAGAAAATTTATATCTTTAGAATCTGGAAAACATTTCTGCAAAACATCCATTATGACTCGATACAAGTATTTGACTCTAACAAACACACATGTAAATCTTTTTAATAATCGTAATTCTCATGTTCACATTCTTTTTGAAAACGTGTGTAATCCTCCCTACACTTATCCCTTTTGTAAAATACATTTATATGTAATTAAGACGAGGTTAAAGACAAAATAAAGCATTTTCACAAATTCAAACATGAGAATAAACAATCAATAAAAAGATATACGACACACAAACAAGCAAACAATTAAGCATGGTTTGCTTCCCATTAAGCGCTTTTCTTTATTTATGAGTCTTGTAGCTAGACTCGAAGTCGTGCCCCTACGTTCCTCTTATCTTAGAGGTCCATTCGATTTCCTTCACTCTTATCTCATCACGAATATACTCAGGGCCTAATTCTAGGCAAGCGATGTAGTAAACCTTGTTCTCCCAATCTACTTCAAAGGCCGGAATGTTGTCTACATCTAGATCGTCAATACCCTCAAAATTCTTATTTTTGTAGGGCATTATATACTTAACACATTCGGTCCCGTTTGAGAACTTGGCTATTCCTTCCTCTTGATCATAAACAATCTTAGATTCCTCAATAAATGGTCTCCCAAGTATCACATCTCCTAAAAACCCATCAATGATGCCCTTAATATCCAAGATCATGAAATCACACCTATATGTGAAGTTACCTACGAAGACATGCAATCCTTTGGCCCTCCCAACATAGTTACTCACTTTCCTAGGGTGAAAGGGGTCCCTCATAGTTCCTAACCTTTTGCTCATGATCCAATTGTAGTAGAGCCTAGACATTATGTTCATGGGTACCTTATAGTCAATGTAAGTATGATCCCTATATAAGTATCCAATCATGCACGGTATCTTAATATTTTTAGGGTCACCACTTCTAATGCAAGGCTGGAAAAGTGGATGCGGGAAGTTAACGACGTTATAGTGATAGGCGGTTTCCTTCCCATTAGGGTATGAATCTAAATACTCCCTAAGTTCCTTCTCCTCCTTACATCCTTCCATAACTTCTAATACCTTATAATCTCCTTCTTCTAACTCATCATCTGAATCACTTGAGGTTGAATTACTATCTAAAGTGCCAGTGGATTCCCTAAGGGCTTCCTCAAGTGTACTCTCAATTATCCTATTCAATTTCTTAAGCTCTCCAATTTCACTAACAATACGTGCTCGAAGTTGGTTGGCAAAAGTTGGATCAAGTGGTAGGTTGTTGTTTGGTGGGTTATCACCTCCCATGATGAAAAGTGATAGGATTACTAACAAAGGTCACGAAGAAGGGGGATAGACTACGAGGAAGCTAAAAAATGAGAAACATTTTACTTGATAGGAATCAAGCAAGGGAACCTAAACGAGGTGGAAATCTAACTAGCTATTCTATTCCCCGGCAGCGGCGCCAAAAACTTGATATGCGTACAACGCGCGTTCGGGGTCAAAGGAACTTCCTTTTCGTCGAGCAAGTTTTTCAACACCCTAGGCAATGAACCTAATCGTTGTAGTGTAGTATTAGGGTAAGCCTCGGGTATTGATATCGTTCTCTAGGGGAATAGGAATGCTAGTGAGAAGTTACTACGCTAAGGTTGAGGTTGAGGAAGATTATTTTTTATCTTTTTATATTTTTACCGATTACTCTACTATTATCTATTCTAATTAACTAAGCTAAGGGGTAGTCTATGTCTAATTGATGTGTGCTCGTATGATGATTAAAGATGTGTTTACCTAGATACTATTACTCCTTAGTTATCTCCTATTGATGGTTGAATTGTCACGACCTTATTCTTAACGTGTTGTGTCTTCTAAGGTCGTAGGGTATGCTTTTTTCCCTAACTCTTTGAGACTACCTTAAGGTTATTGCCTACGAAATCTCTAGGATTCATAAACTAACTCTAAGGTTATCTTTGGATGTTTAGCCTACAATAACTCTAGGTGATTATAAACTAATGTTCACAAAGATTACTCAAGTATTAAAAGCACAACGAATGCCCTATCGCAATCCTAGGTCAATCACAATTAAGATAAGAGATAACCAACCAATATTCAATACCTAGGTTTCATAGATCTAAGCAAACACACAAGTAAATTAGCCGGACATTGAAAACATGCAAGCATACACACATACAATTGAAGACATAATTGAATCAATGAAGTAAATTACTTGTCCTGTTGTAAAATAGGGTATGAGAACCCTAAGATACTGCCCAAGACAGCCAAAATTCGGTTTTAGGTTTTACTCCACAAAACTACCTCCTAAAATTATGAAAATTCGAATTCTATATATAGAGTTACAACATGCGAGTTCGTCACTCTTTAAATGTGACGTTGTCCGATCGCCGCCATTAGGGTTTCGTCTTGACTGTTGTGATGCCGTCGGCTTCAGCTTCTGACGCCGTCGGGATCTGAATCTAGGCCATCTGAGTTGTGACGCCCTACTATTTAAAACATGACGCCGTCGGGTACAAACTAGAAATTTCTCTTGGCGAGCCGTCACAAATTTGGAGTGACGTTGTGGCGCCGTCGCCTTCTAATTACGGCGTCGTCACCTTCAATTCAGCAGCTTGAGTGTCTTGATCTTGACTTGGCCATTTTCTTCATATATTCACGCCTTTTCGTCCGAATAAGTGTCATTCCAGCAATTTGCCTTCAAGAGACCTAAAAAGTGAAAAGGAACGAAATTAAGCAGTAACGGATATAAAAGTAGTCGATTAAGGGCTTAAATGACCCCTCAAAAGTGTACCTTTTAAATCCTTATCAGTGCCGCCTGGTCCGCCTGTCCAGGTTTGGCGGTACCAAAATTTTCAACAAACGGAACCAAAAAATTGGTGCCATTTGATCCGTGGTGATCAGAAATATTCACAGACCCGTTTTTTAACCATCGGGGAATTTTCCGAAACCTGAAATTTTTCTTAAAACACATGACATTAATTATTTCTAGTTAGGAACAGTCGATAACGCATATACAAAGATAGTGGAGCATAGATTTTGACCAAGGGCTAACGATTTTCACATATAAGTGAAAATGGGTAAAATTTGATAACACTCTTGTGCTATCCCCCTGCATAAACCGGTTAGCATATAACATTGTTTCAAGTTAGTTTATCATCCTACAAAGTAAAAACGACCAAATAGTATCATACATCATTGTTTTAAACTTGTTCCAAACACTCCTTTAAAAACCTCACTTATCAAACTTTTTGTAGATCTTTGT
The DNA here is from genome assembly GCA_910596185.1 of Chrysanthemum makinoi. Taxonomy (NCBI): domain Eukaryota; kingdom Viridiplantae; phylum Streptophyta; class Magnoliopsida; order Asterales; family Asteraceae; genus Chrysanthemum; species Chrysanthemum makinoi. Next base: position 124,866,403 of record OU343219.1, read on the forward strand.
CATCATCCTTCCAAGGCACTTGAACATCCCCTTGGTTTGCTTGAACTCCGCCGATTCATTCTCAATCTCGGGAAGAGATGCATAGTACTCTTGAGGTGGAAGTCGAGAATTTGGGAGACCGTCTTCGGAGCTATTTGATGATGATGATGATGGAGTTGGAGGTTTTGCCCTTTTACCTTTTGCCTTAGTCTTAGCCACTCGCTCATCACTCAAGGGCACAAATATGTGAGGGATGAGAGAATAATCTAGCAACAACCCTTTTGGATTTGGTGGAATGGGTGCAAATGCTCTATAGAGACGGGTGAGTAGCATCCCGTATGAAAGAGCAACGGAGCCTTAAGTAGGAATATCTACCATTCTCCTAGCAATGTAGTAAGCTAAGTTGAATGGTTGACGAGTGGACAAGTTGTAGAGCATGTGACAAAGGCAAGCATTGATATGGTCTCTATTTCCTATGGTGCTAATGACATTGGCTCTAAGAAGTTCCTCCCACTTTTTGAATTCGGGCTTGAGCTCATTGAGTTTCATACCATATGGATCTCGGTTTACTTCCTTTCCCGCTCGAGTGACATGGGTTGGAGCTACCCTTTCGTTGAAAAGGTGCTCACGAATGATGTCCTTGTCCACCAAAGGAGTTTGGTAGTGACCGGAGCGGTCATTGATAGCATCCAGGATAGTGAGTGACCACTTATCCGAGTAAACACATGTACCACGGTTAGGAATTCCTAGCACTTAAGCAAATTGGTTTAGGGAGATGGTGTAGTCATTTTGATTGATCCTGAACCTAAGATCCATTTGATTATCCTCATTTGTGAAAGAGACAACACTAGCATAGAATTCTAGGACAAACCTAGGACAAATTGGTTCATCGATATCAAGGAGACAATCGAAGTTGATAGTGGCAAGCTCTTGACGGAGATTAGTTCCGTCGACAAAAGAAGGATGAATGGTCCTACCTTCATGGAAGTACCTTCGCTCTAGACTCTTAAAGATTTCAACTTGGTCTTTAGTGAGGCCCTTGGTTTTGTGATGTGAAGGGATGTAGTTAAGAGTGTCCTTGTGATCATAGAATTTTGTGGCTACTATGGTTGTTCCTATGAGAAAAAATATTTTTTAGTAAAAATGAAAACAAGCTTAGCGTTTTTGTTCTAGTGTGTGCCTATATGAAAACAATTTGGAGTTGCGGTTATCTCGACTCATTTCATGCATACAATGGTTTTCAATGGGGGTGTTTGGCAAAAATCGGGAGATAACCCAAACGCTCCTAATTCAATGTTGCTTCATTTGAATATACCCGGGAATGCATATTAGTTATGCATTACCTTTAGTATTCAAGAGACATTATGCAAGTGATGAAACATTTACGTTTCTATTTGTATTAACAATGAAAAATTGTTTTCCTACAAGTGAGAAGCTTTTCAAAATTTTGACATGGGGTTTTTGTTTAATTAGAATAAGGCCTTATAGTAATTATCTTTTAAGTAGTGGGAAACATAATTATTTTATGCAATGTGACAATGTAGTACCTAATTACAGTAACTAGTTATGCAATTTGTCAATTGAATTCATGTTTTGTACAAGAATATACAAAATCCCCATGTAGTGATTTTGTGCACAAATTAGAATCCTAGACTCAGAATTAAGAGAAGCGATGTAGTTAGGATACTTACAATGGTGTTTTCTTCAGTGATTAATGGGAGAGAAAGTCTTAACAATGAGGTAGGTGTGTTGTTGATACGTTTTGCTAAAGTGGATTGTGAGGAAGAAGATGTTTTGTAAGTAGAATTTTTGCTACTGTTGTCACCACGGACCAGACGGCACTAAATTTTTGGTTCTGTCCGTTTGGTTGTTTGGTGCCGTGGGAACAGTAGCAGATTTAAGCTAATTTGTTTTTTTTGGTTGTTCTAAGATTTAGACTGTGTTTTAACTACATGTTTCGTTCCATTGATCCTAAGCCAAGTCTAAGAAGATTAAATGGTTCTCGTTTGAAAGGTTTAGTTAGGATGTCGGCAATGTTGTCTTCGGAGGATACTTTCTCAATTGAGATGTTTCCTTTTTGAACATTGTCGCGAAGAAAGTGATGGCGGATTTCAATATGCTTCGTTCGAGCATGTTGGACGGGATTTTTGCTGAGATCAATAGCTCCTTTGTTGTCGCAAAGTATAGAGATATCATTGAGATGAATTCCGTAATCCACGAGAGCTTGCTTCATCCAAAGAGCTTGTTGAGATGCTTTTCCGGCTGAGACGTATTCGGCTTTAGTAGTTGAGATAGCTAGAGCCGTTTGTTTCTTTGCAAACCATGAGGTGAGACAATATCCAACAAAAGTACAAATACCACTTGTACTTTTTCTATCGACATAGTCACCGGCATGGTCCGAGTCGGCATACACTATAGTTTCTACAGCCGTTCCTTTGGGATACCATAATCCTAAACATGTCGTTCCCTTAATGTATCTAAATATCCTTTCAAGGCTTCTAAGTGTGATGCTTTGGGATCTTCTTGAAAGCGAGCACATAGACAAACACTAAACATAATGTCGGGTCTACTAGCCGTGAGATAGAGTAGGCTACCGATCATTCCTCTATATTTAGTGTTATCTAATGATTCACCTTCCTCATCCTTGGTGAGATTTGTGTCCGAGGACATGGGTGTCTTAGTTGGTTTAGAGTCTTCAAGACCAAATTTCTTAAGCATATCTTTTATGTATTTAGATTGGTTAAAGAATATGCCATCTTCTAGTTGTTTAATTTGAAGTCCTAAAAAGAATTTTAACTTACCCATCATACTCATCTCAAACTCGTCATGCATGATTTTAGAGAAATCATCACATAGCTCTTGACAAGTTGATCCAAATATGATGTCATCAACGTATATTTGAACTATGATAATGTGTGATTCCTTTTTCTTGGTAAAGAGAGTATTATCTACTAATCCCATGGTATATTTGTTTTCTACTAAAGAAGTCTTAAGCCGATCGTACCAAGCTTTTGGTGCTTGCTTAAGTCCATATAATGCCTTCTTGAGTTTGAAGACATGATGTGGTTTTTCAAAGTCGGTAAAACCGGAGGTTGAGCAACAAATACTTCTTCGTTAATAAACCCATTAAGGAATGCACTTTTAACATCTATTTGAAATAATTTAAAGTCATAAGCACATGCATATGCAAGTAAGATTCTAATAGACTCGAGCCTAGCTACCGGTGCATAAGTTTCGTCGTAATCAATCCCTTCTTGTTGATTATAACCTTGTGCGACAAGCCTAGCTTTGTTTCTAGACACTACACCATTTTCATCCATTTTATTTCGAAAAACCCATTTCGTTCCAATTATAGTTTGATCTTTAGGTTTTGGAACCAATTTCCAAACATCATTTCTAACAAATTGGTTTAACTCTTCTTGCATAGCAATTACCCAAGATTCATCTCTTATTGCTTTGTTTATGTTTTTCGGTTCAATGGTTGATACAAAGCAAAAGTAGTTACTTTGATTTTGGGCTTTTGATCTTAACATTCTTTGATTTAGTTGTCCTATGAGATGACTTTTGGATTCTTTGATGTTTATAATTTCTTTATTTAATGGTTCATCTTCCTTGTCATTTTCGATTATTTCTTGACTATCTACAAGTTGACTTTCAACTAAGTCATCATCTACCAAATGTGATGTCTTAGAAGGAGGTGGACTTTCGTCGAATGTTATGTTCAACGATTCCTTAACTCTCATTGTTTCTTTGTTTAAGACTATGTAAGCTTTACTAGTTTGTGAGTAACCAAGAAATACACCTTCATAAGACTTTGGGTCAAACTTGGTTAGATAGTCTTTGGTATTAAGAATGAAACATTTACACCCAAACACTCTAAAATATCTTAAAGTTGGCTTTTTGCTTTTATATAATTGATATGGTGTTTTGTTTAAGAAAGGACATATTAAAACTCTATTTAAAATGTATGTAGAAGTGTCAACGGCGTTACACCAAAACTTTTGAGGTATGTTTTGTTCATTAAGCATTGTTCTACTCATTTCTTGAATGGTTCTATTTTTACGTTATACAACTCCATTAGATTGAGGTGTTCGAGGAGCCGAGAAATTATATGTTATACCATTTGTATCACAAAAGTTTCCAAATTGTGTTTCATTGTCGAACTCGCGACCATGATCCGTTCGGATCAACACAATGTTAACACCTAGTTGATTTTGAATTTTCTTGCTAAGTTTTTCAAATTTATCAAAAGCTTCATTTTTAGTTTTCAAAAATAATGTCCAAGTGAACCTTGAGTAATCATCTACTATGACCAAAGTGTATAAGTTTCCTCCATAACTTCTTATATCGGATGGACCAAACAAGTCTATATGCAAAAGCTCTAGACACTTAGATGTGGACACCATGTTTTTAGCCTTTTGGCTATTATGAGTTTGTTTACCAATTTTCCAAGCGTCGCAAAAATGTTGGTCATATTTTAGTTTTGGTAAATTTCTAACTAGCTCTTTTGAAGATAGGTTTTGGATAAGTCTCATATTAGCGTGACCTAATCGTCTATGCCAAAGAGTAGAGTTATCATTTAAGGTTGTTAGACAAAGTTTGTCATTAGATGTTTTATCTATTTTCATGATGTATTTGTTATTTTTCCTAACTCTTTTAGTTATTGTAATACCATCTTTTAGTATTTTACTACCATTTTCTTCAAATAGTACTTTATACTTTTTATCACATAATTGGCTAATACTAAGTAGATTAAATCCTAACCTATCGACATGAGCAACATTTTCAATAGTTAGGGAGTTATGAGCGATCGTACCTTTGCCAATGATTTTGCTTTTGAGATTGCTACCAAAAGTGACATTACCTCCGTCATACTCTTGGTATGTTGAAAAGAGGCTTTTGTTGCCCGTCATGTGTCTTGAGCATCCACTATCTTTTATCCATTCATCAGGTTCTAATCCAACTTTCAAGCATACATATGATACAAATAACTCAAGCGTTTGGTCCCCAATATCTCATGGGTCCGTTTGGGTTAAACATACCATTTACTTGGTTCATGTATGGAAATGATGGGTAAGGGTTCCATGGCATGTAATTTGGAGTTTGATATGGTCTAGGGAAGTTTTGATTCCAATCGGTATGTTGATAGTTGGGTTGTATGTTGTGGTTGCTCTTGGGAAAGGGGCGTTTGGCAATAGGTGTTTTAGGCCGGTGTTGAGTAGTTTTAGATCTAAATTCATTTCTAGCGAGTCCTATTCCTAATGTAACAGCAGGTTTTAGTTTAACATTATCCTTGGTTTTCTTTGCTAATTTGACAAATTCACTACGGTCCGTATTGCATACATTCTGTCTTGCTGCAGTCCCCACGGCACCAAATTTTTCAGCGGACGGAACCCTATTTTTGGGTTTGTCTAGTCCGTGCTGTATAGCAGCAGTTTTGACAGTTTGTTTGTCTTTTTCGGCCGTTTTGGTTTGACTATTTGGAATTAGTACTTCATTAAAACCTAGTCCATTCATGTTTCCTAGTACTTTTTGAATTCTAACTATTTCATCGGCACAAGCAATATTTTTGTTAAACCTTTTAAACTTAGAGTTATGTTCGATGAGAACTTCTTGTGTGAGTTTTAGCTTTTCTATTTCAAGACTAAGCTCTTGACATGATTTACAATTATTTTCATTTGCTTTCCCTTTTTCTAATCGTTTTGCCTTTTCTTTTAACTCATAAATATCATTTTCTAAAAATTCCTTTTTAGTCTTTAAAAACTTGTTTTTAGTTACGATTTTTAAGCTAAGCTCACACAATTGATTATATTGTTTTTGCAAGGTGTCATCATCAATAGAAGAGTAAGATGAGTCGGAATGTACCTCATTTGATTCATGTGCCATTAGAGCGATATTATCCTTACTTGATTCTTCATCATCCTCACTATCACTCCAAGCACCACTTACAAAAGCTCGTTGAGTTTTGCTTTTAGGTTGCTTGGGGCAATCTCCTACTAGATGGCTTGTATCACCGGATCTATAGCACTTCCTTTCACCTTTTCCTCTTTTATCATCTCGTTCTTTTCGGAATGGCTTCTTTTCATTTCGAGGTTTTCTTACGAACTTTCCTCTTCTTCTAGAGAACTTTTTGAAATCTCTAACGGCCATAGAAAAATCCTCATCTTCACTACCGGAGCAAGATTCGTCATCATCACTTGATTCCGTTCTTGCGTTTAGAGCAACGGATTTGACTTTCTCTCTTTTTCCTTTGATGATTTCCGAATCTTTCTCCATCACCATTTCGTGTACTTTGAGGTTTCCGATTAGCTCGTCAAGTGACATTATTGAGAGATCTTTTGATTCCTCAATAGCCGTTACTTTAGCTCTCCACTTCGGATGGAGTGCTATAAGAAATTTCCTGACAAAGTTCATACTACGAAAAGATTCATCAAGTGCTTTAAGAGAAGTAATAATAGTATTAAAGTGAGCAAAACCACAATTAATGGTTTCATCTTTAGAGATAACAAATTGTTCATATTGTTGAAAAAGAAGATCAATTTTGTTATCCTTGACTTGTGAATTTCCTTGATGTGTAATAATCAAAGATTCTCAAATGTCTTTTGCGGTTTCACACATAAAAATTCTTTCATATTCTTTTCTAGGTAAAACATTATAAAGCATCATTTTAGCTTCATTATTTTTAGCTATTAATTTCTTTTGATCATCAATAGAAATATCTTTTGTTGTAGAATTAAAGTCTCCTTTAATTATAACAAACCAAAGATCTATATCTTTTGATTTTACATATGTTTCAAAACGGTTTTTCCAATAGATAAATCAATTGGTTTCAAAGAGTGGTGGTCTTTGCATAGATTGCTCTTCTTTAAAGTTTTCGATATCCATGGATCGTTTCAAGTTTATAAAATACACTATATTTTAGAAATTCTTGAGCAACGAGGCTCTGGTGCCAATTGTGAAAAACTAGAATGGGGTTGAATAGTTTACTGATTAAATACTTTGTTTTGAAACTTATTGAAAGATCAATTGATATTGATCTTAGATATGTTAGTGAATAATAATCAATACGCAAGAAATATATATAAAGAGTAAATAAGGAAAGAAACAATCAAACCACGACAAGTTGTTTATAGTGGTTAGGTCTACAAGGACTATTTTTTCTTGCCCTACTCCACTCCCCGAGTCTCACACTCGAAAGTTAAACTTAACTAGTCAACAAGCTCCTTTCACCGGCGGATAAACCTTTACACTTCGCTTACACACTATTTCCGACACTAAGCTAGATGTCGAGTTCTTTTCCAATGGTACAACCACTCCCACACACAATGTTTTTTAAGGACTAAAATACTAACCACTCACACTCACAAGTTTAATGTTGGTTTGGTACAACAATGATGTATGAATCAAGACTAGATCATACAACAATAAACAAACAAGACTTCCAACTATTTTGTTGAAGCTCGAATATGCCTTGATCTTCTTTGCTACAAAAGATGATCACTATAATGATATGAAACTGAGTTAGAAATGTTAGAGAGAAGGAATGTATGTGATTATGCTAGAAAGGGATGAGAAAACAACTTGGTTTGGCTTGATATTTATAGCCAAAAAGAACAGCAGGCACCACGGACCACGGACCCCATAAAAGGGTTCCGCCCGTGTATAATTTTGGTGCCGCCGGGTTCTGACAGTAAGATTACCAAAATCTTACCAAAGTCAACAAAATCCATCCAAGATTGTGTAAGATATGTAGAGTCCAAATCTACACAAAATATCTAGTGAAATCCTCTAAATATTTCAATGATGCACCACATGATGTCATATGTTGTTTTCTATTTTTAAAAACATGTTAAATGTAAATACATATGTAATGTTTTGTTTTAAGAAACGAAAACATGCTTGATCTAAAATTTTTAACATACATTATGGTTTAGAGGCATATCAATAATATGATTAATCAAAATGTAAATGTTTGAGTGATGAAGATATTATTTGATGAAAAGCTTGTTTTAATATTTATTAAACTTGACAAGCTTTAAGCTTTATAAAAATTAAATTTACTTTTGTCGTTAAGAAAACTTAGGTAAAGATCATTTAATATAAATAACGTTTAATGACGATATTTGTATTAACAAAGACTTTTTGCATTGTGAATGCTTTTATGATACAAGTCGTTGTTTGTACAATCGCATCAAAACATGGCTTTATGTTGGTTGATAGAGTAATTGAATCGGCCCATGGCTATACAGAAAGCTGGGGCTTTGTTTCAAAGGAGGAAAAGACGCCCGCCGCGTTGCGGTGGTGTTCTTACGGATTCTTGGACGCTGGCCCTAAAAAGCCCATCTGTCTAGCTACTTAGTGTGCTCCAATACGACAAACATACAGTTTCAAGCGAGATTAGTGAGCTTATCCAAAGTGCTAACCTGATTAGTCAAACTCCAAACAGAAAGCATTGCAATCCAAAACAATTAAACTTATATCAAGTCACATCTACATTATGCTTGCAAAAAATAAATATATATCAACCAAACAATAACCTTTTTTGACCCGACACATGAATCTGTCGGTGGTCGCTGAAACGTCGTTGCATCAACAACACGCGAGTTTTTAAAACGCTGCAGGACATGATAGTCTCCCTCTGTATCATGTTTCATCACAAGGCATCAAAACTTATAAAGCACTTCTTCACCCTGTTCAGTAAAAAATATACTCAAAACCGTTACTGAAAATGTCAGGCTCTGGTATTTTGGACTACAAAGAGAAATGTTTAAATTAAAAGGTTTATCTAGACGCACGTTGATTCAATTGTGACCAATTGATCTCAGGTGTTTTCGCAAGAAGCTACAACTGCATATCAATATGCGCCATCAAAATGTAATTCAGATTTTATGGTCCAATATTTTACAAACATATAGAGCAACTGTACATTACAGCACCATCAAAGCACACGTACTATGTTTGATCAACATTTATACAATGTAACCATTATACTCGATGCCATGTCTCATATATCAAACCCGTTGCGTAATATGAGTTTCACTATCAGAATGCTACTTTTATATTTTAGCACATGTTACGTTAAAATTGCATATAAAACTTGTTAAACAAGTGTACCTTTCCACCATTCTTATGTGGAGGCGGACCTGGATTGTGGCGCATCCCCTTTGCTTTTAACCCGCGAACCAAATGCCTCCGTCAACTTGTCATTCAAATTTTAAAAGTTTTGATGCTTTGTGATGAAACATGATACATACGTTATAAGTTCGTTAACCTGCTCGGAAAGGTAGAATAAAGTAAAATGATTACTTTCACATCGAATCTGCGAATGGCAGAATAAAGTAAAACGACATTACAACTACACTATTTTTTTGATTATACTTATTTTCACCAAGATTCTGTAGCATTCGATATATACGTTGTACTCCTAATATCCAAAAAGAAAGTTCGTTAACCTGCTCGGAAAGCATTTGATATATACGTTCAGAAAAATAAGCACAAACAAACAACCCCTTCAAAGTGCTAATTTCATGAAACAAAATACTAATTACCCATCACATCTAGCCTAAAAGGTGAAAACCCATAATAACAGCTTAATCTATTTGTGGAACCACACAATCACAAAACCCAAATCCTGTTTGTACCCCCTTAACAAAACATAAATTAATCCCAAATCAGTAAAAAATAATAAAAAGAATCATATACCTTTGAAAAAAATACATCTAAAGCCTGGAATATCAAAAATACCAACTTTTTCAAACCTGAAATACATCAAATATAGTGAACAAAGGTATCACTTTTCTAGGGAGTAGCAAATATTTTCGTTGCCATATAAATGCAAGTACAATTGTAATTATTCTACAATTAATTTTAGAAGAATTTTTGATTCTAGATAACACAGACGTCAATAACATTGTTGAGGGTTTAATCCTTCCGGTTAATGAAAAAGTCGGTGTCGATGTCGGTGGAGATAAATCTGGCACTGTGAGAGCGTGGAAGAATAATTATTATCGCCCTATGTTATCCGTATTAAAACAGCAAAATTTTTGATGGGCTGAAACAGGCTCGACATAAAACAGACAGTGGGCTAAAGAAAGTAGCTCAAAAAAATAATTAAAAATTCCGCGGTTAATATTATAATACCACCGACGTAGCATTATGTATGTATACAAGGATAATAGCCCGCTGCGTTGCAGCGGGTATTATAGTTGCAGTTTACGACACAGGTAAAAGCAACTTTTTTGATGATCATAAACATGCCGAACAAAATTAGCAAAATCCTACTCTACTTAAAGTAGGGAATAACATAAGCGTAGATTACGTAAGTTTGTGTGTTAGGTTTATACAAACAACTGCTACTGATACAAATTTAATTACCGTCAACAATACGCAAGCACCATTTTTTCCTCATTGACAATTGAGAGATCCAATATGCTGCATGAATATGTTCAACCTGAATGGTGTGAAAAATATGGATCAATTCGTGTAACCTTCACTCGACGTCTCTTGATAATTTGGATAACTAATTACGGCCATTAATATACCCCCACGGATCATTTCGCGTGTCTTGATAAGTTGTTTAATCATGGCCTGTTTCGATAACTTTTTTTAGTATCTTATTAAAACGGTAACTATAACATAAGAAAAAACAATGAGCAATAGTAGTGCTTGAGTTGATAATGTCAATTGACTGCAGACCAAAAGCACTGCTCCAGCTCTTAAAGCCACTCGTATTTAAGCTCAAGTTTCATCAATTGTTCGATCATTAGTTTTATAATGGAGTAGCATAGCCATTCCTAGCTTCAAATCTTTGCTCGGCCCCTGAATCAACATATAAATAGACATTAAGAAGCTATGATGGGATGTTTTGATCGACTTATTTTCTCGGTTTATAGGCATGTATATTTGATAAGTATTTTAGATTTGACCTAGTTGATCGATAAGTTTCAGTAATCAAATTTACAAAAGTAACAATGTATAGGTATTTTGAAAGATAAGTGTTTAAAGTTGATTAGTTGATCGATGTTATGATCACAACTATACATACTTTTATGCAGTGCACAATAGCATAAGATTAACATTGTTTCTGTTATTATCGATGTTATGGTCACAACTATACATACCTTTATATCCGGGCTATTTGAAGAAAACACAGTTGCGAAAATTGCCGCCATTTGACGCCAAGAGTTTCCATCCCTTCAGTCCCTTTGACATGTTGTTTCCCAAAGTTCAGATGCCAATCTTTCAGATGTAACCTGAAACATATGTATATAAACATGTTACCTGTACATAAATGCGGGTACAATAATCCGATAGAAATACAATCTGCGACACATATAAGAAAACTATGTCTATAAAGACGTAACGCCTAAAGCCTGAAATACTCGTTAATACCAGGGTTCAAGTTTTGTACGGAACAATGCCTCCTAATGAATGGTACGTGTATCCGCGTTAGCACTAACAATCTATATATCACATCTCGAATAACTTATTAAAAGCACCCTATTTCAGTCATAAAGCATCCCCTGTGACCATCAATTGTTCGTGGTACTATGGTCGATAGTGTTATCTATAGGTAGATTGAAGGAAGAAGATCCATATATTTACAGATAAAATCGAATTAAAATCTTAAAAATAGCTAGAAATATGCATATGTATAATTGCTGGTGTTAAAAAAACATTTTCAGTACCTCTATTGCGTGAGGATTAGTAATTTATAACACGCCTTCGATCTTATATTGCATCTCCGAAGCCTCCTGAGCCAACTAAAACGATCTTATAGGCACCACATATTTATGTGTCGCCATCTTCAAACGCAGACTAAGTGCAACCTACAGCCATGACCGAACAATTCAAAATCCAGATGACATATATTGCAATTTTTATATCACAAAAATAAAGTACTGTTATATATTGAAAGCAGGCAGGTTACTTTATTTTTATATTGCAAAATCCAGATGACATATATTAATCATGGCCATATAGATTCTGGCAATGAAGATGATCAACAGCAATCAACTACTACACCAATGATTATGTTCCGATGAGTGGTCTACGATAATTATAGACAGGATTTATTGCGTTTCATTCACAAAATGGTGCTGATATTATGAAGCTAATAAGAATGGAATGGAATGTTAGTTAGTCTTCTTACCTTGTTAGCGAGTCCTTGTGAGAATAGTTGCACGATTTGTTGCGAGGTTTGTTGCCCGATATGTGTTACTCGCCTGAAATCATTAGTTGATCAAAAGATGTAAGTATAAATTAGTAAAATAAATTCAAACGTATTCAAGAATCGTAATAAAGGAAAAACTAAAGAGCCTTAAGAATGAGAAAAGTATTATTGTATGCATATGTATAGTAATACTCATACCCTGAGCACGCTCTGTTTGAAAACCTGAAACACAACAAAAACATATACAAATATGAGTATATGATATGCTATTTCATACAACTAAAGTAAACCGTATTCATACCATAAAAAGTGTATGGTTTAAGCCTACTTTACAAAAAAGTGCACGACTTAATTCCAGTTGGCAAAACGTAACTGGAGCTAAAGCTTTTGTGATACTGACTTCACATGCTCCTGTCTTCATCAGGAATGTCAACTCGCCAATCGTTGCCCCTAACGACGTCATGGCAAACGTTTGGTTATAAGCGCATATATTTCCTACAAAATGGGAGTCAGAAAGTAGTTGTTGTATAAGAGGAGGGCAGATCTCGACGTAAAAGTAACGACCCTTCCTTCAAGGCAACACCGACGATACAAAGGCCCCGTCCACAGAACTGGAGTAGCTCGGTTCTCCTCATCCCAAAACATTGCCTTGCAATGGCAAGATACACGATTGCAAGGCTCGAGTTGCGACATATTCTGGCTGGTGGACTGTGCAATGATATAAAAGGATAGGTCAAACAATCACTTTTAAACACCGAAAGATATCACCGAGTTAATGCAACGGCTATGTAACGTTAACCTCTTCCAATTTGCGCTGAAGCTCTAGCGGGCTGGCCTACACAACGACAATACATAAAACAATAGTTAGCACCTTTTTACAAAACATGATGTCGACAAAAGGGTGATGCCACATACTTTGCGAATACTGAGGACGACGCCTACTTTGAGAAGACGAACCGCTAAAGTTTCCCTGGTGTATACCTATAAGAGAAGCAAAGATTTCGTGTGAGACAATACCGCTTATAGCACGATAATGGACAAATGCGAGATAGTTATATCCGAAAGCAGCAACTATTACTAACCATCAAATGTGTTTGCACCAACATCAGCCAAGGCACTCACATGAGGAGAAGACGCACTGAGGGGCTGGTCATCGATTCTTGAAACAAAAATTTCGGTTCAATGACCGATTACATAAGTAACCGAGCAAAAAGTGTAGTGTTTCTTAATAAAAGATTTTAATCGATTATTGAACGTGAAACGTGAAACACAGGCTAACTTATGAAAAAGTAATGCTTCATACCTCTGCGATTCCACACAACCTACAAAATCAGGATCCATTACCATCTCCTCGGCATTTTTAGACCATAACCTTACGTGAGCGAACGATGCCAGAGACTGCAGTGCCAACTCGCAACCGCCACTTGAACTGTAACAAATTGAAATGCATGATGTAGTATGTAGAAAAGTGAATCTAGTAACATGTAATATTATGACAAATATAAAACTAATTTGCACCTCGACGTGATATGTTGCAAGCCGATTTGCATAACCACCAACGATGTGCTGCTGTGAAGTACCAGTTACTATAGTAGCCGTAGGATGATATACAAAACCCAACAAAGGTACCTAATAATTATTCAAAAATACTAATTGAATTTAGACACAAAGGCACAACAAACATATGACCATGAACAAATAAAATATAACTGAGATCTGAGCAATACCTTTGTCTAAGAATCATTCAAGAGTCGTACGTAAAAAAATCAAACTCTTAACCATAAACTTAAGAGCTGTAATCGGTAAATTTCTTTAAAATTAAAGAAAGGGTCGAAAACACAGAAAAAATTGTGGAAATCGTACTGAATAGGGAGAAGGTAGAAACTTATAATATTAGACCAGAACAAAAAGAAAAATCTATGGGTCAATAGCATACCATATGACACCACAATAACATGTTTAGGCAACATTTATACAACCATGATTTTCCTTGACACAAACAGGTTGACTTGCGTAACTAATTCAAGTTGATGGTCACAACATGAATATTATAAGTCCAAACAGCCTCTTTAATAAACATAACTATGTGTATCAACTTACCTCATATTGACTTTATACATAACCCTTGTTAAGTTATGACCTTGTAAACATTTCAGAAGATTTCATAGCGAATTTCGGATTTGATTTTCTTTTTCATCTACCATTTCATCAAACAATTGGTTGTTTACTCGTATCAACAAACATAACTATGTGTATCAACTTACCTCATATTGAAATTCCAAAAGTGATTGTCCAAAATAAGCTGATTGCAATACCCGTACTCTTCTTGCCTAAAATCGCCAACATAAATTAAAGAGGAGTAAAAATTATACAAATTAGATGCATATACGTATATTAGATGCATATACGTATATTAGATGCATATACGTATATTAGATGCATTTCATGATTTCTCTTGTTTTTTATTCTTCTGCACGTGCCGAAATCATGAAAATCAATTTGCACTATCTATACATCAAATTAACTTTCGAAACTCAATATGTTGCTTCTATATGAATAGAAATGCATCTAATGCAAGTCGTTGCATCTCAAATGCGTGGTTTTGATCACTTCTCACCACTTCTTATTTTAATTTACTTCTCACTGGATATATATATATATATATATATATAATATATATATATATATATATATATATATATATATATATATATATATATATATATATATATATATATATAAATATATATATATATATATATATATATATATATATACATATATATATATATATATATATATATATATATATATATATATATATATATATATATACATATATATATATATATATATATATATATATATATATATATATATATATATATATATATATATATATATATATATATATATATATATATATATATATATATATATATATATATATATATATATATATATATATATATATATATATATATATATATATATATATATATATATATATATATATATATATATATATATATATATATATATATATATATGGAATATATTAGCTACAATTTTGTGCTATATAATGTGGGTCTCTGATTATTTTTGTGGGTCCTGATCCTTTTCTGTTGGTCCCTGATTCATTGCTAGTGTATTTTTTATGAAGGATTGTAACTAATTGGCTACAAAAATTGTAGCAAAGCTATCCCCATATATATATATATATATATATAGAGTTTGGATCATTTAAAAAGTTTATCTCAATGAAAAAGTGAGAAAAGTAATCTCAATCATTGGATCACCTCCTCTTCCCCTCTTTTTTTTCACACCAAACTACAGGGATCTAATTGTATTTTCTTTAAGGAGATTTTGTAAATTCGCACCCTACCCCCCCCCCCCCCCCCCCCTTGAAAAAAAATTTTTTTCCCGCCAAAACTTTTTTTTTCCTGGGGGGCCAAAAAAAAATTTTGCCAAAAATTTCCCGCCAAATTTTTATAACTGTGATGCACCTTTTTATTTTGGTGCATCACAGTTATAAAAATTAGTATTAACTATGATGCACCAAATTTTATAACCGAGATGCACCCAACTATTGTTACCTAATATGCTCCAATAACATTGCAATAACCTAGTATACTATGCTCTTTAAGGGGCATTAGTTGTACAACTAGAGACGGAGCTATCGTAGCCATGGTAGCGCCGCATGCTTTGTCATTGGGATAACGCAAGTGCATATTAACAAGCGTGAATTGATGAAAAGTAAGTTAACCATGTGATTAATAAAATGACTCCGAAACATGTTAGGATAATTGATTTCATTGTATATTAACCATATGATTAATAAAATAAGAGCGTTGAATCAGTTAAAAACATCTCTTTTTATACACAAAGGTTGAGGGTTCTAATTCAAAGTTTTCTGTAATAAGTTAATCATATGCGATTTGATGCACCTTTTTATATTGTTGAATCACAGTTAAAAAAAATAGTTATAACTATGATGCATCATTTTTTATAACCGAGATGCACCCAACGATCGTTACCTAATATGCTCCTATAACATTGCAATAACTTAGTGTACTATACTATATAAGGGGCATTAGTTGTACAACCAGGGACGGATGGTAGCCATGGTAGTGCCACATCTCTTTGTTATAACATGCTTTGTCATTGGGATAACGCCAGTGCATATTAACCATCGTGAATTGCTGAAAAGTAAAACAAAATAACTCTGAAACATGTTAGGATAATTGATTTCATTGTATATTAACCATGTGATTAATAAAATAAACGTGTTGAATCATTTGAAAAATCTCTCTTTTATAAACAAAGGTCGAAAGTTCTAATTCAAAACTTTTCTGGAATAAGTTAATAATATATGCGATCTGATGCACTTTTTTATTTTGGTGAATCACAGTTAAAAAAAGTAGTTATAACTATTATACACCAATTTTTATAACTGAGATGCAGAAAAAAAAATGTGCATTATAGTTATAAATTTTTTGCGGGAACTTTTTTTTTTTTTTTTTGCTCAAAAAAAATTTTTTTTTTGCGGGAATTTTTTTTTTTGGTGGGGAGTGGGTGGGGGTGGTTTTCAAAACTTACCCCTAAAGTTTGAGATGTCTCAAATTATACCCTATAACTTTTTTTCTCACTTTTCTCTCTAATTACACTTTTCTCTAGAACCGCACTCTATATATATACTATTTCTTCCAAAACTATACTAGCTCGTTATCAATTTTGACTTTCATATATAATCTTAAAAAAACATACAATCGCGGTAGGAACGACATTATTTTGATGTCGGATCCGAAATTTTTCAAAACACCATCTGAACTCCGTATCAATTTACAAAAGACGAAAAATACTTCTATTGGTGACTTTTTTAGAACATTTTAATAAAATAAACTAGCGATAAATTACTCCACGTACATCTTATAACTTTCTGTTAACTATTTTAACGATAAACGAGTGTTGTAACCCGCGCGTTGCGGCGGGGTTGCTTTTGCGCATGTAAATTTGAAACCGCGCTCAGTTTTTTACCTTCCCAACGATCAGGCATGTGTAAATAAGATTAACATGGAAAATGTATGCCTGTCAATTGTTGAAAACCTTGACCTCTCATGCCCGCACACATACTTGTGTAGAAGAACCATGAGAAGATGGTCCGGGTTGTTGGGATGCAGTAAAGAAAAAATGTTAACTGAGCATGTAAGATTAACAAATTTTGTACCCAGGATACTACTAAACATACAATAAAAGTTATGGACGTATCACCCAACAAATATATGCAGCTGTACTTTACAGGTGAAAACACTGCCTGTGGTATCATGAGTTGCAGGGATGGTCGCTTGTGACCCATCGTTGTTGAGTCGAGATTCGGTTAACATGTGCTCTATAAACGAATGATTGCGCATCTCGTGAGCTGGCCGAACGGTGCTCAGATTCATGTATTTCAGAAACAGTTGCAATGCCAATTGGCCTCTGATCCAAAGTATCATGAGAATGAACCAGCCCGTGCGCAAAATATAATACCTTTAGCATAGGAGTAGACGAATCGCGGACAATAGTTACATCAGCTGCCGTAGAATTAAGCAAATCCAGTGACGCAACCATTTGGGTATCGGTAGCAAGAAAAGGGCTTTCGACCGTGCATTTCCCATTGTTATTTCGCAAAGACTCGGCATTTATCTGAACACATGATGCTGCAAATACCGTAATTGAAATACTATTAACATACGACGCATGAACACACGTAGGTGGAACAATACCAAAATACTGTTCTCACTTTCGCCTGTTTCAACCAATGTAGGATACTTCCAACTACCTGCAATTTGGGCTTCTTTCAACCAAGGTATGATACTTCCAAACTGCGATTTCAAGTTAGTCTAAAGACATACACAGTGCGCGAAACATTAAAAAACCGCGAAGTCTTGTATCTGCACTTGCATTATGTATAGTCGACGCGTCCAAAGACAATGTGGTATGTACATCTGTAATAGCATAAATGTGTTCATTCAATACCAGATGTCGATATGTATCAAATAGCTGTGTCGAATACCTTGGTCTCCCAGATTTGGCCGGTAATTGTGTACTGTCGCTGTGGCAAATGAGGGCCCTGCACTTGCTAGCTAATTGAAGATACATTACCTGCGTTGCCATTTTCTCCAGGAAGAACTCTCTTCATTCTCGAGCATGCAACGGAAAACTGTAATTTCATAAACTCCTAGCCTGTAAATAAGAAAAAATTGTAATCATACTTGCAAGTCAAATAGCGACAGCATATGTCTGATAAAACTGATAGATAATAGGGAAACCATAGAATTTCAGAGTGTCTTGTCAAAGGCGCACCATGTTTTATTTTTTGGTAATATTTGTTTTAGCTTTTAACATAACTTAAATTCATCATAAAATGCATGTCACATGCATGTCGCACTTATCTGGAAATGCCATCAGCAAGGTGCTTCTTCTGAACCACAGCCTCTGAGACGCAAACCCTCTGAACCACACGATCCGAACCGTATCCCTTTAAGTTGACCCTGAATTATAGCCTCAGTGATATGCATGGGCACCCAAATGGCCCAACTAACGCTTCTTGTAGCCTGTAGTAGATAATTTAAAAATAATAATAAGTTACAATTTTTTTTTGCTTTTTCGAATTGGCGAAGATGATTTTACCATTGTGAAAGTCGACTGACATAATGGCTTTTATGGCTCATATGCAAGATCGGTTCACATCTTACATCTGTTTTTGTGCCTCTTTGTAAGTGGTTTCAAGTCTTTGGTGATGGTCCTCTCGATTGGCGGCTTCAAGACACTGCAAGACTCGGTTATGTTCTACATCCGAGGTTACCGGCTATCCTATTTTTTTCCTCTTCTCGAGAAATGTTCACTCTTGACTTTTCTGCCTTCAATAGCCTCCAACCTCTCTTGGTCCCTGTTTTTTTACATTCTTGCACCATCGGCAATAGTTTGGAACATAATTGTGACATTATGATAGTTGTATTACATGATTGAAATTATAAACTATTAAAACAATATAAATGAGGTTACGGTAAAAGTAAACTGAGTTTCAGAATTCAGTAGCAAATGGGCCAAACTACGCCAAAAGAGACTTTTTTGCTGCATAAAACTACCTAACTCATTTCGTTAAACCCTATATTCGTTGCCCTTTTCCTATAGCATATAAATGACACACTAATTATATCTCAAAAGCGGTAATATTTGGACATGAATATTTCAACACTTTCAGATCCGAGCAACCCGTAAGTAAGAGAATGTTCAATTTGCTTAGGCACCAAAACCCGCCAACATATGTAAATCTATAATTACCATACCTGAGAGGTGTCTTTATTGGATGATTTTTGCCTTCTTTGTTATCAAGGGATCAGAAAATAGAGTGTACACAAAATGCACTATATTTACTTACGAAAGTGTGAATCTCATATATAGTACTCACCATTCTCGCCTTATGGAATAAGACCGCGTCAAAAGTGAGCCATAGCAAATGGCTTTGGGGGAAATGGAAGCTTTATTGATTCAGAACACTGATAATAACAGCCATTGCACATACCAAAGCAATATAGTTACCAACTGCCGATGCCGACCTCCCCAATATCTCGAGTTCTGAAATATCATGTAATCAATCAAAACACAAATAAACATAAATTAAGATCAAGGGCAGTAGGTCAATTCTAAAGTAACTAATCTTGTACGTAACTAAATATCCTACACATATTATGTATATATGCAATTGTTCTAAACTATAACTCAACATACCAATAATTTCATGTCTTTCAAGTTCGAACACCACTTGGCGTCTTTCAAGCGTAAGTCGAGGTCAGCCAAACATAACCGATAATGCACGCGAAATAATCAAATAAGCAACTTATATAAAAAATTGAAAACCATAAAATTGCTTATCTATGTATTAGAATGCGAAGCGTTGGCTTGGATTGCTTATTTTAACGCATTTATTTCAGTATATTATATATTTTTATTTTTTTAATGACTAAATATAAACTGCTTATTATATTCTACAATAACATAAAATAGGCAATTTGGAGTTTGGACATGTGAAATACTCACGATAGGGGTTTGTTGACACATTCTCATTAGTAGCCAACTTTTCCACATCCACTTCAACCTGTATACCTGAACATAAATCAATTCGGGAAGAAAAAATGGATGTTAGACACTAACAAAGAAACAAATACATATTTCAGGGACAAAAAATTTGAGTTTTAAAAGCGTTAAATGGTTAGTTAAAAAAATTACACTTTCGGCTACTTTCAGAACATCAACCCATTCTCTTTAAAGCAAAATTTTGTATTTGATCCGTAAGGGATAAAACTAAGCTAACACATTCATAGAAACAACATAAAATCCATTTGACAGAAAGAACATGAAAAAAGTTCATAAGTTTAGGTTCTTTGATGAGCTTTTTAGTTTATTAGAATTTTAATAAGTTGAACTTGCGGGACATACTGCTGTTTGGCTATAGGTCATGTATTTGCTCACGTTACTCTTCAAGACCAACGCGGACATTATTGGTATACTCTATAAAAAGCAAAAGATATATAGTACTTACACTTAGGCGGCCAACCCAGTCGTAATGGACTGCATATATCTTTTTAGCTTCCCGGCTTAAAACCTATAAGTGGATCAAAAACATATTTCGGCAATCAATCGGCAAAATAAAAGATTGCTAGTTGAATATAAAACCTTAAACCTAGATAATGAACCTTACATTTTCAATTGATATAATCAAGTTACAAACACTATCCAATTTCTCCATTTTATCTTCAAATTACTCATCTGCAAACAAGTTAAAAAAACACCAAACACTGAATAAAAACGATATGTTTAAGGATTGTTTTACCAACCCAAACCCCGCATAAATCAATTAATCCTCATATTCACACTTATGATCACATTCAAAATAAATAATACAAAATTCGACAAATACATAAATCAATTATCAAAATATATAATTAAAGAAAAAGAAAAAGAAAAACTTTTTATTCAGCTACAAAAATTAAAACCATTAAAAACATAATGCTTTCAATAATTAATCCAATTTTCCCAAATTTTAATTGATTATAATATCACATATATACGTAAGACAAATAACAATTCAAGCTAATAAAAAAACTCGGTAAAAATTGAATATATAAATTAATAATTGAAGTGATTATGATGAGAATTGTGTAGAAATGAATTGATTAAAAGAAATGAGAAATTTGAGGGTACCTGAGTTTGTTGATGCCATTTTTATTTGATGTTACAGATTGATGTTCTATAATTAGGGTTTAGATGATGTTGATCTAAGATGAGTATTCTGTTTTGATTGTGATTGTGTGTTTTTTTCTTTTAAGCCAATGGATGATTCTTGAAATGATTGGGGTTTTATCATGTTTTAGAGAACATATATTTAACCCCTGTGTCCGGATTCTTCCGCTAAAGCGGTGGGAAAGGCGGTAGGATTTTTTTTAGTAAAGGTGTGAGATGCAGATGTTGCTTGTGTAGCATGGTATTAGTTTTTTCATTTCATTTATTGCTTCTCCATCCATGTAAAGCCACGTGGCGTTGCTTTAGCCCAATCCACAATGTCCTCCGACTAAAAAAATCCTACATGCACGCTACACCCTCCACCTCTTCTGAGAGTAAACCACGTATACACCACGTGGCCAAACACAAACACTTCAAACGCTTTACACACATAAAACCTACGTATATTAAATAAAACGTCGATCCCCATGAAGAAAACACCAAAATATCTAGCAACAACATGTCAGACCCGAAACCAAAGCCGCAAGAGGGACAGAAATCACAAGGATTACCTGAGCAAGTAAAAGATAGTCCTTATACACAGTACAAAGATTTAGAGGACTATAAGGAGAAGGGCTACGGCACACACGGCCACCAACAAGTGCAGCCGGGGCGTGGAGCCGCTGCATCCACCGACGCCCCGACTTCCGTTGTTGGTGGAGCGGTAACCTCCACCGCCGATGCAAAAGACGCTGACACGATCACCGATACTATTAACCAACATGGTATATGTTAAGTGTGTTGTATCTAAGGTGTTGGTGACACCTTACATATAAAAGGTAACGTGTTTTGATTTGTGTTTTGCTAATGGTTTAATAAGATCAAAGTTTTAGGCTTGTTGTATACGTGGTTTTAGTTTCACACGTTTTCATATCATATGTATACACTTCTATATCGAAGTTGTGGAATTTCAATGAAATCAATATTAGTTAACTATGATACTTGATCTTGCTTATTGTTTCTTTTTGCGTTTGTTATTTATTTTGTTTTGGCTCTTCTTTGTGATATAGAAATTAAAGCTGCTCGTGTCAAACTTGTATGCACTTATTCATTGTGAAGTAAATTGTTTTAGTAATTTACGACTTAACACCGTCGTGGACTGTATATATGCCAACTCTATTTTGCATCATTTCCTCGATTATTCTTACATGGTTGCATGTATGAACAAGGTATATCACAATTGTTTAATCGGAAGGAGCTTAACTAAATCATGATGATTTCTTTTAAAATCTATTCCTTTACGTTTTGCTGTTAAATGACGATAACAATAGATCAAATGATTAGAGGCATAGGAAACCACAAGAATATATAATCACAAGCTTCCCATGATAGACCAGGAGATGCAAGTATTTAGCAGTGCAACCATCGATCACATGGAAATCCACCGCCGTTTACTCATCTTTTTAAATTTTAAAAGAATACAGTATCACTTTCTCCATATAAAATAATATAATGTTTTACATACAAGAACATGGAAGTGTTCTTGTGTTCAAATGATGATCTTATGATGAATTTTCTAGCAAGTACGCAAAGATATTATTTCTATTCACCGACATATTTCTATAGAAACTACTATACCCTTTCCGTTGCAAAATACAGCAATTGTTTACATACAAAAAATACACCGTTTAGAAAAAACATTAGCATTATAACTATATATATATATATATATATATATATATATATATATATATATATATTTTTTTATTTTTTTTAATTTACGGTTGTACTCTTAATTAATTAACTTAAAACTTTATTAACGTTTGTAATAAAAACTTCAAGCGAAGGTAATATGATAAAATCAAACTAAATTACTTATTTGTTTTGGAAAGTGACAATTAATTTAAAACAATACAAATAAAAATATAGACAATAAATATATAATAGAGGGAGCACTAATTAGAGGTGAAAGATGTATGTTGTACCATTTTGTTAAAGTTGTAAAACATAGTTTTTGGATGTATAAGAGTTTTTGATTAAGCTATCTTAGTACGTCGTAATGATAATTAAAACTAAAAATGATAGTATCACTTAAAGAGCAATGACCGTTTGGTTTTAAAAGAGTTGGAATGAAATTTGGATTTGGATTTGAATTTGTTATTGGTATAAAAAAAAGTTAAAGAGAAAAATTTTCAATATATTAGAAACCTATTTAAATTAAAATTTGTTGTTTAATTATATAAAATACTTGGTGAGCGGCCCCTTACGTTCGGTGGTTTTTAAAGTGGTTCTGAACAATGTAGGATAGCTTAGATATCTTTGTTGCAAGTCGTGATACTTAGTAGTTGGCACTTTCGTTTACGATATCATTAATAAATTCTCAAGCTTCAAGTTACATAAGTGAAAATCATTACCGTTAGCGGAGAACACTACAAATAAAGTTGTTCGGTATAGTCAGAATCATTTTTCATTTTCCCGAGAAAATATGTTTTCTCGATGAAATATCATGTGGCAAAGCATAATAACATAAAATCAATCACCAGAATGACATACACAATTTTTTTTGCCCTTAAAATGGGCCAAGCCACAACCTCCACAATACATTGCGTCTCTATTTGCATCAATAATGCGTGTACATGTTACAATTTCCCCTTATCTATAGTTTAGAGAATCTGAAGTTGCAGGTATAGGTTCGCCCCTTTTTTCGGTGCAGCAAAAGTGGACATTGTCATCACCCGTGTAAGTCCACCACGACTTCGGTGTGCTCGTTGTTTTTTATAGCTCGATACGAATGAAGTCAAAAGTCACAAACCTTAGCATTTGAGAATCTGTTTAAGAGCGAAACAACCAACACCAAAAATGTCCTTGTTTGGGTTAACCTCACATAAATGTGCACCATTTTACTACGGAAACTATTCTTTTATGCGCGTGTGCTAGCATCATTTAGTAAACATGTATGTCTAAAGATAAAAATAGGTTTGTATGTGCGTTTGTTTTGAAACGAATAACAATCGGCTCAATCCTATAGTACAGCTGGGTATGCATCAAGAATTAATGTATTTTTTACACGCTAACTTGCTTGATGGGAACTTTACGTATACTTGAGCTATTAAGAAATTAGAAGCGACGATCGATTCGAACTCAAAAAGTTTGCAACCTCGAGCATGAACTCCTTAGCTCTCTATTTTCCATCCTCAACCTTTGTGTCCTCAATCGTCACCTTTGCTGAACTATCCTTGTGCTGCAAATTACTCTCTTACTTCACGTGCTTTGGCGCTTCTGATTATCTGTGACTTACAACACAGCAAGTAGTCAGCCACTTCCAAACACCGCAAAATGGTATAAAGTTCGATAAAGTAGTAAGAACGAAAAACAGTGGATAAAGTTCATCATTTCACTATCAAAATCAAAAGTTTTCCACTAAGTCTAACATATGCAAATACTACAGATGCAAATTTTTATAGTTTTAAAGTAAAGGGCAATCACACGATTCATAAAATCAATAAGATTTAAGCGACATGGCTATGAGACAAATAATCACGATAAATCCCTAGTGAATAAAAGCAGGTTTCTCACCGTCGTTGGTAGCGTTATTGCTTTCAGGATCATTAACAGCCATAAGGGCTGGTCTTTGAGGTTCTATCGTACGCTTTCCGGGCCTCCATTTGTATTAGTAATTGTCTGCAGAAGCCCACGTGAAACCGCTCGATTCAACATCGCGAAGATGTTACTAATATCTCATTTACGCTCACCTGTAATTCCACATAAATAAAAGCAACGTGAAAAAATTATGAAGTCACAATAGTGGAATCACATAATGTGACCGAAATGAACCCACAATGAGGCATATGATTTCTTTTACCTCTTTAGTTGCGAGAGATCAAGTTTTGAACCGATTGAAAGTGCAACATACGACATCTGGAGGAAGTTTACGAAGCCGTATGCAACCTATTAAAAGGAACTCCGATAAGGGAGTAATGCGGACGTGCATCTTCAAGAGCTTATCACTATCGACTTGGTGAAAGAATCTTTATTTACGTAGCATGTATCCGTACAAGTTGTACTCTGTGAAGGAGCCTTTTGTTCCATACTTGAATATCGTTGTGTCATCGAGTTGAATCTTTACACTTGGAAGTATACTTCAATCGTCAGTCGATGATGTTGACGTGATGTTAGGGATAGTGACACTGTCTAATCGCCCTCTCGGATCCCTTTTGCTTGTCAAGAGTCTTTGTTCAAAGGTCTTCACCGAGACGTATTGCTAGACCATTGTGCTTGAAAGGAATCGAGGGAAGATGAAACCGGGCAATATCTTAGACATCCGTATCAATATTATCAAATGAAGATTGCTCTATTCTCTTGAGTGGAAAGATTCCAATCGTTGACACGACTATTTACTTGCGTAAGATGCAACTCATATAACTTATGTGCATCAATTAAAACTTCTGTGCACACAACATTACACCGAATATTGTTGTGTCGAGTGGGCTCTCCACTAGGGAGTACATTTCAAGCATCAATCACTAATGTTGAGACGCGATGTTCAAGATAGCGAGACCCATCTACTCGGCCCATTGAATTCCTTTTGCTATTGCAGGTACATTTGTGCAAGGTCTATACCAGATGTATTGCTACACCGTTGTGACAACGAAAGGGTTTCGAGGGGTGAATTAGAACAAGCCAATATCTTAAACATTTCATATCAATATTAGGAAATGAAGCGTGCAATATTCTACCGGGTGGAAAGATCCCAATCGGTGACACGAGAATTCAGTTGGATAAGATTCTACTGCTACCGACTGCAAAAGTATGGGTAGTATTTAGAACTTACGGCATAGTGGTGCGAGAAACAATAGTTGTCAGTAACACTATTTGGTGTGAAACAATTCGTCCGCTTTCAACTTGGTGAAAGAATCTTTCGATTTTTCGCGGCTTTGTACCGGACAAGTTACGCTTTGTGAGGCTTCCTTTGCTCCGCTTTGAATATTGTTGTGTCGAGTTGAATCTTTCCACTCGGATGTATGCAATCGTCCTTTCGATGATATTGACCGTGATGTTTAGGATAGTGAGCGATGCGATCGCCTCTCAAATTCCTTTTGTTGTTTCAAGAGTCTTTGTGCAACCATGCGCAGGCGTGCTGAACCATTGTGACAATGAAAAGTTCGAAGGAAGATCGAACAGAATATCTTAAACATTCCGTATCACTATTAGCAAATGAAGATTGCAATACTCTACCCAGTGGAAATATTCCAATCGATGACACCACTATTTACTTGGATAAGATTCAACTCATGCCGGCTGAATACATAATGTAACATATTGGATTTCACAAACACACTAAACCAATGATCAAAGAGGCGTATACAAGAGGTTTTATAGAGAGAAAGAGTTAGAGGTTTGGGAACTTAGTGAGAGAAAATGAAAGTATTATTATGAGCTCCAACTCTCTACCTTGGGAGGTAGAGAGTATTTATAGTCCTTACAAAAATCGCCACCTACGGCGTGGATCGGGCATAAGTGGGTAAAGACTCGTCCGTCCTCCACGGTGTTACTTAACTAAATACAACTTAACATTAAACAATCTCGACTCTGAGCTTTCTAACGATTACATATACTTGAGGTGACCGACTCTTTAATGAGTGGATTTTCTAAATCCTAACAATCTCCCCCTAAGGGAGGTCACCTCAAAAATACATTGAATACAAACAGATACTACATTAAAATTGTTCTTGGATTCTTGTTAAAGTTCTTTGCTCAAGCAGTAGTCATCGATTCTTCATTATTGCATGTTTGGTTAATCTAAGTGAAGGTCTTTATCTGATCCACGTGATAATGAGTTTTAAGCTAGTTTGAGATCATCGACTATCATAAATCTCGACTCTTCCATTGTGGTGTTGGCATTATGTGATGTTGTGACATATGGACCGACATGCTCACATTCGGATCATGATTTCTTCTCATCGAGTAGCGGAAGCTTTCGTTGATTCATGACATTGTCGGCAATGTAGCGAAGCATGGAGTGAAAATATCGAGTCATTGATACACTAATCATGATTTCTTTAGAAATGAATGTGATGTGTAAGCATGCGGCTATGGATTGACCGCTTCATTACGATCGGTTGCAAGCGTCGGTACGTACATGCATACAACGATTAGCAATAAAGCGCACGAAAGTGTCTTTGATCACTTTCGTTGAATTGAGGCACGTCCACGCGTTCCCGTTGATCATTACAAGTCTTTCTGTGATCGGTATAATTTCGAAGAATTTCCTTGACAGGGTTTCGCGGTTGCTCTAGCGTTCTCAAACCGAACATCTCAAAGACAACGGAGTGAGTGAACCCGGTGAGATTCACTAATTGATGAAAAGAGATTTGAAAAACAATCGTGTACCGTACAATAGAAATTGTTTTTGCAATACAACGAAGGTTTTAATGAAAATCAATTATCAATCATAAACACCTTTTATTTGAAATATTAGTACCGGTCGAGTGCTAAAGAAAAGAGTTTTTATGCATAACGACCGGTTTTTCAAAGGTATCCGTCAATCCATAACTGAACGGGATTGATTCAAAGATTGAATCGCCCCATTGTTTACGTTCGGTTGTCACATGGTTGATCTATTGGATAGATCTCACATGCCACCCACCAGGAGCTTGTTTGATGTTGGCTAGAGAAGGCTTTCCATCTTCATTGTGAATATGTTTGCATATCACTCGGATGTTCTGGCAATACCACAAGGATAATGCATAGGACTCATTAGATATAATCTCTTTTCCGTGTGAAGCAGAGAGAGAGTCTTCAATGACAGTGTCCTAAAGAGATTTATTTGATGATCTCGTCGCTCTAGACTCAATTGTGCACATTTGGTTCCTATGCCGGAGACTAGGGAGAGGGTCTCCTTCTTCAATATCAACAATCTCTAAGAGAAAGTCGATAGATTATGTGGGTTTCCCTGTGGGAATGAAACAAGCCCTATTAAGAGGAACTTGAGTAGCTTGGGAAGTTGTAGTGCAGTGCGTCACTTGGTCCATGACGTCTTGTCTTCAATACCAGTGTTACCATGGTAACCACCAGTAGCATATGAATTGAACCCGGTTTCTGCCCTAAGGTTGAATTATTGGAGGGCTATTTATTTTCACCCTTTTTCACATTCAATTCTTTTTCATTCTTCAACCCCTTTAGTGCTTATCGAGACTTCATAACTAGAACCTTGTTGGGTTTATTCCAGTACTAGCTCAGTCTCAGTCCGCACTCTTCCCATTTCTCACTTTTCTCCTTTTTCCATCATACCTATGGACTTCGCACTATCTAGTGGATTGTCCCAGGTAGATCCCTCGGTTTGGCGGATCATGGGAACAAATACCTAACCTTATCATCCTTATATCACCATACATAAAGTAAATTTGGTCGGTCTATTTGGTATTGTTCATCTGCCATTGGAACCAATAGAAAACCATTTGAAAATCAGTCCAGATACTTGTGATATATTATCAAAGCATTTTTACGAATTGTTTTGATATTTTTAGAAATAGAGCTCCCCCTCAACATGTGCTTCATGTATAGAAATTGTTTTAGCACACGGATGCAAGAGAAAGAATTAACTTCTTTGATTTCCATTTTCTAAAGATATCATCATCACTCCCTGATTAAATCAAGTAGATAAAGCATATTGGGGAAGGATGAGGTTTTCATAAATTTGCTCCCCCTCAATATGTGCCTCGAGGTTTGAAAGAGTTTTGCACATATTAGAAGGAACATGCACTTAGATACAAATTAATCACGTTTCAATTCTTTGTGGTTTAAAATGGATGCTCCCCCTCAACATGTGCATGGAAAATTTGAAATCGTTTGGCACATGTGGGGAGGAAAGCTTGCTAAACACTTACGAAGCCATTTATCAAATTATCAGTTAAAATCCAATTTAAATCACAAATTCTCCCCCGATCACAATTTTCAAATCATTTGAGATTAGTGATCTCTGTAGATTTAAATTGATTTTTAAAGCTTTTGAGGAGAATTGTGACTTGATTATGAAAACATTTTAACTGATAAGGATCGGATTTTGAAACTTTACACTCCATTGGTTAAACATGCATGAATATCTTATTGAAAACAATTGTATGTCGAACAACCTTTTGATTTAATTGAAATCATTCTCCCCCTCAATCAATGACATAAGTTGTTGATTGAGAGATAGATATTTTGACAAACGTTAAGTCCAGATGATTTTCAAAAATAGAGTTTGAGTTATTTAACAAAGCAATTAGTTTTCATTAGATGGTAAGTTATTGTTTTAAAGAATCAGAGCATGAGATTTGAAAAACAAGATAAAACATGACTCTGTTCTTTCTTTGAAAAACGGGTTACTGCCTGAAATTACAAAAAACCATAGTTTCACTTTCTCCTAATTTTTTTTTAAACATTCGAACAATATCTAAAGTCCCGTGTCATTCTTTGAATGACAACACAAACGTCGATATTTCAATTGAGAAAATGACAAAATGACAATATTTTTGAAATGTTTCAAGATTTTCAGATTTTATGGATTTTTGAAGGTTTTATATTTTTCTATTTGCTTTTTGAAGGTTTTGAAATTTTGTATTTTGCTTTTTGAATAAATATTTACAAGATATGGATGAAGAAAGACCTTTTACTCCTCTTCTTCCTCTTGAAGGCGTTTAAGTGTTTCCGGTTGAAGACTCTTTAGACCAAGTCGTGGGAGGATAAACTCAAACCGTTCTCTAGGAAGAGCTTTGGTGAAGATGTGCGCTAAGCGGTATTCAGTCCTCACAAAATAAAGTTCCACCACACCGTTTTCCTTGCTTGCTCACGATGAAATGATGTGAATGTATATGTGTTTTGCTCTTGAGTGTTGAACGTTGTTGCATGAGAGAGAAATAGTACTTTTATTATCACAGATCTGAGAGGGATTTTGTTGAATTCAAAGCCATAGTCGGATAATTGGGATCTCATCCATAGGATTTGAGCACAACAAGATGACATGGCGATGTATTCAGCCTCGTAGAAAATAGAAGTACTCATTTGCTTCTTTGAAGACCACTCACAAGCTTATCACCCGGCGAGCACCACCGGGCGTGCTTGACGTGTATCTTGACATCTGCATGATCGGCATGCATATGGTACGTTAGTGACATACCGGTGTCCCGGGAAGTCCCATATTGATGGTTCCTTGGAGATACCGAAAGACCCGTTTAACCGCTTCAAGGCGATTTTGGTAGGCTTAGCACGATATCTAGCACACATGCAAACAACGAACATAATGTCGGTCTCTTGTTGTGAGGTACATCGGGGATCGATCATACTACGATATTTCATTTGGTCTACCATGATCCTGAGTGGTCCTCATCCGTTTAGTACGCAGCTCATGGGAGTGTCACGAGGTCACTAGAATCAAATCCAAATTTCTTTAAAATCTCATTTGCATATTTAGATTGATTTATAAAACTGCCACCGGGACTTTGTGAAGTGAAAAATGACATTTGTCCCATCATTGACATTTGAAATTTGGAACCCATTTCATTTGAAAAACGGTCACATTCATTGGTGTCGGTCGAGGCAAAAATAATATCATCAACATATATTTGAACGTGAATTAAATGTTTGCTGACTTTCGGTGAAAATGTCGGATCAATTGCTCTTTCTTTGAATCCGGTAGATAGAAGAAACTTTGATAGCGTATCATACCATGCCCTTGGAGCTTGCTTCAAACGTTAAAGAGCCTTCTTCAAGCGATAGACGTGAGTAGGATGCTCGGATTCACAAAGCCTTAGGGTTGGTGGCGTATACGACTTCTTTAAGATCTCCGTTAAGAAAAGCCGTCTTTACATCCATCTGATAGACTACCATGTTCTTACTTCCAGCTTTAGCCAAGAAGATTGATTGCCTCGATCACGAGCAACGAGGCAAATGATTCTTCAAAGTCAATACCCTCTTCTTGCGGTATCCTTTTGCAACTAATCGAGCCTTATTCTTTAAAACATCACCATGCTCATCAAGTTTCACTTTGAAGATCCACTTTAGAGCAATGATCATAGCAAAATCTAAGCGGTACTAATTCCCATACATCTAGTCGATCAAACTCATGAATTTCTTCTTGCATGGCATTGAACATTTGTTTTCATTCATGGCGGTTTTAACATCTTTTGGTTCGACCTTAGAAGTCTGGAGTTGAAGAAGCACCATAAGGCATCGGTTGCAAGTTGTTTCGTGTAGATACTTGGCGAGAGGGTTTCCAATGATGTTGTCCAATGGATGATCCACTTTCTAATGTGTTCATGTGGTTGTTGTTGAGGAACGGCGTAGCGAGTCGATGTCTCGATGAAGATGGTTCGATGATGATTCGAGGAGCAAATATGTTTTCAAATGGAGCATCTTCGGGAGTAGCAAAGGGATTCATCATCAGGTGCGAAACAATTCCATGATGTACATTCAATGATTGATGATTTGTTGATGAGACAAGTGATCGGCAATAGCGCTTCTTGGCTTAATATTGAAACGAAGAGTTGACTTCATTGGCAGGATAGGAGCAACCTCGATGATGGAATTGACATTTCATTAGCATTTGGCTCATAGTGTTCATCAAACATTGGATCAAACAATTTCTTTAAATCATCTTCTGATGGTGGTACATAAGGAGTTTTTGTGAGGTTTGAAACGAGAGTAGAACCGATAGGACTACTTGATGAAAGTTGATCTTGGGTCCATAAGCTGGTTTGTCACGGAGCCGGACGGTCGCTCATCAAACATAACGTGAATTGTTTCCATTATGCTTGGGTTCTTTTGTTGTATATTGGTATCCTTTTGTTTGGTGCATATCCTACAAAAACTCCAATATCCGCTTTAGCTTTAAGTTTGCCTAAATCTTGGCCCTCATTAGTTGGATAACACAATGCACCAAACACACGAAGGAATGAGAGATTAGGTTTTCTATTGTGGACAAGTTCATATGAAGTTTTTCATGAGCGGTGTGAATTAGGGATTTTGAGTGTAGCAGCATGCGGTGGCAATGGCCAGCAGAGAAACATTGGAACCTTTGAGTAAATCAGCATTATTCTTGCGGCTTCTACAAGAGTTCGATTTCGTCTTTCAACTACACCGTTCTGTTGAGGAGTTCGTGGAACACTTCTTTGATGACTGATTCCAACACTTTCATAAAACTCACTAAGTTGTTTATTAACAAACTCAGTTCCATTGTCTGTTCGGATGATTTTGATAGTTTTGTTAAGTCGAACTCAATTTGTTTGATAAGTTTAATGATGATATCGGAGTTTCATCCTTTGTCCTTAAGAACTTAACCGGTGAATCGAGTAATCATCAACCACAACTAACACATATTTCTTCCCAAAGATATTCCGCACTCTCATGGGTCCACATAAATCCATGTGAATGGTATGAAGAACTTCTATAACCGAGTTTGTAGGTTTGGGTTTGTGGGCATACTTCTTGATTTTTCCCAATTGGCTTTGAACAAAGATGATCCTTTTCATACTTTAGTCTAGGTAAACCTACAACTAAGTCCTTTATGGAGAGATCATTGATGGTTCTGAAGTTCAAGTGATTGAGACGACGATGCCATAGCCATGACTTTGTTTTTGAAGCCTTTGACAACAAGCAAATAGGAGAAGACTTCATCATATCTTCGATAGAGATGGTGTATAGATTTGAACCACGTGTACCTCTTAAAAGTTCTTTACCATTAAGTTCTCTAACGAAAGAAGTATGTTTTCTGAAGGCCACTTCTAGATCGGAATCAATTGACCGCGAGAGAATAAGTTATGACCAAGACCTTCGTAATATACCACGGAGATAACACTATCACCGACAACATAATCTCCATAACCCATAATTGCACTGAAATGATCGTTCCCGAATCTACAGTCCGATGAATTTACTCACGAAGTTCATGAGCGCGACCGGTCTCGGTCATATGCTTGGAACGACCGAGTCCAGTACCCGCGAGCGATTTGAACGATCTGCAGTTGAACACAGACAAGAATGGATAAGCGGATAATTGGGATCCCCATGCAAGAATGGGTTCCACTTGGTATAACGATGATTGGAACACCCATCGAGGAGGTAAACAATGGACTAATTAGAAATAGATGCGATTACTAGTGTCCGTATTTGACCTATTCAAAGTATGTTCACTTCTTAAGGGAATATTTCTACCAGTAGGCATCCATTTTCTAGTGGGCATTGATTTAGCAACTTTAGGGCAAAGCTCATTAATCTTATGGCCAGTAGGTATCCATTGATAACCTATATTACTAAATTTCCTTCCGTGGGTTTCCCTTGTTTTCTAACTTTCTTTCGCCTTTGCCTTTTAGCCTTCTTAGCTTGAATTTTAACATTAACAGTTTTATCAGGGCATTTGATAGCATTAGACAAAACATTCACACCACATTCATGATTAGTAACAGAAATCAAGCAATCATCATTACATGGTTTGCAATAGTAGCGAATTCAAATTAATTACGATGCGCATAGCTAATACTAGAATCAAAACGATTCGTTTTATTCAACTCAAACTTAATATTCCTAGGATGATCTTCTACTCTTCCAATGCACATTCTTAGCTTGCGAGGTCCTATCTTGCTTGGTATTTCCTGGAGGCTTTGACCCGCTTGCTTTAATGTCACTCATTACTCCTGTAGAGGGAATTATGGGAACATTAGTTGGTTGATCTACTTTTGCATTCCGAACTAGATGTGCAGGGATCACGAACTACTTGAAGGCACATTAGTGTTCATTTTCTTAAAGCTGGGCATAAAATGATTTGTATGCTTGGCATAGGCATAGAACACGGCATCACGGCTTTACCTTTCGCACCTAAGGATTTAGGACATGTTGCAATTAAACATTCTAGCAGCTCTTGAGATCGTTTGGCTTGAATGCAAGCAAACTAATTTCTCTATCAAGAGGTTTATTAATGAAATCCTCTTCCACAATCTCACGGAGACATTCTAGAATATCCTTAAGGTGAGCACAATAGTCATGAAACATCGGTTCATTATTCCTAAGATGAGGAGGAATGTATTTAATCCACAGTATATTTGCAGTCTAAGGATGACTTTGATGCAACATTCTCATTAAAACAAGTGGCGGTTCCCTTTTCGACTTCTCGATTCTCAATTTCTTTTTGTAAAGACGTTATTTTTTCGTTGTTTTTGTCACCAGTGACTTTCATTGAATCATATAACTCTTTAAAGTGTCGTTTAACTTTTTCATTTTCTTCTAGAAAACTCTCGTTTTCCTTTTGTAAAGCATTAACTAAGTTTTGAAGATGAAAAGTTTGAGAGTACTGAGAATCTAAAGGAGAAGGCATTTGGGATCCATCACATTGTTCTTTTCACCCTTTAATTGAGAGATTTGGGCTTTCAACTTTTCGATCGTGTTACAATGAGCTCGAATCTGTTCATCACGTTTGCTAATTTCAAAAGCGCATCAAATTTGGAGCATCAAGGATGTCTTTTAACATTTTCTTTAGGATGTTGATATTTTAATTGAAAAGCAAGATGCTCAACTTCAATTTAGAGTTTCACCAGTTATCGTGATCATCTGTTCAACTTTATCATGTAGTTTAGAGTTAGTTTTTCAAGCTCAATGACACGATCATGGGAGACTTTCAGAGCAACAGATAATTCATGAAATTGAGAAGCAATAATGGAACAATTAGTAGATGTAAAAACACATCTTGAGTAATACATTCATAAATAATATTCTTATTCAAGGTATGCAAGTTCTTCCTCTCAATATCATTATATTTTAATTCTTGCTCATAGTCACTAACCTCAACTATCATTGCATCAAATTCCTTTTCCATTTCTTTAATATCTGAATCCATCCCCCTTTTAAGACTCTCAAATTGATCTTTTAGTTGTTTAAAGAAAGGCATGACCTCGGTTAAATAGCATTCTTTAGTTTGCTCAAAACCCTTTCCCCTGTTATCCGTGGGTGTGATCCTTTTCTTACAAGTTTTCTCAAAATCAACAAATAATTGAAAAATAACATATTGAGTGATTAAGGTCTTGCTTTTAGTGGCAATAGTTCTAGGAACTAAATGCATTGGTGTATTTGGAGGATACACGGTCGCTGAAGGCATTTTCCTAAAGGGAGGTTTGTTACAACAAGATTCTCTGCTTTTTGCTTATCTAAATCCTTTTTCGAACACTTTTGGGTGTTAACAATGTTTGAGGCTTAAACTTGTTCAAAGAAATCCAATTTTCCTTCTTGTAATCATGGGGTTTGATCGTTATGTTATTCTCTTTACGTTCGGGATCTTCTAGCTTCTTATTCATTTTCTCCCTAGATGCATCATCTAATTTTCTATCTTCTCGGTGCACTCAAGCGAAACTAGGTTTACGTCTAGGTTTAAGAATCTCATTTCCATCATAGATTACATTATGAGCAGCTCTAGCCTTTTTATAACCTCGAGGATTAGGTTCACAACAAGGGGAATGCTATGCTTATCGCTTAAAACTCTATGCTTAGTGATCAAGTGAGTAGTCTGAATGGTATTCCTTGTGCGTACAACTTATTTTCAAGCTTGTTTTCAAAGTTTTTAGATTTGAAAAATCATTCAAAAGTTTTGATTCCTTAGCATTGAATTCTTGCTTAAGCATCTTAACATTTTCTTGAAGTTCTTGTTTTGCTTAGCGGTTTTAGAAAGCTTTTCTTGTAAGGAGTTTAACTCTTGTTTTAAGACTTCTTCTCTAAAGTTACTTTTTCTAATAATTATAGCATTTGGTCATCCATTTCACGCTCCTGGGTCAACTCAAACTTAGCACGTTGTTCATAAATAGCAACTTGTTCTTTATAGGCATTGAGTTCAGAGATAACAGAATCATCAGGGGCACATGCGGTGTATTCATCAAAAACATAATCATCATTGACTGCATAAGATGCATTACTTGGTACAATCTCACTTTCACTTTGCTTCACATATTGATCATATGGGACAATATTACTATTTCCCACATCTTCAATATCGATTCATAAGTTTGTACTTTATTATGCATCTTTTGCTCATCAACATCATCATATAGTTTTAATACCTCTGAAATGATTTTGTCTTTGGATGGATTAGCTTGTTGTGGTGAGGGACCTTTGGAGAGACCATTGGAGAAATGCTAGCCATGAAAATTGTCTGGGCAGTAGGTTCATCATCGACATCAGAGTCGTATGCATCACGATCGGCGACTTGAAAGGCATTCGATGATTATGACCTATCTCCTGAATGGATGCTCATCCACATGCATCATATGTCTTGGCATTGCCCTCGGCAAGCAACAACTCCTCTTCATCCAAAGCGCACCATTATCCACGAGCTTGCAAGCAACATCTTGTCTCTAAAAATATTGCGCATGTGGACTTTTGGATATGTAGTTCCTAGCAATGTGTCCCTCACCACCACAGTTGTAGCATTTGACTGGCTTTGCTTGTCCTTGATTTTGATTCCTTCCACGATTCTGATTTGCTACATATCCTCTAACAACTCCACCTCTTCCTTTATCACTTGCCTTTCTTGAAGCGGTTGCACCATAACCTTCCCATCTCGACAGTAGCTTGATTGTGTGGATTGGATGTTACGAGGTTATTGTTGGTGTGTGGGAGAGTTCATGTTTTGACTGACCATGAGAGACAGTTGATTGATGAAGTTTTCCATGAGTGTGTTTGAGTCGAGGCTTATATCTTTGGATCGGGGATGAGTTGTAATTACCATTACCCATGGGTATGACTTGAGATGCTTTGGTGGTAATACCAACATTGGTGTAGAAGGCTGTAGAATCATTTGGTGAGCTTGTTTCTCCTTGATTGGTTTTGAACTGATCCAGAATCCTATTTTCAAACATAGCATGTCTCTCATTACGAAAAAGGAAGGCATACAATTGCTCATAGTTGGTATTCTTCAATCCTTTGGTTAGCTTCACATAGGTGACAAATTTGTGCCATTCGGGATTCATGTTGTTCACAAACTTTGAGTTATGTTTGGCATGGTCATTTGATGTTCCTCATGTCATTCACAAGCTTATGGAATCTCACGTAGTACTCATAGACACTCTCATCCGGTTTCATCTTGAAGTGCTCAAACTCATCATACAGTTGTGATTCTCTGTCTTCCTTGGTTAATTGAGAACACGAGAAAGCATCTTGACATTATCCCAAACTACCTTGGCCTCAGTGTTGTGATTGATAAGCTTGTAGATGTCTTTTGGAAGACCTTGAGTATGATGTTTAAAGCCACGATATCGACATCGAATCTCTTTTTCTCTTTATCATTGAGCTCATCATACATCTTTGGTCCGTCCATTCCAAATCATGGTTCCATCTGCAGCATATCAATTATGTCTCTTGTCTCTCAATCGTGATAATCCATTGATGGATTTGAGAATGTTGACCCCATTTTCCTTTCCAAGCAATACAATCGATTCGTTGAGCCCAAGAGTCGTAGTCGATTCTGTCAAGCATGGGTGGGAGTATCGAACCATTGCTTGAACATCCTCGACAACAGTGGAGATGATTGTAGATACGTTGGTAGACATGTTAACAGATTTCACGGGATTTTATAACTCTATGATTAAACCGGAAATAGATTCTTTCACGGGATTTTACTAAATCAAGAGAAAACCGTATTACAGCGAAATCAACCAAGTCGCTAAGAGTTATTGAACCAAATTAAGCTAAGACCAAGTTGCTAGATACAAGTGCTAGAGCACAAATTAAGCTACAAAGTCAAGTCGCTAAAGAGAAACTCGCTAGGTCCAGTAAGCTAACACCAAGTCGCTAGAATTATGACAAGTAAGTAAACTAAGCACCTAGTCGCTAGACACAGTTAAGTTGCTAAAGAACAACTCGCTAAGATCCGTCAAGCTAGTATCAAATTAACTAACAATTTGCACTAGCTCGCTAACAATTCAAGAAGCAAGTCGCTACCCTCACCAAGTTAAGCTAGCGTAGTGGAGAATCCACTAACTTGTACTATTTGTGAAACTGTCTCAATAGACAAGTCGCTATGCTCAAGTCGCTAACAACTAACACTTTGTAACTTCTACTTTTCTTGAAGAAGTAAACTCACGATGAAAATCACTTGAGAACCAAGTAAGCTAGCAAGAAAAACTTTAAAAACACACTTTTCAATCCAAAACAAGCTCAACCATAATGATTCAAGCTTACCAAATCAAAACCCAAGCACTTATAATGATTCTAAACACAAAAGTACACCCAAAATTCAAACTTTAACACTAGAAATGATCCAAATGATGCAAAACCACTAAACTTTTTCAAACTCAAAAACCACCTAAAACCACTAGAAATCCAAAGATATGTAAGAGATGATGAAAAACCTTGGCTCTTGATACCAATTGTAACATATTGGATTTCACAAACACATAAACTGATCAAAAGTACAAGAGGTTTTAGAGAGAAAGAGTTAGAGGTTTGGGAACTTAGTGAAAGTATTATGAGCTCCAACTCTACCTTGGGAGGTAGAGTATTTATAGTCCTTACATAAATGCCACCTACGGTACGTGGATCAGGCATAAAGTGGGTAAAGACCGTCGATCCTCCGCGGTGTTACTTAACTAAATACAACTTAACATTAAACAATCTACGACTACAAGCTTTCTAACGAATACATATACTTGAGGTGACCGACTCTTTAATACCTGGATTTTCTAAATCCTAATGTAAATAGTGTGTAGCGGTGTAAAGGTTTCTCTGGCGGTGAAAGGAGCTTGTTGACTAGTGAAGTTAAACTCTCGAGTGTGAGACTCGGGGAGTGGAGTAGGGCAAGGAAAAAGAGTCCTTGTAGACCGAACCACTATAAACAACTTGTCGTGGTTTGATTGTTTCTTTCCTTATTTACTCTATATATATATTGCTTGCATATTGATTAACATGTCTAAGATCAATATCAATTGATCTTTCAATAAGTTTCAAAACAAAGTTTTTAATCGGTAAACTACTCTTGTTTCGGTAGTTTTGAATGGCGGTAGTGGCTAGTTACTTAGGATATATGACCAATTGACTCGAAGTAGATAGACTGAGTGGGAATGGTAAGAATTGACTAACCCGACGACCCTCTCGCTATGCCATTGACTAACCGATCACCTACCGCTTTGATAAACTTTAGTTAGGCATGAGTGTTTAAGATGCTAGCTCGGGCACTCATTGTTATGAATCTTGCATAAGGAACTTAATGACTTGGCTTAGGGACTAAAACAAATGGACTTACAAGGGTAGTAGCTTGTTCTCTAGTGGAAGCCTTTGCTGATAGGTTAGGATGAACTAACCAAATGTCGCCCTAGTTTTACTTTTACCCCACTTGTAGCAATTGGAAGTAATTAAACGCGGAACTTAAATTGATAGGATGAGTAACTAGGTTAGCACACTTCTCCTCAATTGATCACAATCCTCGCCTTTATTTGCTTTCTTTTATTTTCTTGTCTTTAGTAATTAATTAATCATTTCAACCTTAAAATCTGTGACACCTAGACTTAGTTAAAATTCACACATAGCTCTTGGGACGACCGGTTTTACCGTAATACACTACACACCCACTGTGTATAATGCCTAGTGCATTAGGGTAGACCATAGGTTTAACGAGACTTTATAAATATTAAAACCTAGTTAGTAAAACCTCGCATCGCTAATTTCACATTTTACATCAACATTGCTGTCTTGAGTTTATAGGGAGACGGATCCCTCACTTTAGCCTAGACGGATCCCTCCAAGGGAGGAACCGTGGGATCCGTGCAACAGAAGACTTGTTTATTACTAACTTGAGTATTATTTGCAGGAAATTATGCATTATATACTTGTTTTCTAACCTTTGTTTTGTAGATTTTCAGTATACACGTGAAGACTTTGACATCCTTAGCTAGGGA
The DNA here is from genome assembly GCA_910596185.1 of Chrysanthemum makinoi. Lineage (NCBI taxonomy): Eukaryota > Viridiplantae > Streptophyta > Magnoliopsida > Asterales > Asteraceae > Chrysanthemum > Chrysanthemum makinoi. The sequence continues at coordinate 124,906,723 of OU343219.1, forward strand.
GAGTTTCTTGTCAAAACAAAACATTGCAAAATCATTTGCAATACTTTCACATTAGTTTACATTACTTGACGTCCTCCTCACCAGGAGCACACTCGTCAAAGGGAGCATGTTCGTCAAAAAGACGAAACCATTTGCAAACAAAATTGCAAAGCACTCGCTTAGTATTTTAATTACTTGACGCCCTCACAAAGGGATGGACCGGTCAAGGGGGAGCTAAGACGAGAATCCTTCTCTTCCCTTACTCTCCATTTTTCGTATTTTTACTTTTCACATATTTTTCTTTAAACAATGTGTTGGTTTTCACGTTTTTGTTTCACAAAAGGAGAAGAAGAGAGTAAAAACAACAATTCAAACTTTTACATTTTAGTTTTTCCTAAAATAATCTTATGTTTTGTCATCAACAAAAGTGGGAGATTGTTAATACAAGCCGTGAAAACGGTTTATTTTTATTTTACGATCTTCTAATGTTTTGTCGATAACAAACGTAAAATCATTTTAACGAAACAAATAAAATACGTAAATGTTTTGAGCCAATAGTTTGATAACACACTTAGGTTTTCATATAAAACACTAAAAAAGCAATAGTGTTTTCATGTTATAGCAATGCATATATACAACAACTAGTGTTTACATATTTGGTGTATATATATATATATATATATATATATATATATATATATATATATATAGATATATATATATATATATATATACTTAGTATGTATTGTGTTGGGTAAAATAATGGGTAGAAGTCTAAGTATTTGACTCATTGACTAAATACATTGAATGTAGTTGGGTAAAGCCCAAAGTCCATGACCCATACCCATGGAGCATGATCCATAACCCATGACCCATTGCATGACATCATGCATAAGTCATGATGGATATTATCCATGACCCATGGAGCTAACCCGTGACCCATTGACTAAATGCATTGCATCTTCTAGATACATTGTATCTATTTGGATACCAATGATCCAAAGTCCATAACACATGACCCATGATACATGACCCATAACCCATTTAGGGGAGCGCCCTACGGATCCTCGTAGACACTAGACGGATCCCTCAAGCAAGGGATCCGTGGAAAAGTAGTGCTTTTTCCTCTATAAATAGTGAGCCATTTCTTCATTGTAACTCACCCCTTCCACACACATTCTCTCTTAGTGTTGTAAACTCTCAACCCAGATCCAAAGGATCTTTCTATGTAGTTTTGTTTTGTGTGATTCTCTAGGTTCCTCTTAAAGGCGAGATCACCATTTTTTGAAGTCGAGCAAGCCTCAAGTCCATCATCATCAAGATTACTGATGCTATCTTGTTGATAGTTCTTTCCTCTCTTATTAGAAGTGTTGTGTTGAAGACATAGGTGAAAGATGTCTCAAGGGTCAAGTCGAAGGCATTAGTGAAAGGTGTCGAAGATCCGTGTCAAATGCATTGGTGAAGGATGCCAAAAGTCCGTGTCAAAGGCATTAGTGAAGGATGCTGAAAGTCCGTGTTGAAGGCATTAGTGAAGGGTGCCTAGGAGTCATGTCAAAGGCATTAGTGAAAGGTGCCTAGGGTGTACATTCGATATGGAGCGTCGATGTACAAGATAGATTAGTATTAGGTCAAACGATATTGATATCCTTGTTGATGTTGTTATAAGGAGTGGATATCCTTTGGGATAGGTGTTGTGTAGTGTTGGGTAGTGGTTCGGCTACAAGGACACCTTCTAGCACACTTCGTAACCCTGTTCAGCCTTGTACCGGATAAAGAGTAGGCGAAGTTGTGAAGGCTTCTCCGCCACAAGGAGTTTGTGTTATGTAGTGATAACGAACTCTCGAGTAGGTGACTCGGGGAGTGAGAGTAAGGGGAAGGTGTCCTTGTAGCCGAACCACTATAAATACTTGTGTTGTGGTTTTGTGCTTCTTACTCTTTATCTTTTCTTTAATTAGTTATATGTTTATCAATCAAACATCCAACACACACATTTAAATAGATTGACATAAGTCGATCTAAATAGTTTAAAACGAAGTTTTAATCGGTAAAACTATTCAACCCCCTTCTAGTTTTCCACAGAGATGTTACAATACTGAGAGAGAGTATGTGTAAAGTGTTAGTGAGCAAGAGAGAAATGGCTCATTATTTATAGACAAACTTGTCTACTGTCCCACGGATCCCTCCCTAGAGGGATCTGGCTAGTGCAAACCTAGGGATCCGGATACTGGGTCAGTTTAGTCCGGATTTCGGGTTGCAAACCGGGTTATGGGTTATGGGTTATGAAGGGTTATGGGTTATGAAGCATGTTGGTATGGGTAATGGTTATGGATACCCAACAAGATGCAATGTACCTAGACATTGGGTTATGGATCTTGGGTTATGGGTCATGAACTTTGGGTCATGGATCATGGATAATACCAACATGACTTCATGCATGATGTCATGCAATGGGTCATGGGTTATGGATCATGCTCCATGGGTATGGGTTATGGACTTTGGTTTTACCCAACAACATTCATTGTACCTAGTCAATGGATCATGGGTCATGGGTCAAGGACTTTGGTTTTTACCCATTACTTTAACCATTACAATATATACAAAGCATATATGTACATTTTCATATTACGTAAACACTAGTTGTTATACATATGCATTTCTATAAGATGTAAACAATATTATTTGTTTAGTGTTTATATAAAAATGTCTTTGATTTTATATAAGTTATTTACTAAATATGTTTTGATATAGTTTAATATGTTCAGTAAAAGTATGTTAGTAAACTATTGGCTCAAACCTTTTACGTGTTTTATTTGTTTCGTTAAAATAATTTTACGTTTGTTATCGACAAAACATTAGAAGATCGTAAAATATAAATAAACGTTTTTATTATTTATTTGTATTAACAATCTCCCCCTTTTTTTTGATGACGAAACATAAGATTATTTTAACAAGAAAACAAAATTTGTAAAAATTTTGAATTGGAGTTTTTACTCTCTTCTCCCCCTTTTTGTCGAAACAAAAAGAGCCTCAAAAAGAAACTAACACATTGTTTTGAGAAAAATGTGTGAAAAATAACAAAAAGAGAAAGTAACTAGTAATATGAGAGAAATGATCTCGTCTTAGCTCCCGCTTGACAGTTGCTTCCCTTTGTTGAGGGCGTCAAGTAGTTAGGAAGACTAAACGTGTGTGTTGCGAGTATGTTTGCAATGGTTTCGTTTTTGACTAAATGCTCCCCCTTGACGAGTGCTCCCTTTTGAAGAGGACGTCAAGTAGTAGAGAAATACCTAATGTATTGCAAGCGTTTTTGCAATGCTTTGCTTTGACAAAAAGCTCCCCCTTGTTGAGGGTGTCAAAGTCTTCATGTGTATTTTGAAAATCTACAAAACAAAGGTTAGTAAACAAGTATATGGTGCATAATTTCTTGCAAATGAGATTTATATTAGTGATAAATAATTTTTCTTTTGCACGGATCCCACAGATCCTTCCTGTGAGGGACCCGTCTGGGAAAAATTGAAGGAACCGTGTACCTGCATTCTTTTGACAGCAATGTAGATGTGAAAAGTGATGTTAACATCCAAAATGAGTTATGTATTATAGCAACAAACATATAACCATACAACATGTAGTTTCATTCAATAAAACATGAGAAATGATACACATATTTCTAAAAATAAGAGAATGATACAAACATCTAGTACATTTTCTAATGATTCTAAGTTTTGCCTAATACTAGACGAGAGCACCATTATGCTGGTATTCCTAAGTTCTAAGGACGAGTAGATTTGTTGATTTGGTCAAATCGTTCAAGGAGATGATTAAACATGAAATGTAATTCATTTCGTACTTCTTGAACTAACTCTTGGGTATGTTGACAATTAGAGCAATTATTTTCATAAGTAGGAGATGGAGGCATTGGAGATGGAATGTTTTGAGGTGGAATGTCGGGTGAGCGGGACGGAGGTTCCACAAAGGATGGAGGGACTTGTTGAGGTGAGTTGAGTGAAGTAGGATGAGGTTCAACTAGGAATGAAGGTGGTGATGTATGGGTAGGTGGTGGAAATAGGGAGGTATCTATATGGTCTGGTCTTTGGAATTGGTGATTCCTTGTTCCTAAAGATGGGCTATTTGATGGTGAAGGTGAGTAGAATGCGGATGTTGGTGATGTTTCAACATCAATGTTCTGATATGAAGGTGGTTCCTTATTTAATGAAAAGGATGGTGAATGAGAAGTCCTAGGTGGTGAGTCTTCTAATGAATAAAGGTTTGGATGTGAAAGAGGTGTGGTGAAGGAGTGTAGTCTAGGTTCTAGAAATTATGGCTTAGGTGTTTTAGTCGAGCTAGGTGTGTTTGGTTTAGAGGGTATGGTAGTGTTTGGTGAAGGTCTTTCTAATCCACATAGTCGGAAGATGCTAATACGAGCGGTTCTCCTAGCTTTGGTTGGTTGAATTTGTTGGGGAGGAATTCTAGTGTTTGAGGTCTTGACGGGTGATGACCGTTGAGGAAATCTCATGAACAACATGAACATTTTCTTGGGAAATTTTGGTTGATGAGGTTGTGCTAGATGCTTTAGTCATGGTAAAAAATGGGATGTAAGGGGTGTTTTAGCTACTGATTTTGAATGGTGGTTTGAGAACATAAGCATACTTGGTTTAAAAAGGATGAGATAGGTTAGTGAATTAAATTTAAGACCACTAAGGTTCTTAGCATGTACTAAGGTCAACTACAGTGTTGGTCTTTCCTAGGGAGTCATTTAAGGCAAAAGTGAAGTGTTAGATTACCAAAGAAAGTTTGAAATTGATGATTTGTGAAATTCAACTGTTCTCTAGAGCCGATTCCCATGGATCCCTAACTTTGGGGATCCATCTAGTTTAAATCCAGGGATCCGTCTTCTAAGATAAAGGAAATGGAGTGATGATGTTCTACCAAGGTCTAGTACCTATATATCTTGAGTGTTTAAGTTCCCTAAGGTGTCTTAAATGGTATAGGACTTAAATGTTCAACCACAATGAGTGGGGATATCTAATGATGGTTTTTATAAAGGGATGGAGTTTTCATGTATGCACATAAGTGGTTAAGCATGATACTAAGATTTTGAGAGTGTCACATGTTGTCAAATGATCTTAGAAATCAGATGGTATCTTAGAGAAAATTTGGAAAATTCCTTAAAAATCACAAGAAATGAAAAACTAGTTTTTAGTCTATTTTGAGATAAAGATGACTAAAATCATTTTCTAGGTGTTTTGAGATGAGAGAAACAATGTGTAATCATTGGAGCGGAAAAATGGTGAATTTTGAAGAAATGATAAATCAGAAACACCTTGAATGTGATCTTAAGTCATTCATGAGTGGATGTGGGATCATCTGAGCTTAAGAGGACTAAGTGAACTTAATGTATCATGTTTAACTAGTCTAATAAGGTCTGGAAGGTTGGATTGATGTGAAGGTGTTAAAAATCCATTTCTGTCCACCTGGATCCCACGGTTCCTTCATTTGAAGGATCCGGATTCTAGGACCATTTCCTTCACAGAATGCTTGCAAGTTTTTGCACAGCGCATCGAATTTCAAACCTATTGATTTCTACATCAAGTATTCATGTATGTAAGTAAAGATAACAAGCATGGCATGTAAGTGGACATATAAGCATGCAATTAGAAGAAAGACCGACTTTTTGATATGATATCAAAGAGTCGTAAAATTCCTATTATGTTATCCTAGGTTAAGATGTTCTTGTTTATCGCCATACCATTGACTACTACTGAGTTCTAAGATAAAAGAAAATTGTTTAAGATGTTACATCACATTGTTCAAATTAAGGTCCTTGACCTTACCTCCCATTACCCTCAAACTTCTCCTTCAAACCCCTCAAGCTTCACCTTCAATCCCCTCAAGCTTCCATCTCATTTCTTCTTCTTCCCCATTAGAAAGTTGGCAAGACATTTAAACATCCCCTTCATTTGTTGAAACTCTTGGGAAGGGCTTGGAATGTCTGACAATTGGTCAATGTAAGACACGGGGTCGAGATGGTAGTTGCCTATGGGGTTGCTTCCTTCTCCCTCCGTCGCCTCTGCGTATGAGTCCGTTGGTGGATGAGGTCTTTTACCTTCAACCATGAACCTCGTCGTTTTCTCATCGGATAAAGGTACCATGACTTTGTTGCAGAAGAAGTGGTCATCCGTATAGGGAGAGGGTTCTAAGGCAAAGACAAAGTTAGCAAGGCGAGTAAAGCGCATAGCCTATGGTAGCACCTCTTCTATCCGTCTTAGAAACGCGCAGCCATCCACTTGACCATGTAGTATGCGAGGTTGAAAGGAGTTGAGTTGACAAGGCAATAGATCATGTAAACTAGACATGCGTTAGGATGATCCTTGTTTCCAACCAAGCAAAGGACATTCTCCGTAAGAACTTGTTCCCATTTCTTGTAGAGAGGGAACATCTCTGAAAGTTCCATTTGGAAGGGATCCCGATGATGACCATTGAGTCCTAGTTACCCGATTTGGGGAGGCTCTTTCAATAAAAGCGGTATCTCTCACCGTGGCCGGTTTCGGGAGGGGTGTGAAATAAACCTCGTACTCATCAACCATGTCATAAAGCTTGGCTAGTGACAATGCATTAGAATATATGCATACTCCATGGTGAGGAATACGAAGAATCCGAGAAAACTCAACAAGGGTTAAGGTGTAGTTGTGCTCATTGATAATGAAGGCAATTGAGTAGGTTCCGTCATCATTCCTTATGATCATAATGCTTTTGTAGAACTCAAGAACAAATACGGGGCATATTTGTTTGTGGATGTTGAGGAGACATTGAAATTTGATTCCCGAAAAGACCTCGGGAATGTTGGTATTATTGAGAAAGGATTGTTCGACTACACGACCTCATGAAACAAACCGCTTTTGTAGCATTTTAAAAGCTTTTCGATCTTGAGGGCTAAGACCTTCCTTTTGGTGGTGCATTGGTATGTAATGAGCCGTATCTTGGTAATCTTGTTGTTTAGAGCTTGGCATGATTGATCCTAAATACCAAAACCACAATGTGGAGTTAATTAAGTGAATAGTTCCTTCTTGAGGTTCATCACAATTTTTGCTCAACACATCTCTTTTGAACTCATTATGAGTTCTAATTTGTATTAACAATGTTTATTCTTTGATTAGTTATCTTAGAAAACAATGTGATAGCAAATTGTGACAAACCCACTTGAATCAAAGTTCTCAAGATGTAAAAATGGTACTACTAGGAACTAGAGAATGGAAATTACAATGTAGTGAAGATAATACTTACACAAGTAATTGAATTCCTTGGAATGATGAAGAAAGCTCTCCTAGGAACAGTAATTATGGATTTATGTTCGTATGTGAAAGAGTAAAGTAAGGAGTAGAAGTGCACAGTGATCATCAAACACTTATTTTGTCTTACTGATGTGCCGGTTCCCACGGATCCCTTGCAAAAGGGATCCGGCTAGTTAAAACGTAGGGATCCGGCAGTTCAACAGAGAAACAGTTTGAGCGGGTTTGATAATTTTGACACGGGAGTTTTTGATTTTGATTTTTTTCAATGGTCTTGCTCTATATCTTAGGGTTTGTCTAAGGTTCGAGGTTTTGACGAGTCTTCGGTACGTTTACAAAATACTTTTGACGAAGTCCTTTTTACGAGTAAGTCATAAGTCGGGAAACTAAGAATCATGTCAAAATTCTATTTTATCATGATATGGAAAGTTTCGAATGGAAAATTTTGACATAGATTACTAATGCAATGCCAATATCTCCATGTGAGAAATGATGAATCAAAACTTTTGATTAATCAAATTTCTTTACGTGGTAAAGATTTATAATGACTAGTTTGTAGTTTTGTCTATGAAAATCAACCAAGAATACTATTCCTAATGATGTTTAATATGAAGAACGACTTTTTGGAGAGTTGTGATATTGAAGTTTAAGCATTAAATCTACGAGTCTTTTCATAGTATATGTAATAAAATTATAATACTACCTAATATAATTTAGAAGCATATAATATTAATTTATCTACAAACAATTAGTATTAACTAATTATAGTTAGAAGAACATACCTTTGCTATATATTCTTTTTATGATTTTTGAAAATCTAGAAGCTCGAAATACTCCATGAGCTTATTAAAATACCTAATCAATTTTGTAAAAGCAAATAGTACTACTTTGGTTCTTCTTTGGGTGTTGACTTCATTTTTCTTTAGATGGATCGAAGTCATTGAACGAATCCTAGCATGAAGAATTCTCAAAAGAAAATGTTAGAATGATCTATCACTAACCAACATTTAGAGTATAAGAATTTCTAAAACATAACTTTTTGCTTTAAGAAATTTCCTTCTTTGTAGTTTTCAAACATACACGGATCGTATCAAGTTTTAAAGTACAATATACTCTAAGAAACTTGGTAACGAAGCTCTGTTGCCAATTGTGGAAAACTAGAAGGGGGGGGGGGGGGTGAATAGTTTTACCAATTAAAACCTCCGTTTTAACTATTTAGATCAACTTATGTCTATCTATTTGATGTGTGTGTTGGATATTGATAGATAAGCATATAAGTAAGTAATGCAAGTATAAAGAGTAAAGGAACACAAAATCACAACACGAGTATTTATGGTGGTTCGGCTACAAGAACACCTTCCTTACCCTACTCCACTCCTCGAGTACCCCACTCGATAGTTCGTAAATACTACACAACACAAGCTCCTTAATGTGGCGGAGAAGCCTTTACAACGTCGCCTACTCTTTATCCGGTACAACACTAGACACCGAGTTCTTTCCACGAGGTAGAACCAAACCTATCACAACATCGCCTACACTTTATCCGGTACAAGGCTAGATACCGAGATCCATTACAAAGGAGGAACTACTACCCAACACTACACCACAACATAACTACCCCAAAGGAGACACACTCCTTGTTATAACACTAAAAGGATATCAACATCCTTTAACCTACTATCTAACTTGTACATCGTTGCACCATATTGAATGTACACCTTTGGCACCTTTCACTAATGCCTTCAATACGACCCTTCGACACCTTTCACTAATGCCTTCAACACAGCACTTCTATAGAGGGAGGAAAGAAGTATCAACAAGGTACACTTCAGTGGTCTTGATGATGACGAGCTTAGCAACTCATGACCTTGAGCTTGCACGCTTTCAAGAGATGTGATCTCGCCTTTAAGAGGAACCTAGAGAATAACACAAATATAAAACTACATAGAATGATCCTTTGGATAAGAGGTTAGAGATGTTAGAATACTAGAAGAAAGTATATATGAAGTGGTAGTGAGCAAGAGAGAAATGGCTCACTATTTATAGACAAAAACTTGTCTACTGTCCTACGGTTCCCACGGATCCCTCCCCAAAGGGATCTGGTAGTGCAAAAAAACCAGGATCCGGCTACTCGGTCGGGTTTAGTCCGATTTTGGTTGCAAACCAGTTATGGTTATGGGTCATGAACCATGGGTTATGGGTAATGGATTATAGATACCCAACAAGATACAATGTACCTAGTCATTAGGTTATGGATCTTGGGTCATGGGTCATGGACTTTGGGTTATGGATCATGGATAATATCCAACATTACTTTATGCATGATGTCTTGCAATGGGTCATGGGTTATGGATCATGCTCCATGGGTATGGGTTATGGACTTTGGTTTTATCCAACAACATTCATTGTACATAGTCAATGAATCATGGGTTATGGGTCATGGGTCATGAACTTTGGTTTTTACCCATTACATTACCTATTATAATATATAAAAAGTATATCTATATTATGTAAACACTAGTTTGTTATACATATGCATTTCTATAAGATGTAAACAATGTTACTTATTAGTGTTTATATAAAAATGTCTTTGGTTTTATATAACTTATTTACTAAACATGTTTTAATATGGTTTTAATATGTTTTAGTAAGAGTGTGTTAGTAAACTATTGGCTCAAACCTTTACGATTTTATTTGTTTCTGCTTAATGATTTTACGCTTGTTATCGACAAAACATTAGAAGATCATAAAATATAAATAAACATTTTTATGGTTTATTTGTATTAACAGCCTTTTCATATTTTAGGTACTGGGAGGCAAAAGATGAAAATCAGCGTATTTTGGGCTAAAATGGAAAAAAAGTGAAGAAACAACCAAGTCAAAAATCTGCTTGAAAGGGCTTCGACATCACAATTGTAAGGTGATGTCGTCACTTGTTATTTACCATGAAGTTTCAGCCAGTGTTTTAAAAAAGCGGCTTAGAACTTTTGAAGACCTTAGCACCTGACAGTGTCACTTGTATTTGAAGACCATAATTCAGAATAAAACTTATACATGATGGCTCAGATCTTTTAATATGTGACGGCGTTAGGAAACATCCGTATAGGCGTCAGAGACTCAAGGCGCATGACGCCGTAACATCAACTTGCAAAGGACGAAAACCTAATGGTGGCGAAAGCTGATGGCATCACATTCATACAGTGATGTCGTCATAGTTGTAATACTATATATATTTCTGCATGTTTTTCATTATTGTGTGTAACACTTTGGAGAGGCAAACCCTAGAACGAATTTCATAGCTTTTGTCAAGGTTTTTCAGCCACTTTGGTTCATGTTTAATTGAAGTAAAGTAATTCCTCTTTAATCATTCAATATGTATATGTGTTGTTTGATTATATGCTTTTCTTCTTTTCACTTTAACATGATAGGCTAGATATATTAGTGTTTGCTTAGATCTAATGAACCTAGTTATTAATTATTGATTGCCGTCTCTTGTTTAATTGGTTGCCTCGCATTCGTTGTATTTATTGCGTGAATTGTGTCTTGTAGATCCTAGGAGACTTAATAGACTTTAGCTTCTTAGGGAGATTTATAATGCTCATAGAGTTAGGGAATTTGGCACCTCCCTATGGCTAAACATAAGGAATACAATGCTCCAATTAAAACAAGGACGTGATAATTTGGCTAATCAATAAAAAGATAGCTAGAGTAAAGAAATATAAGTAAACACTTTTTCCTATCATAACAGTTACCACCAATTTACCTTTCTTGCACGTAGTTTAATTTTAATTAATTTAGTTTTGTTTTAGCTAGTTAAAACGCCCACTATTCAAACCCTAAGATTTTAAATTGCTTTCAAAAAAATATAAAAATACAAAAAGACTCATCCCTCACCTTTAGACATATCTCCACATACACTTCGGCCTTCACAATACTATTCTCCTAGAGAATGATCAATCCCCCGTGTCCTACCTATACTACACTACAACGATTAGGTACACTGCCTAGGAGGATTGTAAAACTTTGGTGGTTTTGCAAAATTCCGCTATCGCCTAGCCACGCTTTAAAAGCCTTCAGTGTCACGAAGGCAATTTAGCCGATGACAGCCCACGGCTAAAAGTTTCCTCTCAGTGTCACAAAGGTCATTTAGCCACGGATTGCCACGACTAAAGCCTTTTGATGTCACGAAGGCCATTTAGCCGCTGGACAGACACGGCTTAGCCACGACTAAAAGCCTTCGCCTGCACAAAACTACCACGAAGGCCATTTAGTCTGCTTAGCCACGGCAAGTCCTATGAAGTCCATTTAGCCGTGGCTAAATTTCTTCGCCGCAAGATCGCTAAATGGGGTCTGTCGAACCCAATCGAACTCGATAATTTATGAATATTTATAGATTTCATTAATAACTTATAAATATATTTTTCAGAAAATAACCTCATTCATTTGACCTATTTGTTGGAATCGCTCCTAACATGTAAATGGAACGACATTGACGGGATTACATTATCTATCTTTGTTAGCTAAAACACATGGACTTGTTATGTCATATTGTAATAGTTGTATGTGCTAGGCTATAAATACCCTCCTATAATTTCCTAGGAGGGTGAGACTCTTTTGTGTAACTTCATTTTTTCTTAATAATAAACACATAGTTTTTCCCTTCTCTCTCTAGTTTCTCTCTCTAACTTGAAGATGATGTTCTTTCATCTTCCTAGACCCTCCATTCACCAAATCATCCTTAGAAACGATCTACAAGTGGTATCAGAGCAAGATCGATTTTTATCATGGGTTGATTTTTGGTGATGTTATCTTGTGAAAATATATTCTTGTAACTGCTTTTACTCTTAACTTTTCATACACTTTTGGGTTTAACAACTTTTACATGTTATTTGTATTTTTTTGGTCAAAAACAGTTTTAATGGTTACATAAATTTTGTTACTTGTTTTTTGTTCAAATACTCGTGACAGTTTTGTGGTCAAGATGGTCTTTAAACCTGGTCAAATGGGTCAAAAAGGAGGAGTTTGAATGATATTTTCTAGGTTTCATGAATCTGGTCGGATTCTTTGGTAGGAAAACATGGCCGGAAAAAGTCAAAGAGGGTCAAAACCCCTTTTTTACTCTAAGGAGTCTTCTTCGCCTATTTATTACGAGTAACTTGAAAGTTACTCGTAAGAAACTCAGCTTACGTGTAAGTTTACTAAGTTTTTCCTTACGAGTAAGATTTCTTACGCGTAAGGTTTACGCTACGAGTAAGAATCGCTTTTACGCATAAAGATACTCTTTTACGTATAAGCCTTTGGTTTACGCCTATGACCAAACCTTACGCATAAGACTTTTCTTACAACTTTATGCATAAGATTATTTGACAAAAAGACTGACCAGTAAGATTAACACCACGAATGCTTGACCAAATGAAATACCAAACTCCTATGTAACTTCACCCTTCAACATCATCAGTCATACTAAAAAGAAATTAAATTCACAAGGCTCGATGTTCAATTGATTTAAACACAGCCATCAACCATTCAACTCATACCCTAATACCAACTCCAACTCAACCACATATCATCCTCTCAATCAAGACTAGTCACTATAATCGAAAAGACTTATCGAAGAAAAATCTCGATTCTTTTGTTCCATTCAAGGACTTATCAGACCTTGAAGGTCAATTCTCACGAAAAGGGCATCATCACTGATTTTATTAGAAGCCTTGCTTTATTATGATTATTCGAAACAAAAAGAATAGAGTTATAACAATTTCGGTATACTCTTTTTCTTCAGATCATTTACAATAAACTCAAGACATCAAAAACCCTACCTGAGACCCTTCAAAAGGATCTTGAAGCCATTTAAACACCTTCTTGGTTCGGATATGTGCTACAAACGTAGTCATAGGTTGCGGGTATGGTTGATAATTGTTTTGTGTTAGATGCTGTTTCAAGAAGATTAAAGGAGGTGGTGTGATTGTTATCAATTTGATAAGATCTGTTTTTTTTGTGAGAGTAGTGTGGGGGCGGACAATAGATATGAGTTAGGGTTAGTATTATGTGACGATAATAGGGTTAGAATGTCTTATATACAGTGTATTATACTAAATGTCTGGATCGGATTTATTTAGTTTGGTGGGCCGTATTTACTGAATTGGATGGTGGATCGAGCACTGATATTTTTTTTGGGCCCTCTTATCAAACAAAGATGTTGGTTTTAGCTGAATAAAAATAATGAACATTGGATTTGGGCTTGTACGTTTAAATCACAAAACAAATGTGTAATATCAAACGCAATATGATTTTTGGGCTGTTGGATCCGAAAATGACACATTGGGCCGATTTGTAATTATTCAAATGTATTTTTAATATAAAGTGTTATTTTTTGGGATATATTTTGGTCAAAAGGAGTGGTATTTTGGTAATGATAAATTTTCACGGGGATACATTTTTTTGACAAGATCGGGAAACCATTATCAAAGTTCACTTAAACCGTTAATGAAGGCTAGTTTTGAGCATGTAACCGTAAGAGTGACTACGACACCTAATTCACTATTATTCATTTGAGGTTTGAAGTGGGATATCACGGTGCTTGTACTTAGTATCCAAGATATCATGGTTGGTTGGATGCATGATTCTTCGAGATCCTTGTTCGAGCTTTAACCATTACGAAAGACAAAGACTTGAGTTTTCTAGTTATACATGATGTAAGGAGTTACGTTGTTGTGCTCACAGCGTATAGCTATCACTTTAAGGAGTTACGTTGTTGTGGTCAAGTGTCACAAAAATCAGAGATAATTCGAGAAACTTTAGTTTACCCTTTTCGATCGGGTTAATCAATCCGTAAGGAAAAGGGTTCTTCGTCTGACAATAGTGCAAGTTTAAGTCACAAGTTCGGGTTATTTTACTTCAGTCTCAGGTTTGTCATATTGGGTTTTCTTTCCATCAACTGGTCAACTGGTCACTACAAAAAGCCATCAGAATGATAATGGGGTCGGTAAAGAGTTAGCTGAGAGGAGTATTAACGAGTAGAGAAGTTTTATCAGCAAGTTGATTATCACGAGATATTTATGGTACTTCACACTTGTTCGATTAAATGGACATACATGTTTTCATGACGTACAACCTTTACCACTTTCGTATCACATCGAACTTGCTCAAAACCATTAAACTAACGTAATAAACTATTTTCATAAACCACTTGTCCCCTTTCAACTCAAAATAGGTATAGATGAACAAATTAGCCAAACGATACTTTAAAACATTTCATAATCGTTAAACCATTTCTATAACAACATGCTCAACCATTATAAACCGCTATTTACAAAATTATAGTCAATATAATAAACATATATAGACTAGTTTATGCTTTCACATTGTTACTTTAAAACCTAATACTCGACATAATATTTTAAGTTGCTCGTAGAGGTTTTCTCAGCATATCCATCATTTTCGTTGCACACTTGATATCATTTACTCACGATTAGTTCATAGACCCATTTTCTATCATTTAATTATTTTACAAAACCTTGGGGGAGATACATGCTATTTTTACATGAACACAAGTACTTTGAAATTGTATGCTTATCTAAATGTTTTATTGGCGCTAAGTAACATTATTGCCAAAATTAAGTCCCTACATTATGAACCATTAATCACTAGTGAGTGAGAGCGAATATTTTAGATAGGTCTACTGGGATTGACGAATCCCATTTATTTTGACGAAGTTTGGTAAACAAACGCACTATATTTGAGAGCACTAGGTATAATGGCAAATTACCTACTAGGCCACTGTACTATCCTATCAATTTCTATTGATACACTGTTAACGCTTTGGTTGTCATGAGCTTAGTGCAATAATAACTATTTACGAATTATGGGTGTATAACAACATAACCCACTATCTCATAAACTTGGAAATCTTGTGTTCAACTTTTAACATAACCCACTATCTCACCCTTTGTGTTACCTATTTTAAGCATGTTTTATCTCAGGTCCATAAGGTACCTGATAAGGATTTAAAACGTATATTTTTATAGGGTCATTTAAGCCCTAAACTAATGTATTTATGATCAAATATTACCTAAATTCTATCCTTTTCACTTTTAGGTACTTTGGAAGCAAAAGATGGAAATCATGCATATTTGTGTGAAAAGGGATGAAAATGTGAAGAAAACGACCAAGTCATGAAAAGTCTTGAAAAGCACCGACAAATACACGTCCTAAAAGGTGGCCGCCCCTGCAAACGAAGATACCAAAACAACCCAGATTTTACTAGAGACAACTCAGTGAAAAATTGAAGAAGTAACAAGTGACGCCGTCACTTGTTAAGAGAGCTGGAATCTTCTGTGAAAATTATAACATGACGGTCCAAAATTATCAATGAGGGACGGTGTCAGATATGTTTGGAAGACGTCTGAAGTTACAAAGTGACCCCGTCACAAGGTTGACTTGGAAGAGATGAAACCCTAATGGCGGTGACTTGACAGCGTCACAGTTATAAAGTGACGTCGTCGCAACTGTAATTTAGAATTTTCTGCATTAAGTGTGCACACTTGGGGAGTAACTTTGTGTACGAAGTTTTATTTAGTTTTTACAGCCTTTTAGGGTTTTAACACCCTTTATCAATAAGAGATAAGTCTCTTAATCTCTTCTATCATTATGTTTAATTCATGCTTGATTATTATTGCTTGTTTCTTTATCTTTAATATCTCTAGCTAATTTAACATAGTGTTTGCTTAGATATAATGAAACCTAGTTGTTAACTATTGATTTTCGTCTCTTTTTTAAGTGGTTGTTACATGTTAAGTTAGGAAAACTTACTTCTTCCTTTAGTGTTGCGAGCTTGAACATCCTAAACAACGTATTCATGTCCTAGAGTGCACTAGTAGACTTTCTATTGTGTTTATTGCGTTAATTGCGATTGTTGATAATAGGAGATTTGGAGGAGATAACTTAGGTTACTTGGCAATGCCGATTTCTTAGAGGAGATCAATACATTCATAGAGTTAGGGCATTTGGCACCTCTCTACGAATAATGGAATACAAAGCGCCAAATAAACATGGATGTGATAATTCAATTAATCAATAGGAGATAATTAGGGAGTAGTGAAATCTAAGTAAACGCGCTTTTACCTATCATAAGAATCTCATTTAATTTACATGCAATTTAGATTTAATTAGTTTAATTATTAAGTTGAAGTAGTTGATAATCAAAACCCCCAATCCAATCCCGAGATTTTAATTGCTTTCATATAAAATATAAAAATACAAAAAGAATCATCCCTCACCTTAGACCTATTCGTCATACATCTCGACTTTCCAAATACTATTCCCCTAGAGAATGATCAATCACCCGAGTCTTTCTTATACTACACTAAAACGGTTAGGTAC